>VWYP01009398.1:0-34449 GCA_013400435.1 Pycnonotus jocosus | reverse complement strand
TCAGTGCTCAGGGCTCAGTGCTCAGTGCTCAGTGCTCGGGGCTCAGTGCTCAGGGCTCAGTGCTCAGAGCTCAGGGATCAGTGCTCAGTGCTCGGGGCTCAGTGCTCGGGGGTCAGTGCTCAGGGCTCAGTGCTCAGTGCTCAGGGTACGCCCCTGCCCCACCCTGCAGGCTCTCGGAGCTGCCTGCCCTGCCGGCTGGGTTACCTGAGGCTCTGCCTGCTCCCTGCCCACGACTGCTGAAACCTACAGGAATCGGTTCACAGATTGCAATGTGTCACTTTAATGCTTCCAAAGCAGGTGCTGGAATGGACATATAGTGGCAAAACTTCTCCTTTGGCTTTAGCGTCCATCCTGCCCTGTTTTTTTCCATCATCGAACACCATTAACAATGAAAAGTGTCTAAAAGGAAATGTCTTCTCTGCTGTCACAAAGCCCTCAGAATAATTATCAGCAGTGTGATGTCTTTGAAGAAAATCTGAATTACTGCTGTAACACTGATGGAGTGGATACTTCAGTGGCTCAGCAGCCGTCTTGCTATAGCATGCAAATGATAAACCATTGCAGTAACAAGTGCGTTTCTATGTACACTCTGCTGATCACTCTGGTGAGGACGTCCATCAGAGATGCCTTTCTGTTCAGGACACTTTGTCCTAGAGACAGTTTAGTTAGTGAATATCCTGTAGCCACCCAGACAGGAGCATGCTGGTGAATCAGAGATGAGCTCTTAGGCCGATACTGTGTGTGAGAGAAATATCCTTCTCTTCTTGTGCCACAAACCCAACTTGTCTTCTGGCTACACTGAAGAGAAAATGATCACCCAAGAAAGACAGCACAACACAGCAAAATTGAAAACACATTTAGCAATTTGCATACCTTGCATGCCATAGAACACCCCCAAATCCTGGTGGAAATGTGCATAATGTGCCAGACATCATGAACCCAGGAACTCCCCTCCCCATAATCCCTTGGGACCAAAAAGTTTCTGATTGTTCTCCAGCTTCCCCATAAAAGCTTCATTGTTACTGCAGCCCAGCCTTTACCAGGAGTCATGGCATCGGGCCACAGCCTCCAGGGACACTCTCAAGCTGCACAAAACAAGTTTTTCCAAACAGTTGAAGTATTTCCCAGCCCAGACTCTCACATTCTAGTTGTTTGTGCAGGGACAGTAACCCACCAAGCCCTGCCTAAAATACTGGTTGTTTAAACTCCACAGAGACATTTTTGCTAACATTCCTTACTGCTGTAACCTCTTGACCATTTAAAACTACTATTAATGGGCAGATTCCATAGGCCTAATGTCAAGGAGCCATGCCTGCTGCTAAAAAAGCAGCAATCAGACAATAGATATGTAACTGCTGCTTCCTCCAGACCATTATTGAGCTCACAATTTCTTAATTTAATTGGACTTTGCAGCAGTCCATGAGATATGTGCAGGTTCAACTGACCAGCTCTTAGCTGCAGTAATATTTTGTGATGAGAGCAGTAAAATTTGCTCAGTGGGAGTTGATTCAGTGGCACTGGAGGAGCTGTACCTGAGGCACCCCAGGAACAGCAGTAGCAGGGTGCCACAGCAGTGCTCAGCTCCTTTGCTTGGTGCCCACAGCACATGGACTGGTTTCCATGGTCAGACTCTGGACAGCATCTGTCCAAGATCCTGTGTAGAGATTTTACCCTCTTTTCTAATCAGGCAGCATGATAATGGGAAGAGGTCATTACAAAATTGCTTATGGCACTTAAGTTTCTCCCCTGGGAGATGGAGAGGACCCGCGTGATTACGTCAAGGACACAGGCTGGGTGCAGGGATTTGATGGCAGCAGGTAGAAGAAGGAAGGATGAATGTCACTGGGACACTCTGCAGGTGCTGTGACAGTCTCTGGCTTGCACACCGCTCATTTGCAACAGGACAGCACAGTCAAAAGCCTCATGATAATGGCTCAGGCTCCCCTACTCCCACCAGAGAAAGCAACAGTGTGCTCCTCTCCAGTAGATTTCTGCCAGCCTCAATAGAGTCTACATGAACATGAATCCATCATGATTGCAGCAAAGGGCTGGCAGCCTGAACCTCACCGCTTTGGGGGCTGATCAGTGTCTGCACAGACAGCAGCAGCCTGACCACTCATCCTGGCCATCCCCACACCAGCCCTCAGCTGCACCTCCCACCCCTGCAGGATAGCAGCTCCTCACCTAAACCAGAGCAGACTCTCTATATCCCTTCCCCTTCATTCTAGTCCTAATCATGGCATTCACTTGCTAAATTAGGACTAATTAGTGAAATGTTAATTTAAAAAAAGGAATGACAAACCCATGGGTACTGTTCATAATGGACTTCCCTCTCAGCACTTTGGAGGCACTGATCTCTGCACTGTGCTGAGACGGTCAAAGCCATTGGAAGCCATTCAAAATCACATGCACAGGTCACAGGGACAATCCAGTCACAGTGCCTTGGCTTCCCCAAACATCCTGGTGAAAAATAACACCAGTTTGAGTCACCACTTAGCACCATGGAGTGTTTGGTGTTTTTTAGTATGGGGCCCTTCAGAAAGTGACTTCTAGATGACTTGCTCTGCAAAGATAATAAAACAAACACAACTAGAGTTGGAGAGGAATTTCTGGAGTGCTCAGCCAGTCCTGGCTTCAGCCATGAGTCCAGGCAGGCCCTTAATGAGCCATGGCAGGCTGGTGAGTGCCAAGTAGGCATAGCCCTTTTAGAGATGCCTAAATACACACTGTTATTTAAGGAAATAAAAGGCTTTAAAATGTGCTCAATATTTCAGTCAGGTGTGCTTGTGCTTAAATGACCCTAGTCCATCTAACCTTTATCTCCCAGAACCTTGAGGGGCTTTGGGTAGGGACACAGACACTGTACCAGCCAGCTGCCCTTCTCTCATGCTGCCAAGCTTTTCACTTTGTGTCAGTGCCCTCTCTGACCAGGCAGCAGCAGAAAGCAAGAGTGCAATTGCAGCCTCGTCTAATACCTTAACTCAGTTTGCTCTAATTTGCTAACACACACACGCCATAATTACAGGGATTGTGTTTAGGCATATCTCAAGAGCTCCTTGTACATGTAACAGAATAGGATAATTCACCCAGATCCCATCAGGGAAGACCAGCCCTAAAATGTCCATGGCCAGACAGAGAGCCTTGTGTAAAGAAGGGAAGAGCCCCAAAGACATTTGGGAATCTGGTGCTGATCAAACCAGATGTCTGGCAAGAGTATGTTTTTGCATCTGGCAAGATTCTGCTTTTGTATCTTGTCCTTGTGCCTTTGCAGCCTCATGGGAACTGCTGTCAAGAAGCAGAGATGCAGACAAATTCTCTCACACTCCAGTTTTCGTGTGCCACCCTTGTTCCAGACTCAGTGATGCTCACTGCTTCTGAACACTAAGCAGAGCTGTTTACATGCTTTGAGATGGCATTAAACCAACATAAAACAACTGACACAAATAGCTGGTGGGAAAATAAGTTCATGGCATTTTTTCATCTAGACACCTATCTGACCTCAATGAAATTATTCTGTCAATTCTCTGGTGAACCTGTTCCCCAATGGGATGTACACCTGACAGAAGAGCAGGGTGGAGCTGTGCCCTGCAGCTCTGTGCTAGTGGGCTCTGAAGTTATGTGAGGTCCTGGGCAAGGCACTGGGGGCTCTGCACCCTGCATGCTTGGTATTGAACTGCAATGGTTCCTCATTACAAAGCAGGGCATTCTTGGCCTTTGAGTGGGGCTGTTGTGTGTGGGCACAACGTGATGGTAACAGCTCTGCAGTGGTTATGGGAGATGGCAGGGTGGCAGGGTTACCAGGAACGTTGGTGCCTCTTTCCTGACGCTTTTATGGAATTTCTGACAATAGTTTAAAACACCCAATTTATAAATTTCTCAAGAGAGATTTTTTACTTCCCAGGGGACTGAAGCATTTTGAGCTCATCACACTGAATTATTGGCCCCAGATGAAGATGAAACCATGCAGCTGCCCGGACCATAATGCTTCCATGAGAGGATGGACATGGCTGTGAAGGGCAGGCTCTGTCTAAGCCTATATCCTAAGCATCACAACCCCAGCCTGGAGCTGGCAAGAGCTCTTCCACTGAAGGAATAGCAATTTACAATTGCTCTTAGTAAAGCTACACATGGCCTTTTATCTGGCCTTCTTTGACCTTCTCCACAACCTCTGGCAGGTCTTCAGTGCATTCAGTTCTCTATATTAAAGCAATTAATCCCACATGCAACCAATTAGGTTCAGACATAGTTTGATGGCCATAATATTGTACAGACATTCTACCAAGTTTTCAACAAGTAAGGGTGACTCCTGTATGACACTTTCTAGTGACTGCAGTTCAGAAATATCCTAAGGAAGAAAACATATTCCAGAATTACCCTCCAAGCCTGAATGTCCCACTTGCAGACAACATGCTGGCTTTGTGTACATACAATAGGGACTCAAACCCTGCTCCTTCTTGTTGGGCACAGCACACAGGGCAAGAATCTCACTAGACCTGTGTGAACAGGTTTGTCATACAATAACCTCTTCACCTGCCACTGTCATTACTAGTGTGCAACCCACACCAGATGTTTTGCTTATCAGAAGCAAAGAGGCAGCAGCACATGTGAAGTCCTTTAGCTTCATCCATTTTGCCCAGGTCCCTAAGGAGGGGTGAGAGGGCAGCTGGCACAGGACAGAACATTTTCTCTTACTGCCTTTGCTGTGAATACAGTGCAGCCCTCACTGCCTCTCTCTCTTCTGCTGCTGTCCTGGTGCAAAGCAGTATGGCCAGCACTCATGGTATTTCCTAAAGCTCCTCTTTGGGTAATCTTCAGTTTGTGAGGCATCCTCCATCTGGTCCTGGTGTCAAATAGATCACAGTTTTACGTGGATAAAAAATGAGACTGCCTTCTGCTTGGATAACCCTGGGGCTGCTCAAGTCTTCCAAAATTCAGCAGAGGCATTGAAAGCATGTCACCACGGTCTCTTTTGACCTGTGGGGTACAGGCTGTTGACAGTGGTATATGCTGAAGTGTTCTAGAGTCTGTTCACTTGGACTTTGCTCTGTTAGTGACAGAGAAGGGGCACATTTCCTTGTTTGGGTAATTTCCTTTCAGTGAAAGGAGCCAGCACTAATGCCCACTGCTGGTTTGTTTGCTGCCTCTCCTGCCAGGGAGAGGATTTCTTGTGTTTGGGGGCCTGACAGCAGCAAGAGCAACTGCAACCTATTTCCCTCACACCTTGAGAGCTCTTTCAGAAATTGTGCTCATTCCTTCCTGCTCACACCTTGCCAAGGACAGACAGACACCCATGTGGACCTTCTAGGTCTTGCCATAGCACAAATGTACAACAAGAAGCCCACAAGCAGCAGTGTTACAGACCATGGTTCTGGCACTAGGCTATTTGTAGCGTTTTTGTGTTACAATAAAAAGTCTGGACAATGTGGCAATAGGAACTCTAATGGACTTCAGATGGAGAATTATTTATTGGAGCAGCTTTCCTCCAAAAATGTCATTCTGTCACAATCCAAATGCTTGTGAAACTGTCATTTTACCAACTATTTTTCAGGGGGGGGGGGAAGCAACAACATTTAAAAAATTAAAACATTTAGAGTTCTTTATTTTATATAATATATGCATTTTTAAAAGTTATAATGATCTAAATAAGCCTAAACTATTTATTTTTGTGGAATTTTCCTTTGTGGATAATTTCAACATTTTGAGGTTTTGTTTTGAATTGGAATGAAAACAAATTTCAAAATCTCAAAATTGTCTGTGAAACACAATTTCCACTCTCTGGCCAGCTCAAGTTTCAGGCTAGAGCATGTATAATAGCTCCCCTGCAGGGAAGCTCTTTAGGAAAAATGGCTCTGACTGAATTTACTGGTGCAAACATATAGTTTTAAAGATGTGTCAGTTTGTCCAAGCCAATGTGTCCTCGCTGAAAGCTCTTCCAAGTCATAAGAAGCGTCCACAAGTTCCTGAAAGACTTATTTCTGAAAGGCATTGCTAACTTTGTAAAATTGATGGTGGTCATTTCCTGGCATGGATATTAACCAGGCAGTTACAGTTGTCACTTATTTGCAACAAACCTCAGGATTGATACCATGACTATTTTCTTAGTCAACTTTAGTTGGACTCCTTTTAATAGTTTAAACTAGAGATTAAGAGCTTTATACGACATTTTCAATGTAAGTCCTGTTTGTTCAGACTAAAATACTCAATAAAACAGAATTTATATATTACAATGTTTAGATTAATTTAAATATTTACAGCCTTAGGAAATAATTTTGCCTCAAAAAACCCAAACAACTTGCATTTTCATGTGTAAGGAACAGAAACTTACCATAGGACAAATTAATTATTAAGAACATTAATAGAGACTTGCTGTAAGTTTTGTTTTCAAGTGAGTCACTTTGGATTTACGGTGACACAAATGAGATCACAGGCCAATCTTTATACACCATATAGGTATATACCTGCTTTATACAGCAGCTTTATACACCATATAGGTATGAAGCAGCCTAATACTGAAGCACATTAACATAAACAGCTTGTAAGTTAATCTTGCATGCTTTAAAATAAAAACAAACCAAAAGCAAACAGCAACAAACCACCCTTGCATGCCACAGGACTTTTTGCTGCCTTTTTCTGGTTGTGCTTTACTGGAGAGAGGTTGGTGTGCACTGTGCTGAGGCACTCCAGAGAGGGTCTGCTCCTCCAGAAAGCAAAGGCTTTGTGTCAAGGTGAAAGCTGAACCAAACACACACTCTGCAGTCAAAGTTTGTTTGTAACTCCTGACTCTGCTGGGTCAGTTATGTGGCAGTTTCACTAAACAAACAAGTAAAACACAGGTCAATGTCCAAATACTGGAGTGCGGCTTATTTAAGCAGCTTCAGTAACTGGCAGAGGAGCAAAGCTGTAAGCGGAAAGAAACTGCCTCTGCAGTAAATAGCAGGGAATGAAAGACAGTGGCTCAAATCAGGCCCAGGTATGACTGAGGGGTTTTTTTGAAGATGCCTTTTACCAACTAACTCAGCTTGATGCAGGAAGTTATTGAGAGCACACTTGGCACTTGATGCATTTGTTGCAGAATCAGCAACACAAATCTTTCAATTCACTATCTTGAGTTGCTATATTGTAAGGTGTGTCTTCAATTGTCATGAAAGGAATCACTCTCGAAAGGACTGGAGAGGGGAAACCAAAACTACATGGTAAATCTATCAAGGAATGGCAGAGAGAACAGCCAGCTGAATCAGAACTGTATGTGTCTCTTCCACTCCTCAGTTCAGCAAGATAGGAAATATGATCATAGGAAATCCTTCTGAGCTAGCTATTGACCTTGCATATATAAACCATCTCCTTTGCTAGACTGCCCTTCCATCTTACAGCCCTTAGCACAGTTATACAATCCCCATATAAATCCCTCACTCCTTGCCTGGTATTGTCCAAGAAACATGTTAGCCTGCTTCCTACTTGGATGCTGATTTTGCAAAAGCATTGCCAAGGCATCTCGTCACACCACCAGCACGTGCAGCTCAGCTCAAGAGCAGCTCTTTCCCTTTTGGAAGGGGAGCTGTTCCAGCTGGAGGTGAGAGGAAAGGGTCTAGCAGGGAGTTGGCTCCTTGCTGGGAAGGACATTTGTGGTTGTCTCATGCTTAATAGTATTTCACTTGTTTGATATTAGCAAATTCATCAACTGGATTCTTGGGCACTTTCCTCAGTGTAAAATTTCAATGTGCAAAATATTCTGAGTTGGAAGGGACCCATAAAAATCACCAAGTGCAACTCTTAAGTGAATGGCACTCTATCTTGGTTTGGTTCTGCTGTGCCTGTAGAATAGACTGCCTTTAGCAAGAGTAAACATAAACTAGGGTTGTCTGGCTTGGAACACTCCAAACTGGAGCAAAAATAGAGGATATTCGCAAAATTAAAGCAGCCTTACTTATGCAGATAAGTAAGGGAAGTGGATGGAGAATTGGTCCTAGGAAGATTGCAATACAGGAATTCTTAGATCCCTAAACAGAACCTGTCTGAATAAATTTGTGGTCAATTTGAAGCAGGCAATTGACTCTCCCAGCAACTCTTTCAATAGAGTGATGGTGGCAGAGCTCCATGTGGCTGGCACGGGGAGCTCCTTTGTGGCTTCTGCTGGCAGTCTGACACGTGAAGGTGTGCTAAGATATTAACTGGGCACCACAGGATGGAAACCACGGCTTCTTTTGATTCTGTCTGCAAAATGTTTTTTCTACTCAGCATGTAAACATGGGCAAACAGGGACAATGGTTTAAAAAGCAGCAAGCATGCTTAAAATGCTTAAAGGAGGAAAAAATAATGTTCAGCTGAGCAGAAGTAAGAGGGAGGCAACTGTCCAACTTGGAGAAACAAGAGATTTGTTCGTGGAGTCACAGAAATATTTGTGTGGAAGCCCTGGGAGAAAATGAAGGAATGATGGTTTATAATAAAAATCAAGACAATCCTGTATCATTAAGATTACCAGGATAGGAAATATTTTCTTTGGGAAAGCCCTGACCTCCAAGTCTAACAGAGATTTTCTAATAGCTAAAGAAGAAATACATGTGTGGAGTACTTAAGATAGCATTAGATTCCCATGCAGAGCAGCAAGCATTACACAGGACTAAAAACCAGTGAGAGAAATCTAAATTGCTGCCCCAAGGTCAGCTCAGCTACCTACAGTCTCTAATCTGCAACTGTGTCAGCATGAAATAATGGGAAAAAACAAATGATTCAGTATAAAATCAATAATGAAGTAAAAGAAACACAAAATCTATGACATAAAATCAGTATGTTACTAATTTTTTGTTGTTCAGCTCCTTTTACAACGAGAAAAAGAAAATGCAGTGCCATAGTCCAAGAAAAGCTTACTGCACGCTTTCTTGCAACTTTTTAAGCAGATAAACACAATCACAAAGTCTGCTTCACAATTCTATTTTATTGGTAGTAGAAGCATCAGTAGCAGTAATGGTTGTTGTGTTACAGTAGCCTTGAGAGGCATGAACTGTATCCCCCAGCCTGATGCAGAGTGCACTTTACAAGCATATAATAACAGATGGGAGAGTTTAAAACCTTGACATCACTTGTATGTAAAATTTTGATTTAAAATCTGCCCTGTTCCAGCAAAGATTTATTTGTGTGCTTTTCTTTACCACTGTGAGGGATGTGACTACTCAATGTGGAAAGCAAAGCACATGCAGGACGAAAATCAGAAACAAGTAAGCAAGAGAGGGGAGATGGAGAATATTAGCAGCCCTGAAGGCTTTATTTGCCTTTGTGTCCATGAAATGTGAAGTTTCACTTTCTGCTGAGCCCTTCCACACTCAGAAAACACAGGTGAAGACTCACAGCATACTACCTTAAAGCTTTGGATATTTAAAAATGGCAACACAGATTGGTTTCTCATTTGGCATCTGGTTTCTGAGCCTTGTAATCCATTAGGATCACATTTGCAGGCTTTACCCTGCAACTGGAAGAATTAGAAATTTATTGTTAAAAAAAGAAGAAAAGTAAGAAAGTCACATGATTGAGTGCTTCCAAAAGCTGAGACTTGAAGAAAAAGCCCACCCCAGACTCATAATAAAATCACAAGAATTAAAACCACCAGACTTAAGAAGCTCATCCAAGTTTTCTGCTTTGCATATGTAAACCAGGGTGTTGTCAGGACTAGTTAGCTAATGTCATAAAGCACTCATAAGAACAACATTAGTTATTATTTAGGGGGAAACCAAAGTGTAAAGTGTTTTACATATAAATCTGCCCTTTAGAAGAACAACATTAAAAACGCAAGATTTAGCTCTGGATTACTGAAGGGTAATAAAGAGGTTTTAAACACAGCCATAGCTCATTCTACATGAAAATGACTCAGCAGTGTCTTGACCAAGCTGGAAACAGGACCTCTGGAAGTGATTAGGAGTGGACTGTCTCCTAACATGCCTTCCTCCACCGATCTGCTTGGGATGGCCGATGTGCAAAGCAGACCAGTGAGAGGAGCAAACCCTCGGGCTGAGCAGGGAGACGATGGCTCTGCACCTCCCCAACCTTTGTCTCAGGAACCAAGTGAAGAATGATGGCAGTGGCTCTTCTGGAATGACAGGAAATGCCTTGCAAAGGAGCAGATTGTGCTGTGAAATACATCGTGTGGCCATCCTTGTGTCTCTTTCGCGCTGATTTTGGTGGTTTTGGACTATTTTGGTGGTTTTGGTGGGCTTGGCTATCCAGACTAAACACCCCCACTAGCAGTCACAGCCCATCTGGTGCACTCCTGAAGTGCTTTTGGGCAGAGCCATCCAGTTTGCACTGCTAAGACCATGCTGCCATGGAAGCAGATTTGGGTGAGTGGGGACAATAGCAAGATCTTCTTCAAAATCTCCTTCTCAGCAGAAGCAACCCACTGCCACCCGCAGCTCAGCATGGCTGCTATAGGAACATCATCTCTGAGGACAGAACTGAGCCTTCTGCAAAAAACATTTTCTGCCAAGTGCTTTTCTTCTTTGTCCATTTGTGGGTTCATAAGAATATTGCCAATGCCCCTGTTGGGGGTGAGGACTTGGTGACAGCAAATGCAAGCCTGCTGACAAAAGGCTTGCTTTCCTTGCACCTTTTGCAGACCCTTCAGAAGACCTTCCTAGCCCAGACACCCCCAGCTAAGAATTACTAGTTTCAGTGTTTTGGACCAGATCTGTGAGCAGCAGAGCTCTGTTCTGTTTGATGGCAGTAAAATAATTCAAACATGTTGAAACACTCATTTCCTGGCTTTAGCTGCCTTAGAGCTGGACTTGTCTTAAATGCAACACAACTGCTCAGAACCTGCTGCTCTGCTCCCCTTTCAGATGCAACGTCAAGGGAGTGCTGTTACTTTGTTAGGAGAGAGTTTAAGACAAACAAGCCGCCACCAACTGCAGTTCATGTATATGGGTATGATTTTAAATTGCAAACAGGAGGCTCTTGGCTTTGCATAGTAAGCATTGTCTGGCAGTAAATTGTCTCCTCTGATCTCCCTGAGCCTTGGATTACTGCTGTGAGATTGTGTCACAACTAGTCATTAATTATTTCATCAAAAGCTTATTTTTCTAATTTCCTCATCATTATTTCCACCTAGTTTCTTTTAAATTGAATCCATCTATTGGCAAGGCTTGTTTGTCCCCTAAGAGGGGTCTGGGCTTTGCAGAGAACAACACTGACCTTAGAAAAAACAAGTATTGTTACATATGTAGTTCACGTGCATACATATGCATACACTAAGCAAGAAATTACTGTATGTGTGCATAAACATTGCTCTGGAACTCTGATCCTCCTCTCACTCACTCTGGAAGCAAATTCCCCTTCTCACTACCTACAAATTCCTCCCCTCTTCCT
Organism: Pycnonotus jocosus; assembly: GCA_013400435.1. Lineage (NCBI taxonomy): Eukaryota > Metazoa > Chordata > Aves > Passeriformes > Pycnonotidae > Pycnonotus > Pycnonotus jocosus. The sequence goes on along the minus strand of VWYP01009398.1, from coordinate 23,097 downwards.
ACCTGATAAATATGATAAATTATAAAATATTGTGGGGGAAAGCCCACAGGGCAAAAAAAGAGAAAAAGATATTGGCATTCTCACCATGGGAATGAATAGATGAGAAAAAAAAAAAAAAAAGGAAAATGGAAAACGGAAAACGGAAAAAGGAAAAAGGAAAAAGGAAAAAGGTGAGTGCAGCTCTCAGGAGATTCATGTCCTTGGGAGATACTTATTTTTTTAAAGTGCAACAGTGTTCTTGGAAAAATGGAGACCCCTCCTGGTAATGCCAGCCCTGATAGGCAAGACAGAATAGCACTACTCATGGAGATAATTACAGCCATAAGAGAGTTGGGACTGCTGAGCCAAAGAAGTGGGGGAGGAGCAAGGCAGCCAAAACATCCAGTAGAGAGGCTCAGGAAGTTCTCCTGTCACCGGCTGCTGAGATGCAAGCAAAGAGACAAATGGGAAGGACTGCCAACACCTTCATCCCCTCAGAGAACAAAAGCAGCCTCACAAGACTCCAACAGCCTGAAGAGCAGAGGCTACTGGGCTGGGACAGAGGTGAGGGGAATGCCCCAGAGAGGTTCTCCAGGTAGAGCCAGCGGTACGACACCCTGGATGCTAAACCAAAACACATTCTGTTAGACAGAGAGCTGCTCTGCCACCCTTCCAGATCCTGAAGCTGGAGCAGCCTGGCTTCAGGAGACAGCAATTTGCTGTACCTACATAAGAGTCATCTTGGTGAAGAGCTCAGTTGTTTGTGGGAAATACAGAGTCTTTCCTTCACAATCTGTTCAGCATGTTGTGTGCAAAGCAATGCTGAATGTCAGCAAGATCCCTTTGTGTCTGACTCAGCAATGGCACCATGATAAGCCTGGTTTGTCCTGCAGCTTGTGCTAAAGAACACAAGACCTTACCACAAGGACTCCAACTCTTTCACAATATCAGAGCACAAGAACAGAAGAGCAGCCACACTGGGCCAGGCCAAAGGTCCATCTAGCTCCTGTCTCCAACAGTGGGCAAAAGCAAAATGCCTGGGGAAAAGTATGAACACAGGGTAAGCACATACAATATTTCCCCTGAGTGCTCTCCCAGCCACCATCTCCAGATTAGAAAATTTTGGAGCCAAGGATGTTTTGTTGTACTTGGAGCCCTGGGTCACATCCTTCAACAGTCCTTGTGCTTTCTCTAATCCTTATGCTTTTTCAAGACTACTCTTTCTGTTCTCTTATTTATTTGCCCTTCAGATGCTCTTCATTGTCTTCATGCTGGATGTATGACCCTCTGTGTAATTCATCTGTGTTTTCACAGCCTTTTAGTCATATGTATTCCTTCTTTCTTCTCCATTCTTCAAACTTTACCACAACTCAGGAAGAAGATGCCTAAAGCTCAAAGTCACTCACTGAGACTGTCCATCACTTGAAAGCTGCTACAAACCCTCAAAACTTTTTGGTTCCATGGTACACATATCATCCCATATTTGTCACCCATACAGTTTCTTTCTGACCCTTCACTTTCACAATTCTTTGTCTAGAGCTGGTGCCCCTTTTTGGGGTTTACCTGTGGTGCCCCCCAAAATCTCAGTGGATTATCAGAATCTCCCCTGAAATGTTGGGCTCATTTGTAGCAGAACTGTTGATAAGAAGTGGACCAATTTTTTGGTGCTGTCACCTTGTGTAGTCAAGGTTGGGCCACAGAGTGTGTGACACTGCTGGACTAGGTGGATGAAACATACATCAGATTTCTGCAGTGTGAAAAAGGAAAAAGCCTTAGGTCTTTCCAGAAATCCCCACACAATCTTTATGGATCCTGAGAAAGACCCATAAAACTGTAAGCCCTTTTTGGCAAAGACCCCATTATGAGGGAGATTACGTGTAGTGGCTCAGCTTTAGTAATTCAGAAGTGACAGTGAGGAGACAAGTCCCTGAGATCTACACCATTCCCAGAAGCACCAAGTCATTTTCAGTGCTACTACAGTCAGGGGAGGAGTTCATGTAAGACATCACAGCTGTCCCTTTTGGGAAGGTGGTGTCCATACTTCATCCTGGACTTCCTCAGTGATGAATCACCTCTCCAAGAAAGATGCTCCCATGGGTGCAGTGGGTTCAAAGAACTGCTCTTGCATCCATGGTGATGAGTCAAGCCTCTGCTCTCTATGCTTCCTGATCAATTGTCATCAATGTTGACATACAGAGCCCACAGTTCCTCTGTGTGGGGTAAAAAATGCATCTCTTATAAAAAATGCATCTCTTATTCTCTTTCTCTTTCTTTCTCTTTCTTTCTTTCTTTCTCTTTCTCTTTCTCTTTCTCTCTTCCATTCTTTCCTCCTCTCTTCCTCTCTTTCTCTCTCTTTCTTCCTCTTTATCTTTCTTCCTTTCTTTCTTGATGAACTAATCTGGTGAATCAAAGAAAGGCTTTTTTTCCTCTCACCACTCCTTTCTTGTGGAAGGGAAGTAGGTCACAGAAGGTCATATGGTTTTTCTTACTCTTTCCTCACCAGTAACCACAGTGAAGGATTGAGGCTCATGGGCCCTGGGCACTTTTTTCCGCATCCACGTGTTTCACAGATATTCATTATATAGAGTTAATTTCTTGCCTGGCCTCTAATTTTGAAGGTTGAATTCCATTGCTTATAGAAATGGTACACTCTGGGCAGAGTTCTCCACATTTCCCTGTGCTGACAACGAGGTGCAGAGACCATGTGTGCAAATCTGCAGGGAGAGTGTTTGAATGCCCAACAGCCTCGGGCTTCTCCCAGCCAGTGAGTGTGCATCATGCCAAGCACTGTTCTTGTGAGCTCCCCAGTGCTGCCCTGCCAGGAGATATCTCCATTTAGAAAAGCAAATAGTCAGGGCAAGCTTCATCTTGCTGCACACACAAAGAACAGAGAGGATGTACAGAAAAGTGTAGCTTAACTCTTGGATGCTCATTGCCAAGCCGTGGCACAGGAGCCACTGCAGGGTTTCTGCAGTGTCAAACCTCGGCCCAGTCAGCTGCTGTTCACCTCTGCAAAGGGCATTGGGAGAATTTGCATATATTTTAACCCTGCAGCACACCATGACATCTCAAGCCATCCAAGCAGATGACCAGCTGAAAGCTGGTCCAAAACTGGAATTAGCTTCTGCCCTTGAAGGAGCACACAAAGCACAGAGGAAAGCTGTTATCAACATAAACAGAGTCTAATTTTGGCTTTGCCTTTTGTTGCCCATTTGGGTCTGATGTGAAGTCATCCTGCAACTAACAGCAGGCACATGCATGCATGACACTAACAAAGCAGAAGGAGATGGTGTCATTCGCCACTGGAATTAAAAATCTTACCAGGAAGAAGAATGAAGATTTTTAAAGATGGTGTTCTACATTCCCATGACTCTACAGAGCAGGAAAATAGTTTAAGAATTCTTACTTTACATCTTTATCAGTGTATAAGCAAAATAAAATCCTTTTATAGCTAAGGTTTTCAGTGTAAATATGCTGGGATAGAAAAGGATACTTAAACCCCATTTAAAGTAAATATATAAATTAGCCTTTGTTTGGAAATCTGTTCTTCAGTTCAGGGAAAAAGAAGTTATTACAGCATTACCTCCACCCACACTTTTATTCTACCTGTTCTTTTAACTGTATTTAAAATATTAAATGTTTTTAATAATTGCTATATAGGGACTGAGTTCTTAGGGGCAGGACTTTTTCCCCCAACATCTAACACAACAAGGTTATGACCTGGCTAATAGCCAGGACATCTGTGTCCAAATAAATATTAATGCTACACCTCAGCAAGCACCCTCTGATAGCTGTCAGGACTGTAATTCACAACACACATCTCACCAAGATTTTTCTGCACAGCACTCCAAAGCCCTAACCAGCTTTGAGCAGATGACAAAACAGCCTGGTAAACTGGCAGTGATAGCAAATATGGACATTTTTGCAGTAAACCCAAAGATTTATACAAATTGTTCAAAACCAGAAATACATTATGGAAACACTCCACATCTGCATAATTGCACACTACATAATGCTGTCTAATTCATACAGCCCACTGTGCTGGAATATGTGCACTGATCCCCTAAGGTCCACTGGGCTCCATCTAAAACAGATTAGCACTAATCACAGTGTCTTCTCACACGTCCTATGCAAGAATAAACAGCAGAAGGAGTGAATTGCTCTGCCCCTCATGCACATGCAGAGGTTATACAGCTCATTGTGTCCTGCTTACAGCAGACCTGAGACTCAGCACCATATAGATAATCTCCTTATGGAAGTAACATCACTATACACAGCCCATGGGTTTAATTTTCAACAATCTGTCTGGTCTAATTGGAAGCAGCCCTTTTAAGAGCTTTATACTGAAACATGCACAGCCCTAGACCAGACTGGCTGTCATTACCTGGCCAATGCCAGCAGCCTGTCCCAAAAGCCTTTTTGGTCACGGGCACTTTTGCTCATCCTCCTGCCGTTCCATCAACTGTACTTTGGACACTTCTGAGTTCCAGCTGCCACCAAAGGACAAACATAACGGCAGTGGCACATTTTGGTTCCAAATGTCAAGCACAGCAGTTGTCATCAGCTGCAGGACCTCATGGGTGCTTCATATCCACAGCAAGAATCGCCCCTGAGGCTGAGCTGTGGGCATCTCTGCAGCTTCTCCAGTGTTTGGCACTAAACTGAGCTCTGAGCTATTCATGTCAGAGAGAAGCTGGGTCTCTCCTTCCCTCTTGCCTCTGTGTCTCATGGACCCTAGCAGCAGCTGTACATGGGACAGTGGGGAGAGGAAGGGAGATTTAAATTAGCAGTGAGAGCTTGGCTAGGAAAGGCACACAGAAAGCAGAAAGCTAAAGGGACATCATGGTTCCAGTGCTGTTCCTGAGATAACTCATTTGAAAGCAAAAGGGGAATAATATATTTAAACTGAGGCAGAATTACACAACGAGAAGAGGCTGGGATACTGTTCAGTTGACAGATCAGCAATAGAAGAGCTTAGTCATGCATCAAGAGAGGAACTGGATACATTTTTGGAACTGAAGCAAACTGAGGCAAAAAAGTCACTGGCCAAGGTTAAATGAGTTGGAAAAGAAACTAATTTATATGTCCTGGGCTGATAAGGGCAGGTCTTGCTGAATTTTCAAGGTAGACTTCCCCCATTTCTTAGTGTTTCTACATTGCTTGCATACTTTGTTCATATTGATGACATTAAATGTAATTACTTTGGAAGTGTGGAGACATGATTGCTTTGAAACTAAATCAATTGGACAAATCCAGACTGCCTTCTCCAAAGCCAGTAGAGAAAGGCTGGACTTAAACCAGTTTGGCAAAAATCAGTATTCAGATTTGAGAATATATAACATAGCATAGCATAGCATAGCATAACCAGCACTTGAGAATATATTTCTTACATCATAGCAGGGATATTCTTTTTTTCTCTACCACGAAATCAAAGTACATATGGGCTGAAACACAAGCTGAAATTTTACAGCTCCCATTAGTTCAGCTTCTCTGAAAAGTCAGTGCTGTGCATATGCACAGTCTCAGTGGGAAAATCAGGATGAAGAGTCCTGGAGAGGAGAACAGTTCGTCCCTGGCTGACATTAAACATCCATTCAAGCACGTGTATCACATCCACCACCACCATCACCTACCAAGTGGAAATTGAAATCCTTTAACCAAGGGGAGGGAGGAGGCGTGTGATGGGGGTGTCTTCCCTCTAGACTTGGAGAATGAGAATGAAAAGTTACATCAGGTTTTCTCAGAAGCTAATCTGTGGCTTTCAGGCCAACATTGGTTGCTGCCAATGACTATTTTATTTCTGCATCAGCAGGTCACAGAGATCAGGTGGGGGCAGAGGGAGTGCATTTATCAGCCCAATGAGACAAGGCTAAGCTGTTTGTCCACTGCCTCCTTCTCCTGTGGTTGGCGTCCCCCCATCCTGAGACTGGGGATGTGGGGTGGAGGTAACTCTTGGAGAAACATAACCCAGCTGTACTCAAAGACAACTGCTGGCCACCCCTGGCAGGCAGCTGAGGTGCTCCCTGGACAATCAGGGGATTCTGTAAAGACAGGAGATAAATGACTGTGTAACGTGCATGGTGTTTACTACTAAAGGCTGGACAGGTAAGATAGTGGTTGTGATACCTGTGCTGATAATACCACACTGATTTTCTCACAGCCACTGCAGGGCCAGCAGCTCAGGCACTGCCCTCTTGCCTCCTGAGTTATTGTCCTCATGCACAGAATTCTCCAGGTCTACATGTCAGATTATACAAGAGGCCTAAGCACAGATGGCACAGTGGCAAAGGCCACTGAGCAGCCTGATGGGGAGATGGGTGCCATCCCACTGGAGTGGCCAGCCTTGCTCCAGGTGAGTGCTATGGGCTCACCACACTCACTGGCCTTGCTCAGAGCCTTCCCTGCTGGGTGGACTGCTCTACAAGAGCAGCTGAAATGGATGCAGGACCTTTTTTTTTTTAGAAGACAGCATTAGACAAGAGGCACCAACTGGCACATAATGTGATGTAGGGTGTAAAGTCTGCATCCTGGCTCTTGGAGTCAAAAAAGAGGAGAGAGATGAGAGGAGGACAGGATCAATCTCATATCAGCCTGGGATCCTGGCTAGGCTGCAAAGACCCTGGGGCAGGAGGTCCACCTACAGAGCCAATTAGTTCTGAAGCAATCTGAGCATATTTTGGCCCCTCAGACTTGCACAGCATAACCTTTCCCAGCCTCTCCCCAGAGCCCGAGAGAGTTTGGCCTGATTTGTTCTGATGTCCTTGATTTTGAGTCAAGCCCAGAATATAGGTGCGTTTCAACAGAAGATGGTTGGGACAAAAGCTTCTCAAAGAACCCTAAAAACAAGCTGATAAAGGAACATTCATGACACAGTCCCCATTTTGTAAATTAAGCAAGAGATAAGAGCAGATAACAGAGGACATAAACCCTCTACCTTCCTCTACCAGTCCATGATAACTGATCATGCCCAACTGGCTTTAGCCCAAGGACCTGAAACACTGTAGTGTTGAGGCCTAAAGTAAAACACCATGAACTGAACATAGATCTCCTGGTTGTGGCCATGATTCCTGAATGATAAATACAACTTCCCTCACAATGAAACACTGAGTAAATAATAATAGTCTTAGGTAAAACTTTTACAGTAAACCACTTAAGTTTTGTATTGAAATATAGGCATCTGGGATTGTGACTGGAATGAGGAAAGCAAAAACTTGCAGTGTCTTGAAGGTACACCAATAGGTCATGGTTGAAAAAACCTCAAAGCAAGACTTGCTACTACCAGCCAAGTTTAGACTCTGATGCTAACAATCAGAATTATAACTTCATTAGCAGAATTGCATGATTGTAGCATAAAAATAAGTTTAAAAATCAGTTAGAAATTACTAGTGCATACTAGCAGCAAACTAATGAATTCGTCTCATCTTCCTAATCCTGACATGTGTGGATGCTTCAGTTGTGAAAATTGTGCATTGGCTGCATGCCAATACAGCATTTGACTGAAGAAAATCTGCATTTCCTGACTTTTCATACATCTTGGAATAATGTACAATCAGGTACATTTCCCTCTCAATCTTTAAACAAAGCCAACCAGAAAAAGACAAAAAGAAGCTTAAAGCTAGGACTTTTTTCAAAACATCTGCTCTTCAGCTCAGTCAGGCTCTGTGCCCTGTGAAACTAGATTTTAATGAAGAAGGAAAGGAAGAGGAAGCAAAATAACCTGTGGCTTTGCTTCTGAAGAACTGGATGGTTACATTAGGTTTGCTTTAGCCTGGCTATGAGCACAGGTGTTAACTACAGAAAATGCGTTGCTTTCCTGAACAGCAGTCTTCAGTAACAGCGGGAGGAATGCAGAGAGTGATAGGAAGGAGCCTGTTGTGAGTCAAGCAAGTTCATGGAACATAAAATTCTCTTTCAGTTGCTACATTTTGAATTTATATATACTATGTAGCATAAGTGTGTTACTGGCTATCACTGTTTCTACAAGTACAGGTGAGTCAAACTGGACCAACATGAATTTGAAAATGTCAAGGATTAGCACATTTAATATATTAACTGCCAAACATTTCAGAAACTACTCTGTTTCACTAAATCTTAGCACTAGATCCTCTTACATAACCTAAAGAACAGACCTCTTTTTGTTTTTAAAATGTACTCAGTGTTGTCTGGTTGGCTACCAGCTGCTGCTATCTGCCTGCTGTGGTTGGTAACTGTAAATGTGGGGGGCCATTTTGAAACCAAAAGATTAAAGACAAGAAGAGGAAGTCCAACAACTTGAAGATGCTATCATCAATCCACAGCTGGCCAGGAACAGGAAGCAAGCGAGGATGGCATATATAATGTACAACCTCTATGGCAGCAGGACAAACAAAAATTAAAGGCTGTAGAAATGGTAGAGATTGTTTCTCTTTGGGCATTGTCACTGCTTTGGGCTGGACATTTGTGAATGGGGAGCAGGCACTTAGAGCATGGGCTCTCTCGTGGTGCAGATGAGGGACAGTTTGTCCTACAGCAAAAATGCTTTTTCAGCTGGTTTAGAAAGGGAGCAGGGCAAAGCACAGAATAAAAAATAATAATCTGCAAGGGAACTTGAGGATCAGACTTCATTCTCATGAGTGTTAGAACTTGGTATTGACCACAGTGCAAAGGTATTCAGGATGATTTCTGAACAGTTTCATCACCAGTTCAATTGCAGATGAAATGAGACAAAAAACAAGACACAGCTTAACATGCACAATTTACAGGGAAACATAAAGTTATCATCAACTTAGGAGCCTGTGTGCAATGGAAAAGTTGTCATTAGGGGAAAGGCCATTTCAGGCCAAACATGAAAGAGACATGAAAGGACAGCAGCCACTGAGAGCAGGCCTGGAAAGGCAGGCTTGTGCTGAACCACAAGAGCAGAAGCTCCAGCAGAGCTGTTGTGCCCAACGTGAGGCCTCTGCTCAGGACTGGCAGGAGCACATTTGCTGCTATGCTGTATCCATCTGGGGTGGCAGATGTGTGTGTCTTGGCAGTGGCTTCCCTTGCACCTGGATCATGGCACAGTGGCTGCCAGCAGCATGCCACACCATCCCTGCTGCATGTACATGGAGGAAGGGGATCCACAAAGAGTCTACAATATTTTTCAATTCCTTATGATCCCTGAAGAACAGTGTAAATGAGAAGAACTCTCATGCCTGGAAGGAGCAGAGCATTAAGGCTAGTGCCAGGCACGGGACAGGGAAATGAAAGCATTAGAGACTGACTTGCAGCCAGAGGAGTTCAGGCAGCTCCAAGGATGTGGCACACAGCTCCTTAAACCCTTCACAGCGCAGTCCGAATCAGTTTTTAAGTTTTGTTAATGCCATGAAGTAAATTGTACCTGTAATGCATTTGCATCCATAGCTTGCATCAGGTTGGATTAAGGTATAAAAAGCTTCTTAAGCACAAAAGTGCCCATTGTAAAAGCACTGTCATTAATGACACTGTGTTCATTTAGAGCAGAGCTCAAACATAGGCTGCCTAGTGTCACTGTAGAGAAACCAAAGTGGGCACATTCAGCCTAAGCGCTAATACTCAATATCTGCACCAGCGAGGTAATTACAGTAATCCCTTAATTACTGGCACCAGGAGAGTTTGAGGAAAACCTGCCTGGCAAGCAAGCTCACCCTATAAACACAGAAGTTCACAGATCTGAGAAATGCAGGAAATATTCAAGTGTGTGGTTATATCAGTACAAATAAAAGATGGGCAAAGAGGAAGACACATGAGAAGAGAAAGTAGAATCCACATTTTACACACAGCTTTCTGGTCTTTGCTGTTTGCTTCCCTTACGCTTTTCCAGCAGAAACACAGGATCCATTTGACAGACTTCAGTGAGGTCCCTCCATGCCCCAGCTCCTCATCCTTTGCACTTCACCCACTGCAAGAGCAAGAGCATGGAGAAGTACAGGCAGGAGCACCAAAACACATGCTAGCTGGATGTTCACTAGCTCTTATTGGTCCCTGCACAGCAAACACACAGTGAGCAGCAGTCCCTGCGCTGTCCCGAATGGCATTAGGTGCTGACAGGAAACACAGAAAGACTAGATAAAAACTGAAAGGAAATGAGCAGTGCCAGATGCAATGAATTTTAGCAAGGACGAGCCTGTGCCTGAGCAGCTTGTTCTGAGTGAGGGGCTGTGTGTGGCTCTGCTGCCTCAAAAGCAAAGAACGTGGACTGTTAGTCACCACTCGTTTCCTGTTCTCTCCCGCCTCTGCAGTGGAGCAGCTTGTGCTGGCAGTGCAGCCGCCCCTGCTGGGGCATCCAGCGGGGCACCCCTGCCCTGGGCTGCAAGGGAGAAGGGAGCAAGTGGCACCAGCACACTCTGTGAGACTCCCATCACCCCTGCTTGGCCTGGGGAACTCAAGGGCACCCCAGGTGTCACATACAGCAAGCGGTGACAGTGGCCTGGAAGCACAAGTCACAGTCCAGGCGAACTCCAAGGAACTGGCTTGATCAGAGGAGATATAGGGTCTCAGATACATTCCCCTAGACAAAAATCTCCTTGGAAAGTATTAAAAATGCGATTATTCAACAATTTGGCATCTCAGGACACTGCAATGTTCTGCTTGCATTGAATTTTTGCCTCTTTGATTAATAAAACAGGTGGCCATAGACTCTAGCTCCAAGCGGACTTGGTTCTGTGTTCTCAGCATCAGAGTTCCAAAGGTGATGATGGGACACATATCAAGCTGAACTGCATGCAAGGTCTATTTAGGCTCTGCAAATAGTGCATTCAGAACTATTTACTAATAGCAAATCACAAATATAGCATAGCACTCACTGTACTCAACCTACAAACCACTGTAAACTTACTAATGTTAAAATACAATAAAATAGGCCAAGCAAAGCATTGAACAAATTCTGTCACAACAATTTTCCTTTTTCAGGATGTTGTCCCTTGTTTTTTGTTCTCACTGTTTGGCTGTAGCATATGCAACTGGCTAATATCAACTCATACAAAAATTCGCAGGCAGATTTTCCATTTTTTAATTGGTAGAAGCATAGGCAAGTCTGTATTGGGGTCCAGGCATGAATTTAATTGATTAGCTGATAACTACACTACACTATTGCACTGTGTGCAACAATACCAGTGGATAAATCTTTAGGGAAATATAAATTTTATGAAGTAAATAAGTACATACCCCCACTGTCATGCGGTACCATCAGCCCAGATTTCCAACTTGAAATGACCAGAGTAGTTAGAGTATCCAGGGAGTCTGTTTCTCAGAGAGGAGGTATTGGAGGAGACAGAAATGAGCACAAACCTAGTGGAAACTTCTAGTATTAACTAAATCAAAATCCGAGTCCAGCATCCTTTGTGACTTATGCTTGGAGAGTAGTTGCATGCAGCGCTTTGCTGCAAATTGCCTTGTTTATTGATTGTAAAAAAGAAAGCAAATGCTTGAAGAATTGTTCTTATATTCACTCCTCCAACACCAAATATCAGGCCAAGTTTACAAGCTTCACTGGCTTCAGTAAAGATACCCCCAGACTAAATCTGGCTTGCTGAACTTTGCACCTCTTTAAATTTGGAGTAAATGTTATTAGTTGGGAAGACGATGGACTGAGCCAGACAGGGCAGGCACGTGCTGTGCAAGCTTCCCCACAAAAGTTCTGCTGATACAACACAATCCTGACCTGGCCAGGATTACTGGTTTTACAGTCTGCCTTTCTTAAAGAGAAACTGTTACCAGTGTGATACTAGATACAATTATTCTGTGAAAATGAGCACATCTTTCCTAGGAATTATACCAAACATACTTTATGTGTGACTCAAAACAGCCTTGGATTCTGCTGTGGGTCTAAAAGAAAATAAAACCTAATTAAATCATCACAGTAAAAAGCCACCCCATCATTTACACCAGAAGCCTGATGTTCAGGTTTCACCAAAGACCTCTCCAAACATAGGTAAATCTACCAAAAACAGCATGCCACACCTGGCTAGCAGTTTCCTAGAATGCTCTAGTAAGCTGGTAAAGGAGATATGATAAAAGTGCAATATTTTTTTGAAGACCCATCAAAGGTGTGTGTATCATGAAGGATGAGTGTACCTTGCAGCACAGAATGACAGCAGCAAAGTTATTGGAGCAGATTCTGTCACTTTGTATACTCTTTCTGTAGTCTTGTTCTCTGACTTGCCCTCAGGCTTAATAATGAAATTATTCCATATAATGGGTGGACTAGAGAATTGTATATATGTGCTCTGCTTAATTGCCATTGTGTGCTGTGGTTGGTCATGCAATAACAATGAATCCATCATAATTAAATCTGGGAATTATTAAATTGATTCTATTTATACATACTGTCATCTTCCATAGGAGCTGCAAAAATCTGTTGTCTTTAATGAAATTGCACTAAAAATCTTGGAGCCCGTTTTAAGTCATAGAAGGAAGAGTTTTACCTGTGGTAGTTATTCCTAGTGAAAACTGGGTAATTATTTTGTGTATAAATAAAGGCTCAAATTCACATTTGTAATTATTAGGTTTGTTTAGCTTTTAATGTCAAAAATTAAGGACTTAACTTGTTTACTGCCTAACTATAGATCAGTTTTTGTGGAGATGTTTATAATGAAATTCAGCAGCAAGGGAGCAATATAAAAACCAAGGAACTGGAATTGATCACAGGAATAGAAGTTCAGTATTGTCCTAATAATTATGCTGGCAGCCACGTTTGCATGAAACCATTTTTTTTTCTGTAGTACTCAATTAAGGTTATTCAGCTGCCTTGATGTGTTTAGAAACAAAACCACTGGCATCCAAATAAGGCTAATAACAAAAATGCAATATGATGTTTCCCATTTCCAGCAAAGGGTAAGAGAACAGATGTTCCTTATGCTGCCATGTTTCACCGGCACAGGGGGGAGCTGAGAAAGTTTGCAATTCATAGTGACAGTGCCATTAAACTAATGTAGTGCAGAATGTGCCTGATGGAAGCATGCAGCTCTGAACAATCTGTTTGGGCACCCAGGAAAGGATGGGGAGAGCTAGAATTGGCCTTGCAGGTTAAAGAAGAAAAGCAAACACTCTAGCCTCTCTTGCCACGCTGCACAGAGCCATCAGCTGCTGGATAGGACTGCTGATGGTATTGCAGGCTCCTGATGCTCTCTGGCTGTGCAGCCTGTGCCATGCTCTGTCACCCTGTCCCATGTGAGGGGGTGCTGTGGACACTGCACAGGCAGGCAGCTGTCAGGAGAGAGATGCCAGGGGAGGGCACAGCTAGCAGGGTCCCATAGCTCTCAGGCCATGGCCTCCTGATTTCTCACAGGTAGCACCTGTGGCGGTCTCTGCCGGGAGGCGACACTGCCACAGCCCAGGATGGACAGACACAAGGTGGCAGTGCTCTCAGGAAATCGCCGCGGATTCTCCTCTGGGATGTTCCAGAGCCGGGGTGCTGCTGGTTCTTGGCACCTCCGACCGTGTGTTTCCTGGTGTGCCACAAGGCCTACTGGCAAGGCTGGTGGTGGTCACAACAAAATGCCAAATCTTCCTTGGCATCTGATGATCTCTGGGTCTATGGCTGCAGGGAGGCCTGCGGAGACCCTGCCAGTGGGGCTAGGAGACTGCTGCAGGATGAGGAAGCAGCCCTTGCTTCTCTGAACTGTTTGTTCCTCTCCAGAGGCCTCCTGGTGGTGAGTATTTGCCCCATCTGTCACACTCAAGGACACAAACAAAAGCTGCCGAGGGAAGCAGCCCCGATTTGGACCTTGCACGGAAGGCTGCCGGCCCCAGTGCCGAGCACAACCCCACACGGGGCTCACGGGGCCTCTGCCGGCGGGACAGCTCGGCTCCCTGTGCCACTGGGGCTTGGCACCACTGTAAGCAAGACAGGGTGGCAACGAGTGGGACAACTAACTGTGAGCCCCAGGGCTGCCTGTGCTCCCTAGCAAACACCTAAGTCCTTTTGGAGCCATCCTCCATCCCCTCTCGGGCAGTACCCAGTGGCAGCTGAGCAGGGGGAGCCTTTCCCACGGGAAATCCCCAGAATGAGCTGAACAAACCATTGAGCGAACACATTGCCCCTGGGAAGTCTCCTCTCCTGAACTCGAGTCATCCTAATACCCCAAGGATATAAACCCACGAGCAAAATACTGTATGGTATGTTAGCACATTGTGGGGAGTGGGGACAGGAACCACAGACTGCATCCACTGTCTTCAAAGTCTCTGCCTGTGCCCAGTTCAATAGTTCATGCTGGGCCACAGGGCAGGCTGGGTGCCTCGATGGGAAGGCTGCTGGATAGCACACAGCATCAAGCAAAAGGCAGGTCTCCAGTGATGCAGATGAGATCAGGCCACCAGCAGACAAGGAGAAACACAGAATCCAGTGGTGACCAAACCAAAGTCAAATGGACCTAACATTGATTTGGCTTTCTGTGCAAATTCCTTGGGAAGGCTGTGAGTGCCCACAGTTCCAGCCCACTCCTGACTGACTATGGATTCGGAGGGGTGCTGAGCACCTCAACTGCAGCAGGACCTCAGCACTTTACAGCAGCAGCCCCTTGAGGGGCTGGAGTATTTTCACTGACCTTCCTCCAAATGTGTCTTGCCTTGCCTCACAATGCCAAAGTAAATAAATAAATAGACTAACAAGCAGAAATGCCTTTACCGGACATTATTCTGGGCTGATTGGTTGTGAAACTTTACTCAAAACCCCAAAACCACAAAAACTGCCAGTTTTCCAAGCCCTGTGTTTTTCATAGCTCTCATAGCATTCTGAATAGTTTGCATTTTCAACATAGAATAAATATACATTTAAGCTAGTTGGATTATTGACACAGAATTTAAAAAAAAAAAAAAAAAAAAAAAGGGCACTTAACTCCTTGTTCTGTTTCTTTTTCCCATGAAGTAAAGTAAGAACTAACACCACTGAACTATGCCTTGGGCATTCACATTTACAGATGTAAATGCTGGCAACAGGCAGAGTGCCTGCAATGCATGCATACAAAATTCATTGAATAGATGTACTTTAAATTAAAAACAAATCAAACCTCACCACCAACGTCTTTATGTCATTTACCCAGAGAAAGTCTATCACAATGACCTCAGGCACTTGCACTGTTTTCTTCACTGCATTATAGACGGTGTTCTTTAATGTTAGCACATCAACATAGTTCAGCTGAGCTCACTATAACATGTTTGGATGTAGTTACTCCTTTTTTACAAGTGGAATAGCAGGTAATTTGCCAGAACCGTGCTCAAGTCAGTGGCAGTGATAAGGAGTTTAAACCATCAACTCCCTGCTCTTATTCTGCTCCTGAATTATATTTAGTGGCCACAGACTTGACTTCTAAAGCCAGAGGTCTGCGGTAACACTGGATCGGGCATAACTGTGTGAAGCACAAAGCACTCATGTCCATGCCATGCCCCAGCACACCACTCCTCTGAGCTCCTCCACACAACCCCTGCCCAGTGTCACTCACAGCCAAAATGCCTGAATGCAAAATTATTGGAGCTGCTGATCCTCTATTGGAAAAGAAGGCACAGAAGACAATTTCTCCATTATTCCTTCAGAAAAGCTTTTGTATTTCATATGGTCATAATGCTATAAATTCAACACACTGCCAGACTAAAGGGAACTCAAGGACAGGAAGACAGACATCTGGGAAAGAAAACCAGTCAGTCATATTTGGAGATCCTGCTCTAATGAGTAACCTTATACAGTTATTCAAATACAAATGTCTGGGTAGCTAAAGTGTCATATACGATTAAATCTCTGCAACAAATTATGTTAATATTGTTACTTCAAGAACAGAAATTAATTTAAAAGTTACAAAATGTGGGCATGGAAATTACATTGTCTAGAACCTGTACACACAGCTTCCCCTTTCTTGCAATAGCTGGATGAATTACTGAAGTTGCAAGAAAATGAGAACCCTTGCCAAGTTAGGTATTGAAGACTTCAAGAGCCTTCACTGAAGTCTCCAGTCTTCAAGAGCCTTCCTTTTAGTACTCTTCATGCACACAAGTGTGATATAAAGAGATATTCATAAAAGAACAGGAACAGTATTGTGTGTGTAATTTTTATCCAAAAATTAAAAAAAAGAGATCAGTTTGAGTTTCAGCACTTACCTCTTCTTCAGACTTTGTGCTGTTTTCTGGTTATAGGCAATGTAAATTGACTGATTTTTTTTTTCAGCTTCATATTTGTTTCTGACCTGCTTCATTCACTTGCCTAAACAACTCTTAGGAGATGGAGAGTCAATGGCATTTGGGCAGTTGTTTAAAATCAGGAATTTACTTTAGAGCTATTGGGATAAGGAAGTGCTTTCCTGAAATGGCCCCTTGGTCCAAGTTTCATTTCTATTGAAAAAAACCACTTTCTTTAAAGCAGTAATAATTGAACTGTGAAAAGAAAGTAAATGCAAACAACTTCAGTTAAGCTTCAGTTGCTCCTATTTAAACAGAAAAAAAAAATCCCTTTCAGCTCCAGTTATACTCTGGGCCTAGGAGTTTCCAAGTGTTCACACAAGCACCCATCCTTTCTCTGGGAAAAGAAGAGTGGATGCAACAAGCCGCACACAATCCTGGTACACCAGCACTTCTGCAGAGAACAGGAACCAGAGATCCCAGGCAGACTGACTGGAGCTAACTGCATTCTGTACAGGTGCCTAACTAGGCAGGACAGGAGCCTGAAATAGTCTACTAAATCAAGTGAAACAGCAACAGGGAGAGGAGCCAGGCTGCTTTTCACTGAAGAGCCAAATGCCTTCAGGACTGCCTGAGTTCAATACAGAGCATGTAACCAAAAGTCTTTTATTTATTTCTTTGTTCTTCTGTGCTGAGGGAGGGATGCCATTTTTCTCTGCATGCTGCTGCAACATAGTCACCTATTAAAGTTATGTTTGTGCTCATTCCTGGAATTTGTAATGGACAGTAATTGGGCCTCTAATAGTAAAATTGCTCTCAGCTAGGCTTTAGTTTTGCTGTGATGCATTCTCTACTGTCACCCAAATCCCAGGATAATAACGAGGTTGAGCTTTTATCGCAGACAATAAAAACTGAGTACAAAGTATTGCTAAGAAACAAAGTAGAACACTTCCCATCTGATGATCAACATGGACAACATACAGGTTGTCCTAATTACAGGGATAGGAGGCAGAGCTTAGCACTATGTGAAGGAGACCAGAACTGTATTCTACAGTCCCCTATGTCACCTTTAGAGGACTGTCCTTTTAAGGCAGCAGGGGGAAGGGAAGGGTGGCCTTTCTTCTCTGGCCTGGTGTTGGGGAGAGGTGTGGGCTGCCTGGATGGCAGTGCTGTCACCACAGGTCCCTGGCTTGTCATTTTTCCATCCTCATGGAGTCCAAGCCTTGAAAAAACAGCTCCTGTGTGGGAGGTTGCCACGGGAGATGGAGCACCAGGACAATGCCAGCCCAGCTGAGCTGTGTGCAGCCAAAGCCTGCTGGGGCCCGGCCGTGTGTTGGTGCTGAGAGAGAGAGGGAAAGAGACAGAGACAGAGACAGAGAAAGAGAAGCACCTGGTGCCGCTCGCCATAGCAGCTTGGCAGAAGAGTTTCTGGGCTGAGCAAGCTCCCCAGATTTTGTTCTGGCCCTGTCTTTCCATTGTTGCCAAGCTGGAAGGAGGTGAAGGTTGAGTTGCAAGAACCTCTCTGGCATGCTGCCTTTGTTCTCCTGGGTTCCACGTGGCAGCCAGCCTGGGGACAGCCCCCATTTGGGTCTTGTCCTTGGGGGGAAGCAGGCAATATCTTACCTTTGTTGGTTAAACCATTTTCTTTTTGTACCATCATTTATTACTGTTGCTGTGTTTCTTGTGAGCTTCTTTAGTAAATTGTGACTCAACCTCAGTCTCCCTTAGTGTGGGATATGAAGGGTATAAATTCGTGTATAAAATATATGTAATGTATTTAATCCAGGATTCAAACCCCAAAGCCCCGGAAAGGGGCTTTTCTGGTTTTTTCTCTCTTTTCCCGTAACTCGATCCTCTTACAAAACCCCCTTTGTAAAATAAAGAATGAAGCCAGGGCGGAGACGAACGGTGCTCAGACCTGAATGGGAGAACTCTTATTTACAAGAGAAAGGATGTCCAGGGTGGAGATGGGTGCCAGCTCCCAAGCAAAGCACCCACATTCCAGGACGATGGGGAAGTGATATCAATCTGGGAGACGACCATGAATTGATATCATCTCCTGCTTCGACGACCCTGCCACAAAGGACCATTCATCCCAACTCAGGAAGTCCATTCTACTCGGAGGACCTGGCTCAGGAAACGATTTACCCTTTTCAGGACACTGTTCAATTCCAAATCACAACGCAGAAAACTCATCTACATACATATTGGACTCTGGACTTAGCCCTCGAGGCACAAAAACCCCTTAAAACCCCCAGGTTTTTGAGGCTGAGGTGTGGAAGATTGGTGAGAAGGCAGAGTTGCTGCCCCTCTCTCTCCCCACCCGCAGCTGGCTGTGTTATTCCTATTATTGTGGCTTTTTTCCATAAATTGTTTTTTTAATAAATTTGTCCTTTTATATTAATTGGATTCTTATTCATTTATAACATTTAGTATTTACTTCTCCAGTATAGAAAAGGGGATGGCTTGAGTGGCCTTAATTTCCCCAGTGAGTTTTTAAACTCCAGACAAGGTTCAAGAAAACACAAAGCACTTGGTGATTAATTTCAGCATTAATTAATCTGTATTAAGATACATCTATATAGTGGTGGAAAATAAAGGTTGAGCATTTCTCTTATTTAATTGAGAAATTACAGCGGTTCAAGAGCTTTGGAAAACATTACATGCCTTAAAAGAGATCTGCCTTGCACAAATAAGTGTCATGAAGCTTAAGTAAATCAACTGCTCCAAAACCAGCCTTGAATAACTGACTGGTAGCCCCGTGTTCACCAAATATGTAGAAGGCATTCAGAGGCATTGTTCCTAAATATGTTTCAGTCCTTTGTTCTAGATATGATATTATTTACTTCTGCATCTTTACAGAAACTTTGCTGATGCTAATCTCCATTTTAGCTGCAAAGCTTTTGGACCCAGATTTGGGGTGACCACAAAATGGAAGTCAGGCTAAGTCTAGGCTGCAAATTCAAGCTCTCGCATCTTTTCTGATATGAGCTAATGGTATTTAACTGATCTCCTTCATGAAATGTAATAAAAGAGTGCCAAGCTAGAAATTAATGGTATTTTTTTAAACATTCTGACATTTTTGTCAAAGGCTGGGCGCAACCATCAACACATGGTACTACAGCCCACAAATAGTAGGACATAATTTTTGAGTGCTAATTCATGCAAGCAGAATGGGCTGCTCAAAGGTGAAATGTTGCCTATCTCAGTAGTATACTAACTTTAGCAATCATCCTTCCAGGGGGGAAAAAAAATAGATTTGACACTGTTTCTACAGGTACTGGGCTTAGGAGTTTCAGGAAGAATCCATACTTGCCTAGAATTCATAGCACTCCTTATATTTCCACTTTAATGTGTCAATGCTCTTCTTTCCCCAGGTCATTTTAAGAATGAATATGCCATGCTTAATTCTCTTCTAAGCCTATTTCAATAAGAAACAATGGTCAAATGGCTTTGAAATAATGATGAATTGGGCATGTGGCACACGAATGTGTGCTTCACCTGCAGTGCCTTGTGGACACTCTGTGTGTCTCTGAAGCAAATCTTACTCATATCCCATTATTATTCTTTTCAGCAAGGAATATCTCTTCTGCTAAGCATGGTACTCCTCATCCTGGGACCGTGATCTACATTTTATAGCAATTCTGTTTCCTGGTTCTTTTCCCATCCATTTTTAGCACATATTCTAAAATAGGAAGGACCCTGCTGCTGTTACTTGGTGGCTATGTCAGAGTTCCCTATCATGGCATGTCTCAACAGCAGAAAATGCACATTGCAACAGCATGGAGCTGTGGCTTATGGCAAATCAACTGTTACGATTACGCTATTGCATTGAACTACTTTTGCATTTCTGGTTGAGGAAGCCTTTCGGAGGCCCTCACTGTGTTTCATAACTTTTTCTGGTTTTACATGTCAGATGCATCTTACTCTCTTGCCTCTTCCCTTGCACAAGTTCTCCTTGGAATTCTCTGGGAGATGCTGATGTGGACAGCAGAAAAATGGGCCCTTTATTGATGTCTACTGTTCCCTGAAGGTGTGTTAATAGGACACTGCTCAGGACCCTGATGGAGCCTGGGTGCCCAATTTCTTTTCAATAGGGAATCAGTTCAAAACCTCGTTAGAATGCCTGCCCAACCTCTCAGATTCCTTTATAGGCATTGTACAGCCAGAACATACAAACCATCTTGGGTAAGATTAGGATCCTTTCAAAAACTAATGGTTCAGTTCAAAGGTCCTGCTTTTGGCTCCTCAGGAATCATAAAATAAGATAATCTGTGTACAGTACTAAATAATAAATTTAAAAGTGTGTGTGAAACTGCTCATAAGCAACAGAATCCTAACAGAATTATCTTTGAATACATTAATACATTATCAGCAGAAAGCCAGTAGTAACATACTTATAAAATAGAAAAAGCTGAAATAAAGAATCAGCCTTGTTAAAGTAGGAAGAAATTGAAAAGCCATAGGCCATGTCTATTTTTATCTGGGTATATTAAAAATCTCTCATCTACTTTATTCACTCTTGCTATATTTCTCGAGAAATTGGGTAACAAGATTTAAAAGACAGTGTCATGTAATGGATAGCACATTACTATATTTATACTGATTGTGAACATATCTGTCTTTTATAGCTGAAAAATCTGGGAGGCAAATGTGGCACTCACTTCTTCCTGAGCTCAGCAGTGTTCATCCTCACCAGCCACATATCAACCAGGCACTGAGCAGGAATTCAAAAGTCTCCACTTGCAGCGCACGTTGTAGTCTATAATCACAGTAATCCTGTAAGGCAGTGCTCCATGGCTGCCAAAGATTGATTTAAAAACTGGAAATATTACTTTTTTTCCCTTCCCAAACGACGCCCAAGGCAAAAGGTGCTTCTTTGCCAGATACTTTCAGCTCCCTGTGAATTGGCTTCCCAGATGGGGGTAGCCAGACACATTTCTAAATTAGCATTAAAGGTGCAGCCTCTGGTTTTCAGTTTTTCAACCTGTCAAATATCTTCCAGATTTAGAGACTGCACACTGTGGACCACTGCTGAGCAGTAAGGGGAAAATCTGTCAAGTAACCCTTCGGGTCTCTCTTCATTGGGTCACTTGTAGCTCTGGCTAGCACAGCTTGACAGATTAACACAGAATGAGGGTAAAGACTGGACCATGCTTGGGTGCTTTCTGCTACAATGCTGCTGAAAACAGCCTTTGAGCTGACGTGATCTCTACTTCCAAAAGGCAAACAAATCCAACATCTCAATGCAAAGACTGTTGTCACGATCATCTTCAAACAGTGCCACACTACTCTGAAATGCAATTCACTACTGAACAGCAGGGAAATTCAGTGCCCTGTAAGTGCTTCCTCTCTGCATCATACCACAATAAAATGTCATAAATATGTAGGAGCCACTGAGGCATATAGAAAGGAATGCCCTCAGCAACACTGAGAGTTTCCTGCAAGCCAAGGACAAGGTAGAAAATTAAAGAAGTTCAGATCTTATGAAAGAAAGCAGATGGAGACAATCTTTTAAAGTGTGCAGGCCAAAGCTAAGTTAGGAGTGGGGGCACACAGTGGGGCTGGGCAGCTGGCTCTGAGCAGTGCTCTGATCCTGCTTTGAGCACCACATGTGCTCAGAGTGTCCCACGCCAGAGTCCTGCAGACATGTCTGACTCTGCTGCTCCACTGGGACTTTATCCTTTACTCATTAGGATCTGGAAGGAATCCATCCTACAGCTTTGGACTCCAGTTGCTTATTTGTTATTTATTATTGTTTTTATTATGGTAGCCTTAAATGGCCCAAACATACAAAGGTACCACAGGGTTCAGCCTTGACGAGAAGCAGATGAGAGGCAGACCCTGCCTACAGTAATAAAATGCAGAAAGCTGATGTAGCAACGCAAAAAGGCTTTTGTGTGGTTTCCTTCTCACTACCCTGTCTCTTGGTTCCTAGGGATGTAGGAGACAGAGTCCTGGTACTGCTTTGCAGTATTATTACCAGGAAGACATGCTTTCAAGGCAGCAGAAACTTCAAGAAGGTTATGCTTCCTTTGGCCAGAGCCAGAATCTAATAGTACTGTTGCATTCAGGGGCACCTTGTATTACCAAAGGGCCTGTGATATTCACAGAGCTCCTGCTCATGCAGATATAAAATGAGAGGTAGAGAGACTTGGTGCTAATCATTATTTATCCACAATTGCCTTGTTTGTGCCAGGTTGTAAACTTCACACTTCAGCTGTTTTGTGGGGAGGAAGATTTTTACCAGAGTTCTGTTCACAAAAATTCATATTCATAGTTCAATTTATGCTGAGGAATGTGTAAAAAGTTCTTCTCCCATATGCAGAAGTGGCTGAAGAGATCTTGTTCAACCATACTGAGTGCTGTACCCCACTGCACAACAGAAGCTAAACTCAAAAAATTTCAGCAAACAAAATTACTCAGTTCAGGAAATTAGAAGCCTGGTAAAAGCAAGGATTGTAATGGAAAATATTTTGCAACCCTAACTCTAGCTGTTTCTAGAGAGATAAGCAGAGGATAGCCAAATTGAAATCCAGTTAAAACATCTGGACTAATTCTTCTGCAAAATGTCCCATAGAATTTTTATTAAAAACAAAGGCAGTGCCCTTGACAGCCCAAAGCAATATAAAAGCAATGTGAGCCTATTGACTCAAGCCACCTACAGAACTAGTAATACCACTTCCCTCAGCGTTTCCATTACACCAAGAGGTTTCCCATTCAAATTCACATCAGAGCCAACTCTGTTTTGCTGCTTAGCTCTAATGAAATTGTATCAGAGGAGATCTGACTTCATACAGATTTCAATAACCTTCTTTAATTTGTTAATCTTTTTTTATGATGGAGGCAGAGACTGCCGTAAGTAATATACTTTTAAGAACTACCAGTATTAATAATATAAACACAGAAGGGACAGGTACATTTGTAATTGCTTGACATAGCAGAAAATGTCTCAAACCTACAATACTGTCAGTAAGAATGATTACAGGTGTCCTAGATTAAAATGTAAGA
>VWYP01009397.1:18719-45144 GCA_013400435.1 Pycnonotus jocosus | reverse complement strand
TTGATCTAATCCAGTCTCTGACAGAATCCTACTTCAGTTTTACAGATTCACAGTAATCAAAAGATCCCAGCAAGAAAAGCTAGTTTGCTGAGCTTCAGTTGGTTTCCCCAGCTAAGACCTCTAAAATTAAAGCATGTTTCTAGATGTAGATAATGTGAACCAAAATGCATTTACATCAATTCATGGTGAAAAAGTAATTTTTAGGTATGTGCTACAGTGCAAATTAAAATCCAGTTCTAATAAATATACTAGGTAAAAACATGAATATATATATATATCATTTGGTTGGGAAGAAAAAGAGTATTCAAATGGTGTCCTCAAGCACTGAAAATTATCTGTAAGAAACTTGCCAGAATAATAGTACAAGGAGTTCCTGATTTTTTAATGTCATTGTACAGCATAGCTAGTGAATTATTTAGTGAATCAAACTGTCCATGGATAATTCAAAACTAACATCATCTGGATACCAAATCCCCCATCCTAAACCTTCTGCCTGTTTTCACAGCGTATTTTCTGAAGCAATTAGAAAAAAAAAATCATCCAATGGTGATTTTTTTGCTAGAAAATATCCAAAAGTGGGTTTAAAGAAGAATGTAATATCAAAGATCTTATGGGCTTTTAAAGAAGCCCAAAACTGCAATAACTAGGAAAAGAATGAAATGGTAAAAAAAAATCAAGAAAGAAGCAGTTCTATTGCAAATAAAACAGCATAGACAGAAAAAGTAAATGTTTATACGGTGTCATATAGCAAGGCTGTGTCCTAGTCTGCATTTCTGCCTGTTCCTGAGCCTTATTTCTTTCAGTTTAAGAATGGATAATTTCCTTCAAATGATTGGAGTAAGAATAGTAGCTTCTCAATCACGCTTAAGGTAACTGTGCATTGTCCACAAATAACTCTGAAATATCATGTTACTTGAGGAGAAATAGGAAGCAATTTCCCTCTTTTCATTGCCTCCTGTGGACACTAGTTGGTAAAACTTCTTATTATGACCAAAAATTCACATGAGTAAAGAAGTATAAGATTCTTACTCTTCCTATTAGGAAGCAAGGTTTTTAAAGTAGAAGGTGACATACCAGATGCTTCAAAGAACTATAGAAACAGTGATGTAGCCTAACAGAGTGAAAACAAGCATACAAAGCTTTGCAATCAATAGGGCCATGAAGAAAGAGCATTCCAAGCAGAGTGGAATCATTAGTGTATATACCACCACCAAAATAACAATGCTTTGACAACCTAAATCCTGTGGGAATTTTTGGCTTTAAATCCATTATTTTAAATGTAGGAAAAAAATCTATTAAAAATTACAAGTCTGTGCTATTTTCCTCCTGGATGGCTGCAGTTATATATCAATTCTGACACTGGCCTCATTTATAAAGAGCTTGCAGTTCCTATTACCTTTTGTGAAAGTTGTCATTACAAGATATCCAAGCAGATCTTTATGCCAACGAAGATGCAACCAAGGAGAGTTTTGAATAAAGGAACAGGTACATAGTGTATACATGAGGAAAGACAAGGGGGAGGTTCTGCACACCACCAAGCCTATCTAACACCATCTCTTTGAAATGTAAATGTTTGAAAGCTTTTTCAAGGAGAGTAAAAGCATCTTTGACCTCTAAGTGAGAAAGCTGTGAATGTCCACCATGTGGGAACCTGTGGGAAGCACGAGGACAGTGCTGGTCTTTTGTCTTTGCTAATAGACATAACCTAGCAATGAGGTTTTCTACAAGTATTCCACTGTAATCATCCACCACAGAATTGTGATAACCTTCGCCACAACTTCTTTTTTCTTTTTTCCTATGG
Organism: Pycnonotus jocosus; assembly: GCA_013400435.1. NCBI lineage: Eukaryota > Metazoa > Chordata > Aves > Passeriformes > Pycnonotidae > Pycnonotus > Pycnonotus jocosus. The sequence continues at coordinate 43,343 of VWYP01009397.1, read as the reverse complement.
GCACTGGAGGCAGCAAGAGCTTTAATTTCTAGTCTGACACAAGTAAGCTCTCCTCCAGGTAAGAGTCTTATCATTGTCTTTCGTCTTTGCCTTGACAAATTGAAGAGCTCCTTCCTCTACAAGGCCAGTAACCACTCTCTGATATGTTGTCTAACTCGCACCAAAGTAGAGAAACCACCCTGCAAGTCTCCTAGATTCTCAGTAGGTCTTGTTCCCTCAAATTATTTTATTGAATGGATAGTATTTAATATAAACCATTACTACTCCAGAAAATATTCATCTGCTGAAAGGAAATTTCCAAAATTCATTTCCTGATGTCTTAGTTCCTTCCTATATAAGAAATGTCCTGAAGTCAAAAGATGTGAACAAAAATAAAGTCAAAATATGGACATAACCTTGGGTTTATGTTCACCCTCTGTTAATGCTGTTTCTTACAGTTTTAGATTTTATAAATAAAAACAATTTATATATTCCAGGATTTGTATGAAGAGCAAAATAACAGGCTGCAACACTCACTTGCAAAGGGATGTGAGTTATCCTATAACATGGCAGTGCACCTATAACACACAGTACACCTTTCTTTTATGGACCACCTGTGTTGCAGACTGGCTCTGATGCCTACAAAAGAAGTTGGCTGTTGTATGATAATCTTCCATCCTGAGGAAGAAAGAGATTGAAACATTTCTAACCTTAGAAAGATGGCTGCTTTCTTGAATCCCATGATTATGGTGAAAATCTCATTTCAATACACACATCATCAGTTCCATGCTTCCAATGGAAAATGTGTGAAGTAAATTTTTTTTATACATGTACTGTATTTTTCAGACCTTATCAGAGTGCATTTTTTGTTGTTTTGTTTGGTGGTTTTGTTTGGAGTTTTGTTTGGGTTTTTTTGGTTTGTTTGTTTGTTTTGTTTTTTTTTTTCCTGTTATAAGACTAGGGATTTTTAAAAATAATTTAGGACAAAAAATAGTATAAGTTAAAAATTGGTACAAAATTAGTAATTGCTATTTAACTAAGACATTTGACATTGCTTCTGGCCTGTAGTGTTTTTAATCAGATTGCAATATTCAGAATTCTGTAGAAAAGTCAGTCTGATTTCTTTAACAGTCATCCTTTGTACCCTGGCATGTTCCCTCGTGCATTGCCACCGAGTGGGTATTTACCATGCATTTGACAGTCCACTTGAGCAAACTCTCACCTCATGCCTCTGCTATTATCAAGGAATAATAAAATTTAAACACAATCTTTTTATCTGCATATGAAATAATTATTAAAAATTTATTTTAAAACACAAGTGGAAAGAGAAAAACATGTATCTTTTTGCTAAAGATCACAGTTATGGAGTGTTAAATATTGCTCACTGAGCTCAGAAATTCAGATATCAGCAAATAGAAATATAATCATATTTTATCATTTCAGTTCTGTCTAGTAAAAATAATAAAATAGTTTTTTCCAAATGAACAGAAAAACAATTTAATCCTTTGTTAATTAAAACCATTTTATTAAAATTTTGATGCATAGCAGAATATAATTTGGCTTTCTTTTTCTTGTTGCAGTTATTAGAAGCCAGGAAACTGGTGAGCAGAAGGTACAGAGCTCAAAATCATGACATAGTAAACCATTAGCATAGAATGCATTTCCAGAACTCTTCTCATTTCATATAAAAGAGTGACATCTATTTCCTCCTTACATTCAACTAAAATGATTTAAGGAGAAAAAAATAGTACTTCAAATGGACTAAATTTTCCTGCATAGCATCTGCAGAAACTAAAATTTAGATATATTTCAACTGCATCATCAATATAATCTTCTAGCATTTTCTAAAGAAGTGTTTTGTGAGTATGAAGCTGAAATAGTGGTCTGAAAAAATGTGTGTTTTCTGAGTCTACTGGAACAGATCAATGATGGCAATGTCATCCTCTGTCATTCCCATGTCTCTAGAATGTCATTAACTATTCCCACATAGATTCTTTGCGACTGGAAAACAAACACTGGAATGCCCTGTACATCGTATATTGAAAAAGTCACCAAAGACGTATACGGGAGCTGAGAGTTACTCTTCTGAGCTGGGTATGAACAGCAGCCTTTCACAGCCATTCATCATGCTCCCTCACTGCAGACCTATTGATCAGGCAGATGTAGAAGAGAATAAACAGAAGTGTAAGCTGTTTTCAGTTACAGGTAAATTGATTCTTTAAATCTGTCAGAGAACAAAACATTCAAAGGCATGACAAGATTTGCAGTAACCATTCAGCCCAAACAAGAATGTTATTTATATTGTATATTGTGGCAATTCAATTTGCTAAACTGGTTACTTGACATTAAATATAATGCTAGAAAGATTTAAAAGGCCACTTTCTGGCATCTTCACTCAAAATGAATAAGGATTTTTCTAGAGGCAATGAGGCAATCTACAGCACAGAATTAATAATCACGGGGAAGCCAAGCAATATGTTAATGAAAAGAATGATAACAAACGGCAAATATTTTACATTTGTAATCACGGTAGAGTGAAAGAAATTATTAACTTTGATTAAATGTGTATTTTATAACTGAAGAGTGTATAGCTAGAAATAATGAAAATAAATTAGAATATATCACAAAGAAACCACTGACAATTATAGTAATTATGTTATAGAAAATTCTTCAAACTGAGTTCTTGTTACATAGTAATTACCATCTAGATTGGATAACAAAAATAACAGCAGTAAACCTACAAACATGGTGCTGGCAGTGAATTGGAGCCAGTAATTTACTATACCAGCTATTTTCTATCACCTTTTCATTAAAGGATGTTTGAGGAAGGAATGAAATATCAAAAGAGTGATTGAAATATTGAAATATGGATACCATATTGAAAATTTTTTTATGATGTCACTCACTGAATATTCGATCATTTAAATGTATTTACAAAAAAATCCCAAAAAACTAAATGCCAGAATGGAAACTTCCTTTGCTGCTAAATCAGGCTGAATTCTTTATCTATGCATTTTAAGTGTTTTTTTCCCAATAAAAATAAGTGTGACAAAAACCTGAAAATGAGACTGGATGGGAGAATAAATCATGAGAAGAGGAGAATTAGTTTTTTGTTATTTTTGCTCATCCTTATAGTGGCAAACAGTGAAAAAACATTCTGAGTTATGAATATGGATCATATTTTAACTTCATAGGAGGTACAGGATGCAGTGCAGTGGAAACCCTTACTCAGCCACAAAACCAATGTTAGATGTTGTGAAATCAGAAAATCTATATAGGAACTAACTACTTTAAAAAGGATAAAGGGATGGCATGGTATTCTGATTTTCCAAACCTAGTCTGAAAATTTAGTGTAGTGGAACTCTAAACCAACAATATTTATGTTCAAAAAGCTATTCTATTAATATGGCCAACAGAGGTGGATAATCTAGTGGATGCAGGGAAATTTGTAGTCAAAATAGTCACTGGATCTTTTGCCCTCAAGGTCCCTCCTGCTGCTAGCAGGGTCATTTCAACTTCCCCACAGTGGAGTTACTTCTTTCAAGTACTTCATAAAATGAAGAAAAACTGCAGGTGGTCATTTTCTTCTCTCTTCTAATACTTTTCTTGCTTTCACAAGAAAATTTGAGAGATATTACAAAAAAAGATGAAAAGCTTTGAATTTAAATTAATCTAACTTCATCAGCTCTGAGTGATTTCTGAAAACACAGGCTAAAGTTCCATTGGTTTGTATCCAAAACACAGGTTTATGGCTCCCTGTGTCCAAACAGTGGGTGTAGCCATGACTGCAGCTCGAAACTACAGTCCCAGAGAAACAGTCAATTTCCTTCTCAGGATATCTATAAATGTTCAAGACAAGCGAACCAATGAAGTGAAAACTGGTTATTTTGGGGTTGGGATAGAAGGTTTAAAGAAAAGTGGGCACACACATTACATCTGTGCTGCTGACTGTGACGCAGGGATACTGCTAAGCCACCTTCAAGTTAGCTAGCTGGCACACCAGAAGCAGGCACGCTAATGCAACATGGTCTTCAAATCACATGTCCAGTCCAGCCCATATGAGAAGCAGAACAAATTAGCCAACAATGAGTTCTTTGCTACCTTGGCCAAACCATTTCTTGTTATGTGTAAAATACGCTTCAGTCTGCAGAGCCGACATGCCCATAGGAAAAACATGAATGACTTAGTATTAAACTTTGAAGGTTAGAGGCAGAAATACATCTGAGGCCATGTGAAGGGTGAAACACTGATAATGTGCAAAAACCTGTGTGCAGGTTGACATCAGGGGATTCTTTTTTCCAGACCTCAACTTTGGAGACCTTGGCCAAATAGGTTTCATTCTGCACTTTATTTTAAACTGGGATGAAAGCTTAACGTTAGTCCATAAATGTTTGAGAAAATTATTGGAACGTTTTGATATCACACCAAACCCAAAGCACATTGTGCAGATGACTGGTAAAGGATGCATATGGAAGAGCGAAAGAACTGGACAAGTTCCCAGAGCTTTTTCCCAGTGAATTACAGACCCAAGGTGGATGCCAAAGAATATTTCTTCCATAAAATGTTAGGTCACTTTTTCAGCCCATACTAACTTATTAATATATGTCATGCCCTTTAGTTAAATTAATGTGTAAAGGTACCTCATTCTTAAATTTTATTTGCTTTAAACTGTGCTTTACTGAATTTACTTGATGTCTCCCTAACTCTAGTAGCGTAGGGCACAAGGAGCAGTCCTTCCCTCGGCCTTTCCTCCATGTTACTCTGTTTTTGATAAATATGGTAAATTCCTCACTGATTATTTCTTTTTCATTCTAAAATAGGAAATCCAGGAAATCTGAATAGAACCCTTATCCAGTCAGCTGTTCTTTCTGTCTTTTCTCATTTTCCTTGTCCAGACTTTTCTTAATTCTCATACCTACATTTTTGAGATGCAGGATGAAAACTGTACATAGTATACAAGATGTGATGATACATGTACCCAGTGAAATTACAATGTTTACTATTCTGGGGAATTTTGCCACTTTTGTAATTATTACTGATTTTTCATTAAAATCTGTATTTTTAATTATGCTAAATTTTGTGGAACTATTACAAATCCAGTATTTAATTCCTGAATTATAGATTGGATCTAAGTCTATTGTGTACATAAATTTGAGATTTTTGTCCATTGTTTTACATATAAACTTATTCAAAACTTTTTGTTCCATTTTATGACATTGAAATTTGTATCTATCTTGTGCAAATATTTGATAACACCTCAATTTATTACCTTGATAATTTGATATTTCTAGCAAACATATTTAACTCATTGTTAAATGAGTTTTCCTTTTTCCACATTTAGAGAGCACATACACAGAACAGATTCCTCTGGAATTCATTCTCTCCTCTATGAAAACTACTGCTTTATTTCTACTCTATATTTCCTACATTTTAAACTGAGCATATTTAGAACCATTTGTACTTGTGGCTATATTCTTTCTCATCCTGCAACTTTTTAAAGAGAAAAATCTCTTAAATATCCTCACCAGCATGAAATAGATTAGACTAAAGAGGAGGTTTTTTTGTTGTAAAATTAAAGTATACTTTTAACCAAAGGTATATCTAAAAGATGCTATTAATATTATAATGAAGAAGACATAAGCAATAGCAAGAACACTAATAAGGCAGTTTGTTGTCCCATTGTGGTAATGAGGAGTGAAAGAAATCATCAATAGTTACCAGGATGGTACAACACACAAATGCCTTTAGTAATCTTAACCATTGACAGGAGTTAAGATATTTAGCTAAAGTGGCTTCTTTCAGGCAATAAAACAGTCATGAATGGCTTTTGACTATGATAATTAAATGTGCTGAGAATAAATGAAATAATTTAAAGTTTAGAACAACACTAAGATGCATGTCAGTACAGCCACATTTCCATTTGTGAGCTCCACAGAACACTGCCATATGTTCCTGGGGGCAATGTGCAGACATCCCAAACCCAGAGACAGTGTAGGGTTGTCAGATAATAGCAGAAACTGGTAAATCATCAGAACACAATTTCAAAAGTTTATTTGATATTCATATTCACAAAACCAATGCAGATTTAATTGCATATTGTTACAATTGCTTTAGTTATAGACTGTTACCTGGTTAAACATAAACTGACCAAAGACTAATCACGTGTTGCTAGCAAATAGATGAATGCACAGGCATTGTATGGCCCAGTATTTCTATTAGAATAATATTGCAACTCCTCAAGCTTTCATTATTCTCATGTAAAAGCTCATAAGAGACATAAATCATTCAGCTCTCATTCCAGATCATTCACCTCACAGTGTGTTATTGAGATGTAAGGACTGATTTCTTCATATCTAGAGTTCAAATATCATTGAGCAACCAGACCAAATATGCAAATCTTCCATTTCATTCTCTGCGACTTAGAAGATATGGACTCCTGCTGTATGTTGCACATCTACACAAATAAATCTGAAACAGATTTCTTGTGTCCGTTTGACCAGAATTCCTGCAGGATGATTATCACCCTACACACTCCAATGAAGATTTTGTAAAATTGAATTTGTGTATATCTTTACTGCTTATTGAACAGGCAGATACTGTGCTCCTAAACTGAGAAACTTGATTTCCTCTTTGTAAACTCAGTATTACATTTGTCTGTATCTGAATTCACTTCATGATGAGCAAATTTCAGTCCACTAAGAGTGAGAGCAAAAAGATTATATTCTTGCCTTGCCTTGCCTATCTTAGAGTTTTGAAAAGTTCTGTTTCATTATGAAAATTTGGACATAAATGGATCCTTTGAAAAGAATGTTAAGAATAAATCTTACATTATCAAGGGCAGCTGTCTCTTGTTTGTCTGTGAAAGTAATCTTCCTTCATATCCTGATATCTCAGACATAAGGAAATGATTCACCTTTGACACAAGAGAAAAATGTGTTTAAGTTCTAAGGCTGCATTTTTTGTAATACTGGGATATATGATTGAATTATATGCACTGGTATCCACATAGCCATATGGGTCAAATAATAAAAGTAATTTTGTAGATTAACATAACAAATATTTATATATCTCATTGCTTTTGAAAGTGTAAGTTTCACAAGCACATATTCTGTTTTACTTCAAATTCACACAGTCCTCTTCCCTGCTATCCCTGGAGCTAAAATAAAACAACAACCAAATATTCTAATAATGAAACTTGTCAGAGAAGTGGACTGATATGTCTTTTCTGGAAAATAATACTGTTTAAAGACTAAATCAAAGCAAAGTTTTCTGTCATTTCAAAGACAGTGTGCTGTCTTTGATACTATCCATTCCCATAATCACACTCCTCAGACAGTGAACTGAGTTTGATCTCTAGGAAGTCACTAAGCTTTTAAGTTTGATATCAGAAAACTAAAAATTTATTAAAACATGTTACTAAATTAGTCTGTTCTACAGATCAGTGTTTCAAATTCTTGCTATCAATTCATTTGGAGAGAGAGATTTAGATGTGAATTTAATGCCACTTCAGGAAACATCTGAGGTAGTTGTGAAAAAATCCAATAAACAAGGAGTTTAAGGAAAATATTAAAACTACATTTATGGATTGACTTGCAGTAAAGACAAAGTAAAACATCCTAAGCACTTGGAGTAAAAATGGCTGTAAACCGAATGTGCATTCCAATCCCAGAATGCTTGATAATTTAAGAGTAACAAATCTAAATGGTATGGTTGATTCAATGAACCTTTATTCTTTCTCCATTCCATATGAAGAGTGTCTCAGGACTACAATGTCCATTTTAGCAAAACAGTCTGCCATGAGCTTACATGAAACTCATTTAACTGAATGTTAATGATATTTTACTGACATTTGATAAGCATTAGCCATGAGTCACCATCTGGAGCAGAGAAAACTGTAAATAACAATATGGTCAGAAAAGTAGTAACCTCAGGGACATTTTCATGAGGAGTGTGTACTCAAAGTGTTGCATAGCCATCACAGTAAGGCAAGAAGCTCCTGGCAGCAGAGGATTTGTAGCCTCATTCTGGTTGCCATCAAGGTGGTAGACACGATAAAGAAAACAAGCATTTATCCGTCTTCTAAACATATGGTGATTGTGTATATTCCCAGGTGATGTTCCTGAGCCATTCCACCACCCACTACCCTTTTTTTCATCACCATCTCCATTCCAACTCAGAGCTTCTATATTCAAAGTGCAATTTTGCATGTATTGCTTTGTATATCTACATCTACAACCCAGAAATTGTAATGTTGCCTTTTCCAAAATACTTACCATTTGGGAAATGGTATTCTTTCCCCTTTCTTTACCTGTGTAAACAGTAGATTTGCATGAACATAAACTGACTACCCATGTACTATGCTGTTGTGATCCCAATTCACCAGACTCCATCAATGATTACACTGTTAGCAGTTGCATTCATGTCAGCAGTTGTAGTTGTGCAGATATGGTTCAGAACTTCATTGCTGATGACAATCCCAAAGGCTGGTGAAGCCATGTGAAGAAAGGGTAAAGGGAGAACAGTGAAGGTACCTCACTGCAGGGTTTGTAGAATAAAAATGTTAGTTCCCAAAGCAATGTGAAAACTACTCCTTAATCTCTATTATTTATTTGAGCTGATGATTTTCTCACTAATCATGAAGTATTTTTGTTGAATTTGTTGTTTTAAAAGCTTTATATAGGCATGTCATCCTTCCTGATGATACCCTATATACCTTATATATCTAAATAGATGGAAAACATTGCCCCTATTCATAATACCTCCAAGCTCTATATTTATATTCAATAAATAATTTTGGAATACCATATTCAGCAAAGAAACAGGGCAAAAGTACTTGGGAGTTACTTCAAAAAGAGAGACATGCTTAACTTCAATGGTTCATACTCTAACTTGTTGCAGAATCAAGACAATCTGTCTCAAAATATCAACTTTCCAAATAATAGCACAGATTTCTTTGTTACTGAAGAGTTTCCAACTAAAGGCACAAACTTCTTTATTATTCTTTATGCTTCCACTTCACAACCTTCATGACCTTTGGGAGCACACACGTCCTAGAGCTCCTGCCTCCCAGCAATTAAACTCTCTCCAAGGGTTCCCCACCAACTATTATGAGACACCATATATCCCCTAGACAGAAATGGTAGATTTTTTTTTCTGTGGTTGCTGAGACCTCAAATAATAGTTTAAAACCATATTTTGTTAGCTATTCCTTACAGGACTACTGAGTGGGGAGTAATCTATTGTCAGCTTATCTTCACAAGAGCAATGCAGTGTATGAAAAGTTCCTTAGGACGCCTAGTATAGGAGAATAAGCTATAGCTGTATCATCAATTGGTCTGAAGACAGAGGAAAATAGTTTCCTTCTCTTTGCTTCAAATGCCAAAAAGTTGGAAAATTATATTGCATTTTGCCATGCTTTTATGGACATGTAGAAGAATGTTTCTGTACTTTACAGATGAAAGGATCCTAAAATATTTTCCAGCTATTACAACTATGTTTTTAGGATACAAGATGGGCATTTCTCATCTACAGCTTTGGATTCCTTATGCATGACAAAATTGGAGATGCTAGAGAAACATTTTCAGAGCTTAGTATTTCATTTAGCAGATAGAGTTTTTAAAAAATGCAAACAATAAATTATTGAATGCACTGAAATGTATATCATTATTTTTTTAGAAAAGGGAAACACTAAAAGAAGTATTAATAAGTGCAACTACTAAATCAGAATATGCAACGTCATGGGAGAAAGATATAAGGAATTTAGAGTCAATATTACATATTATCATCCTAATAGCTGACTTCATGTCTTGATTTCAGAAGAAAAAAATATCTTCATCTGATTCAGTCACTTTCTCACAAAAAAGTGTGACTTTTCAAGAAGTCATAAATATTACAGAAGGGTTGAAACTTGTCAAAGAGTTAAATATAGAATGCTTGAAGAATATTTTGTCATGAAAGATTTAAGGATGTATGTATGTATGCTTCAGCAGCTTAATGATAGACATATTCTCTCAATACCTTAAAACTTGTGATATTTATTATATTCACTGCTGTCACAAACTCAGCAGTGGGATATATATAATAACTGCACATACATATACATATGTTGCTTATATAAATAGACATGCTGAGATTGCAGAGACCTGCTACATATTCTGCTAAGGCTAAACTTCTAATTAAAGTTATTTTCCTTCTATCTGAAAATATGTTAATGTATGTTTCTTCTACATGTTTATGGTTAGAAAAATAAAGTATTAGATTTTTAAATTTACAGTACTATTGTGTTAAATTCTGAATTGACTTCACACTAATTGTATTGGGAAACAGGTCAAAAGATGGTTATCCTAAAGCAATGAATTCTACGTAGTTGAATTCATTGTAGTTGTAGACTACATTTTGGAGCTTTTATCAGATTTCTTCTTTTACAGGCATTAACTTGCAGGTTGCACAGGAATCATGCATTCAGTGGCTCTGTTGACAGCCTGGCTATGTGACCAAAAGCAAGAAAGTGAGAAGGATGTGTGCATTCCAAAATATTAAATTGATCAGGTCCAGGCTTAATGACCTGAGCACACAGACAGACATGCCCTCTTGAATTTTGGAGGTGACAAGACTGGAGCAGAGACAACCACACACTCTTCAGAGTCATGCTGCAGACAGCCATGATTGCTCAATATCTCTACGCCCCCCACTTAAGAATGAACAAGTGGTAGAATGAAAAAAAGACCTGGCTTACTATCTCATGACCCACATTTTATCACTGAACCTTGATGTAACAAATGTTTTTACCTTTTCGAGTCAAATCCCAGGGCATCTGAGTGTGAGAAGATACATAAAGATGATGTGGATATTGATCCAGTATAAAATCTGCTTAGTAATTTTGGTCTATGAATGTTTTGTTGCCATCCTTATTCAAAAAGAGACAACTAATTGAATTGCTGGAGATTGCCTAGTCCAGCCAAGGTGTTTCAGGAGACCTTTGAGGAATCCACCTCACACAAACCCTGTTCTGCAGTGGTGGTTACAGTCCAAGTGTCAGACAGGCACAGGAACAGATGAATGCAGGGCTTCCCATCTGCTCAGAGAATGCCTCTCACAGATAATTTGGAATGGCTCTCTGGATGTGGGTTACAATGGAAGGAGGAACATTGGAGTAGAGCCAAGGTTCTTGGGAACAGTTCCTCCGTACTTTAGGAGCAGTAAGGATTCACAGGAAGGTAGCAAAGACTAGGTAAGATATAAATACAACTCTTTTTTTTCTGTCTGTCTACAAGATACACAATTTTTGTGCCTGTAGTCAGGTAGTTCTCTAAAGGCAACAAGAGAACACCATTTCCCATTATTTTTGTATGCTACAACTACAAACCAGGATGAGAATAACCAAAAATGAGTGGCCATTCTGGACAATAAAATTAGTTTTATAGTACACAGTTTGCTATATATCAGTAGCTTTTTTATGTTTTGTAACAGAAGGATGTGTTGAGCAACAATAAGAAAAGCTGACTGACTGTGGGACCTGGGCTGCTGCACTTTGGTTCAGGTAAGCCTGGGAGGAAGGAAGACTGCTTCTACCTGGGAACCTGAGACATGCTGAATTTGAGAATTGGCCAGACAGGTTTGCTAAGCAGGGTGAATGAAAAGAGAGTTTAGAGTTCATTGGTAGCAGACTTGCTTGCAATAAAGCCACAGTGCAGGAAGAGAGAAGGACTTTTTTTAGACAACCTGAGAAGACTTTTAAGCTTCATATCTTAAGAAAGTCTCACATTCCTCTTGGAAAGACAACTAGAAAAAAAGATTTTCTTGCACATGTACAATGGACAACATTCATTAGAAAGGAATAATTTGCAGAGCATCTTTTTAATGAGTTTGATAAAACTCTGAAGGTTTTATCAAATTTATTTAATCTTAACAATTTACTTTCAAAAACAATAATTAAAACAACCACGTATGCTTCAAAGTTTCAGCATTTGAAGTCATGTGATGTCATAAAATTCACAGACTACAACTCAAAAAAAAGCTCAAAACAAACAGCTTTAAATGATAACTTTAACTATGATTCTGTTGCAAGCAGCTAGTTAGAACTAAAGTATCCTTTACTAAAGGATAAAGAACTAAAGAACTATAGAACTAAAATAAACAGAAAAGTAAAAGTAACCTTTAAGATATATATATATATGTATAAACAGAATTTCATTGCTCTATATACCTCATTTGACCATTGAACATTTTGCTTTAGAACTGTGAGATATTTTAATGACCATCCCCACAGAGATAAGGAGATTTTAACACTAATTTTAATAAAACTAAAACTTTTGCAAAATATTAAATAAATTAGTTGCTAACATTAATTTCTAAATTATTTTTTTTATTTTGTAAAGAATACATATTCAACATCTGTCCCCTTGTTTCAAGAATATATATATATATATAAAAATAAATTAGCAAAGGATAAACACTTACAGGTCTGGATTTTTAAACAGCTCACACAATTACAAGGAAAGGGCAATAGCATATTTAGTATGGGCCTGCAGTGAGCAGATTTGGATGCGGTAGTACCACAGACAGAAACACTTTCCTTTTCACAAATGGTATGATATTGTTTTATACAAACAATATCTCAATCCAGTCTGTAAGACTGGATAGATAGATAGATAGATAGATAGTTTTTAACAGAAGAGAAACTAGCCAGTGAGGCAATTGTTTTAGCATGTAAGTAGGTCTTAGTAGCACAGATGGTGCTTTTTTGTTGTTGAAAGCATGTTAACTAAACTATTTCCATATGTTGATTTACGCAGTTTTATTGCTGCAGATTGTAACACAGCCCTTGTCAAGAGACAAAGCAGATCTCAAAACTCAGGGGAAAGATGGAAAATCACAGCTACTGGTACAAACAAAAAAAAAAAAAAAAGGAAACACTACTTGCATGTCCTGTGAAGATTGTGTAGGCAGAGTCATAATTTTGTGCTTAAAACCATTACAATATAAAATTTTCTTCTTGGTATCAACATATCTTCTATCAGCCCCTGCTGCTGTTACAAATTCCCATAAAGACTCTTGGATGACAGCTTTTCTATGCTGCTCTGCAAAGCAGGCTCCTGCATCATTATAAACTTAGGAATCTTCACCTAGAGGATGTTTCTAATTCATGTTGCCTTGAAGTTTTTTTTAAATAAAGGGACAATGGACAAGGTTCCCAGACACATTCTTCTGTTCCCTGTCCTCATTCTGGAGGAAGATACCCTCTTAAAATTGCAAATGGCTTTGAGCTGGCAAAGCTGTTTTATGGAATACACAAATTAACATGCATTCAGAAAAATGAGTTTCTGGCACTTAGCATGGAATGTTCAGTAAAGCTAACAAGTGGACATGGAGCAGAAAAAATGTGGAATCTCTGCTGAGTTCTGTGAGATTTCCTATACTTTCAAAAAATATGAAATCAAGGGGATATTTCTTTTTTAAATTCTTGCTTGCAAAATCATGTTTGAGAAACTGGAACTAGATATCACTGCCCCTTGTTCCACTTTCTACATTCTACAGTGAAATAGTTTATTCTGTTCTTGAAGGGCTAGTTTTGGTTAACCAGTATTTAAGTGTTTTGACATCCACGTGTAACCATCTACCATCACTTATGAAACAGTATTTTACAATATAGAATAGATACATTTCTTTCAGGTGACAGTACATGTTACTGGATCTCATTAGGAAGTGAAAAACCAAATACATCCCCAATTTTTTTTATTTGTTTAAACTGTAGAAGGAATGATTTAATATAATCATTAGGATTATTAGAATTAGGATTAGGATTAGGAAATGATTTGGATTTGGTACTTGCATATGATCTCAATGTAAATCAGCTTCCATGACTTAAAATAGCAGATATATGTCTATTTTTGAGCCGGAAGTAATGAACTAGAGAAGAGGGTTTTGTCCTAACGGAGAAAAAAGAATAAAAAAGCAATACAGTCTCATCTATATATTTATATAGTCTCTTTTATACACAATTTGTTCTCAGAAGACTTAAAAAATTATTTCAAAATAACAATTGAATAACAATTGTGTAAGAAATTCAAAATAAATATTGTGGCAGAAGCTCAAGCTTAGAGACAGAAGGAAGGGGACAGTTCTATTATCAAAATCTAATGACAGTTTCACCTGTCTCTATTACCCATATCCATACTATATCACTAGTTCGAGAAACGATTGACCTCTGGGACAGTTTAAAATAGAACCTTTTAACATACACGTTGTAATGGTAGATGTGTCTGAGAGTATTCAAAATTTAGGTTATAAAAAACATGCTTAGACCTTCTGATGTGCAATATCAGTAGGTCTCCTATTGTTCTCTTATTTTATAAAGTCTGTGGCATTTTTTTGTCATGAGTAAATGGAATAGTAACAGTTCTCCTTGGAGTTAAGCAGAATCTTTATAATATATTTGTCATAAAGAGATCAATCAACTAAAAAATAAAATAACAGAACTGCGTTCATCAAATCTTTAATCACAAGAGGTGTGTGGGATTCATGACAGTCTCTCATTAAAGCCAGGTACAAGCAAGTTAGTGGTTGGTCACTCCCAATTTTTGTGTGAAATATGGGTACTCCCTAGTGACATCATCTCCACCTTTAACCACCAGCCTTACTTTCATGGATTATCAAACAGATGCAAAAGGAGAAACTGAAAGAAAATTTCAGAGACTAAAAACATAGTTGGAACAAATTGTTCCTTTTGTCCCCTACTTTACACTCCATATACCCTCCTGTATAAAGCCCTGTTGTAGATTTTGTGGAGATAAGAAGTGAGGCTGGCACAACTCCAATAAACAAATCACTCAAAACTCGTTCACCCAGACACAGTAATGATAACACATTTAACGTGCTCAAAGTTATTGCCATGATAAACCTTTCCTTGTGTCCCTCACTCCTTAGCTACACCTACACTCCTACAATATAAAACTTCAGCATGCAAGCTCAAATTTGTATGCACTCAGCCTGTCCTCTAAATTGCTCAGGGGATGAGGTTACCATTTCTCTATGAGTACACTATCTGTATGTGTATGAAATATCTCAAGTTTCAGTACAGCCTATCAATGGATAATTTGAGCAAAAAAAGGCAAGGCATAAGACTTTGTAGCTCTCTTACTTTCATTTTTCCCAGAGGGGAAGTAGCAAAGGTCTTTTCTGCCCAGGCTAAATCCTCTAATAAATCAGTTTCTGGTACAGAGTGGAGTTCTGCATCACTCATGCTGAAGTGTCTGTGTGAGCTGAGGAAAGTATGTCCATTCTAAACCACTGGAAAAAACTGAAGAGGATACTACCAAATAGCATGTGCTCAGAAAATCTATACTGCATGGTGAGAAAAAAACCCATAGGAGTTGGAATATTTTATGGCTATACTACTAAAAAAACCACTCACTTGCAATGCAGCCTAATATATTTCAATACCTTAGTTTAGATTTAAATTAGGATATAAAGGTGTAATAATGTTGTGAAATTTATTATTGACAGGACTTCTTGATGCCAGTGGAAACTGGTAAGATCATATCACATGAAGATTATATCACTCATACGTAAACTTACTTTTACAAATTTGTCAAGGAGAGAACTGTCTTGATTTTCCTATATATTTATTTTACTAAATAAACAACTTCTATTTCATGATGGCCAAGACAGTCAGAGAAGTTAATTGTTCTGACAAGAAATGTCATAAAACATGATGAATCCACCAAGCCTTAGACTTGTTTCATGGGGTTTTTTTGTTGGGTTTTTTGTGTTTTGGTTGTTTTTTTGGTTGGGGTTTTAGGATTTTTTAAGACTGGTTGTTTTGGGGGTGTTGCAAGAGGGTGGGGGGTGTAAATGTGTAATTTCCTGCAACTAGGGGTCAGAGGAAGACAACTGACTGGAAAAACATGGCACCATCAGCACCAGAGAGGATAAGATCTGACTAAAGGAGAGAAAAAAACATTTACAAGAAATATATGTACTATGAGGCAAGAATATGCCAGGGATTCATGTCACAAGGTGCAAAGAGCTAGCTTGGAGCCATTGACACAGACCTATATGATATAAGGACCAAAATCTAAGATGTAGGACTATTTTACATATGACCTTTTGTTTAAGGCTGTGATCAATATTCTTCTTCAAAAAGACCACAACATTAGCAATTATTAAAGTACATGTTCAACCATGCAAGGTCAGTGGCAAAATCAGCAGCTTAAGTCACATCAATGAGTTATGTGAGTGCAAGACCAGGCAATATAAGGATTTCTGAGGAGCAGATTAACTCACTGTGAGCAGGTGAAGGCTTGGAAATGTGCAGCAGACAGCTTCTAAAAGAGACTACTCATATAAAGTATGAGACTTCTGTTTAAAGAGAAATGATGTTACACCAGCTAGGATTTGTTCCTTAGTGCCTAAGCCAGTTATTAGCAGGGAGGAAGAAATGAATTAGGAGGTACTCACAGTGCAGAAGTGAGAAAGAGAAGGAGCTGCTTCTCCTGTCCCTTAAACCAGCCACTGTCATAACTTGGTTGTTCAAATCTGCCATGAGCAGACAGGTAAAGCAGAATGAAAAGGAGCCTGAGGATTGAGGCAGAGAACTGAGAGCTGATATAAGAAGACAACTGAAATAGTATTATTTGAGGGAGGAACTTGTCCTGCAACAATAAAGAGGAAAAAAGGAAGGGGTGGCAATACATATTATATATATATAAAAAATATTTTGTCTCTTAAGTGCAGAAAAAATCATGGGCAATGACAAATGGGAAAGTATGGTGTTGCTATAATGGAATCATCTGTGAGAAGAATGGTAATCACCTACTACCTTCCGTCTATCACCAGAGCCAGAAGAAGGTAAGGAGGGATCTTGTGAGCAAAAAGATAAGTCATTCAAACCACCAGGTTTACAAATAAATGTGAATCTGTATATCCCACTGTAGTGCATTGACCCTGTCTGGATACCAAGCACCCACCAAAGTTGCTCTACAAGTGGACAAAGGAAAGAAAATATAACAAAAATTTCATTACTTGAGACAAAGACTAGAAGAGATCACTCTGCAAATATCATCAAGGGCAGAACAGACCAAGCTTGGGGATATTAAATGAATAACTAATAAAATTAGAGCAGGTAATGTGAAGAAAAATAAATGTTAAAAATATCTTCCTCCTACCTCTTCCTTCTTCCTGAGCTCTTCCTCCTCCCACAGTGGCACAGGGAGTCAAGGAATGGCAGTTCTGTTCAGTTCATCACACATTGTTTCTCTCACTGCTCAGGGAGAGGAGCCCTTCTCCTGCTCCAGCGTGAGATCCCTCCCACGGGACACAGTTCTCCATCAGCTCCTCTGATGTGAGTCCATCTCATGAGCAACACACCTCTGCAAGCTTCTGCAGCGTGGGTCACTCTTCCATGGGGTAGAATCCCTCAGGCACAGCCTGCTCCAGTGTGGGTCCCCCACAGGGTCACAAATCCCATCAGGAAACCTGCTCCAGTGTAGGCTGCTCCTCTTACGGGCCCACGAGGCCTGCCAGGAGCCTGTTTCTAGAGCGGGCTTCCTGCAGTTCCAAAGGTTACCTTCAGGCATCCATCTGCTCCAGTGCAGGTGTCCTCCACGGGCTGCAGGTAGATTCTGCATCCATATGGATGTGCATGGGCTACAGAAGCACAGCTGCCTCACTACAGCCTGCACATGGGCTGCAGGGAAATCCCAGCTCTGGTGCCTCAGCTCCTCCTGCCTCTCCTTCTCCACCTGGGTGTCTGCAGAGTTGTTCCTTTCACAAATTCTCACTCTGCTCTTCTCTGCAATTAAATTTTAACCCACTTAAATACGTTACCAGAGAGTCATTACTATCATTCCTGATTAGCCAGCAGCCAGTCTGTCCTGTAACCAGGTGGAATTGTCTCTGCTGGACACGAGGGAAGCTTCTACAGCCTCCCACAGAAGCCACCACTGTAAATTCCCTTCCTACAAAAATCTGGCCACACAAATCTGTTCCAGTTCTGGTTTCTTTATCTCAGCCGAGGTCAGGATAAAAGACACAGGAAATGTAGAGTCAACTTAGGTCTTGGTTGTTTATTATATCTTGTCTATTTACAGTCTCACAAGGTGTGAGCTCCAACTAGCAAGTTAGAGAAATGAGGTTAAATGGTGAGTTTTGAACTCTCTCCAAGGCTATTTAAGAGATAATTACCTAATACTAAGATGACACCTATATTATTTATACTTTTGACCCATTAACGACCACCCGAGGCCTGTAATGTGGACATTCTTCACCCAGTTACAGAAAACCATCCAAATCCATGAAGAAGAAGGAAAAAGAAGGGAAGGAAGAAGAACCCAGACAATGCCCTGAATCCTTCATCTTGGTCCACAAAAATTACTATATACCAAAACGCCAAATCCAAGTTTTTCACCCCGTGAGATCACACAACACCCCTCAAACTACACGCCCACAACCCCTGTGCTATCATTCAGTCTTGGAAGCCTGTTCCAAGGCCTCAATTCAAATGCAGTGCTTGCCTGAGGGTCGGCACCCCTCAGCTCAGAAAGCCTGAAGCTGTCAGCCTCCAGGGTTCCAACACAAACCCAATACCATGGCAAAGCACAGCACTGTCAGAGCTGCTATATGAAAATTACCTCGGTCAGACCCAATATACACATTCACTCTGTGAAAAGGAGGATAGCAAAGAGATTGACTCTCAGTTAACTTGTATGCATTTTTAGCAACTTTTAAATGTAAGAATAGGAGATATCAATGGACAGAAAGTGCAGAAAATGTTTAATAACACCTAAATAGAAAATATCTATTTAGAGACAGAGAGTGAAATGAGAGAGTTCCTGATCCTTAGGGGAAAAAAAGAGGGACTATAACAAAACAAAAACAAGGCTTTTATCGAAGGTGAGCTTCTATAAATTCATAGAACTAGTAAACAAGGAGTCCTAGGAGAGAAAAAAGAAATTAAAGCAAATTGTCAGTTCCATCAAGAAATAATATTAAGGTTATCAGTGCAAAATATACTATAACAACAACAAAAAAATATTAAAGGTGCAGTAAGAGATGGGCTTGATGAAATAATGGGCTTTTTGTGAATTTAAAACATAAGAAGAAAATGGAAACTAGGTTTGGCTACAAAGGTGAAATAAAAAGCAGAAGAAGTGCATAGGGAGAGAGCAAGAAGAAAATGCAACACAAAACTGAAAACATTTAACTAGGAAGCTAAATTATATCAAGAAATCCTTCCATAAGAGGAAAGACTGGTTGACTACTTGTTGACAATTTGTAGTGTGGTGTTATTGCAGGCTGATCCAGGAAAAGTGAGGAGTTTAATAATTTTTTTGCAAGCTATTCCTGAAAATGTCATAGGGCTGTCATAATTAATGCAATTATCAGAGGGTAAGACCTCTTTCTCTAATAAGGAAAGAATAGGTCAAACAATATCTAAATATTCTCAGAACAGTTGAAGCAGCTGGCCTTCACTGTAGTGCAATTAAAAAGCTGGCTGATGAAATCGCAGTATCATTAGTTGCTATCTCTGAGAAATTAGAACGGAGAGACAGGTAAAGATAGTTCGAAGAAATGGAAATGTGCAAAGAAGAAGGCAGAAAATAATAGACTAACTAGCTTAACATCACCCTCTGGAAAAGTACTGGAAGACCTATTTAAATTGTTTTTAAAAACCTAGACAGAAACACAAAAATTAATAACAGCTGGTATATTGTCAACCAGAAATAATACCAAATCAATTTAATATCTCTCTCCCACAGGCCAGCAAACTACATGGGTAGAAGAA
Source organism: Pycnonotus jocosus (assembly GCA_013400435.1). NCBI lineage: Eukaryota > Metazoa > Chordata > Aves > Passeriformes > Pycnonotidae > Pycnonotus > Pycnonotus jocosus. The sequence goes on along the minus strand of VWYP01009397.1, from coordinate 23,581 downwards.
AAACAGCTCATACATAGCTTGACTTCAGCAAATTCTCACTAGTATAATCTTAAAGAGGAAAGAATGGCCTCAATGAAAATATAAGAAGAAAGATACAAAGCTAGTTGTATCAAATTCTGAAAGCAGTTATAATGAGCTCTGTGTCAAAACAAAGGAAAGATTGTGAAATTCTGCTGGGGTCTGTCCCAAGTTAGGTTTCTCATTAGTTGTGAAGTTTAGATTTATTAAATAAGTAGATCATACATAGGTGGGAAGACTGCCAGTATAGTTGAGGATATACCTAGAACTCACGACAAACACAACAACTCAAGACAAAGTGCAAAGTATCATTTGAAAGACAAGTCCAAGGTATTAACATAGGCAGTAGCAGTAAATAACTGTTTACTACCATTTTCAGGTTTGCTGTAGGGAACAGTAGATTTGACAGTATTCCTCGTTCATTACAAATAAAAAAGGACTTAATGTAAAAGAGATTTAGACAGTTCTGAATATTAAAAGCATTTAAATTGAATTTGTCTGAGCAGTTTCTATCTTTCCAATTTCATCTAACAGTGTCTTCAGCCTGAGCAAGTTTGTCATCACTGACCTACATAATTCTGCCTTGGACATATCAATGGGCTGAAAGATGTTCTGCGGTTTCATGCCTCCAATCTTATAATTTTATGTCTACCCAGAAGCTATTGCAGCCACCTTCAGCAGCTAAGAGGCAAATGCATATTGCTCTCCTACGTGAGAATCCAGCTGAGATGCAGGAATGCATGACAGGATCACCATATGCTCCACTCTCTCACAGCTCCTTCCTGCCAGCTCTAAAGTCTATTTCATCCCTTCTGCATAAACCTTGTGCAGAGGGAGAGGGCTGATAAGGAGACACCCTGCAGCTGGTGTCGGTAGGTTTCAGCAGATGATGCCTTCAGTACTTGCACAAAATTTGGATTTACATTCGGGATTCTGCAATGTACCTGCAAGCACCAAGCACGACACCCTTGCTGGGTAATTTCACGCAGGTACAGGAGTCCATACAAAATTTGAAGACAGAATAATGTAGAGATGAAAGAGCAGGAAAAACCTGCAGCAATGCAGGATTTCCTAGTCAATCCAGGTATAGACAGGATGTTCCTATAGGCACAGCATGCGTTTTCTTTGGCATTTTGATAATCTTCAAAGCTCCTTTTAAAGGCACTAAAACACCAGTAGCTTTTAGCACTGCAGAGATATGAGAAGAAAAAAATTGCAGGAAAATGTTTGCCTTTCTTTTAAAAACAGATTTGCATGCCAAATCTAACAGAAAAGATCCACTCATCTATCACAATTAGGAGAGTATTCCTCAAGTATTTAAATCATTAATAATGTACTTTAAATAATTTTTGATAAATCTGTTACAGGCTACTATTTAGTGTGGGAACACTGCTAAGATCTAATAATTAACAAGTCCCTGTCTGTTTTTTCTTGCATCCCTCTGATATATGAAAATTAATAACAGCCAGTCTTAATTTCCTGTGTGAAGAAATAAACCTCTCTTTCCAATGATATTCTGATTTTGAGCTTCAATCTACTGTAGAATATCTGAACTCTTTAAAATTAAGAAAGCTGAACAGCATTCAGTCTAGATAGAATCTCTATACACATGTGTTATGATAATGGTAACATAACCAGAGGGAATATAAATTCACTGCCTGTGACTTTGTCACAGATATCAAGATCTTCTGGAGAAGGTATGTACATCAAGCCCAAGAATATATGACATTTCTCCACCTCTGCATGAATCAGTTCATCAGATAATCTTTTTAAGGACATTCCAGCACTGTAGTTTGCTTTTTTGCTTTCAAATAACAATGCAGCAATGCAGAAGCCATGTTCAATGATTCAGAATGATTTAGTCTTCAGGAAGCCCATTAATTTAACCATATTTTCCCATACTTTTCATCACCATGTCGTGTCATCTGGAAGTAATAGAAACCTTAGCAGTAAATTCCAAAAGCTAAAAAAACCATGCAAGTACAGTTCACGTGGCATTTACTGGCATGCTAATGTTAGCCCAGCCTAACCAAAATTAGAGTTTCTTGGTTAACCTGGATTAGCTTTCTAGTGAAAAGGATACTGAAGTGACAATCAAAAACAAATGTGTTATAGCTCTATATTTATTTACATGAAAGGCAGATATATGGAACCTGAAAGAAAAATATACAGAAAGCAAGCATTTTCTTGTTGCTGAAAAAATGTATAAGCATAATAATAATTAACACTACTCCATGAATGTAAAATAGGACTAAGAGAAAGGGGATCATCATAATTCAAGTGTGACTAAGTTTTCAGTACTGCTCACACTTAAAAATGTAGGTCAGACTTTTTTTTTTAAATATATGTGATTACTACACTTATTGTAAATTTACTTTCCCGCATTCTGAAGGGAAAAAAATTCTATAAAGTTTTTGAATCTTTCAATTGCGTCACTAAATTTAGTTTCCCCACAACATTTCTCAGTCAGAATGTCAGCTTAAAATCAAGCAAGACTTTCTAGTCTAGACACATAACAAAGCTCACATGTTGGTTGCTGTTGCTCAGTTATAAGCAGTAAATACTTTTAGGTTTTGACCATGGGAATATGTTTCAGATGGATTTAATATTCTCTAGAGGCAATTTTCTAAAAAAGTATTTTTAATTTTTTCATGAAAGTGAAAAAAAGACTTTTCATGCAATAGGTGGAAAATAAGACGAAAAGGGTGCTTCCACTGTGCTAATTATAGCTTGATATATCTAGGAAATGGCATGAATTAGAAAATCTCTATACACTGAGCCAGTTCTGATGTCCTTTATTTAATTGAAAGGTAAGTAGCTCCTTGAATTCCACAGTAATTATCTCTCTGTAAATATATATATATTCACACACATATGTAGATTTTTGTCTATTTGAGGACAGACAGATATACACACACGGATTATGTGTGTGACAATGTCAGATCTGGTGATAGCTCTGTTTGGGACAGAATATGAAACAGAGCAGAAGATAGGACCTCTCAGAGGCTGCAGTGCCTTCCTTACACAAAACAATGGTCAAATGGCTCACAGATGTTAATTATTAATATGCACTAGATTTTGATTATATTAGTTACAAGTAGTTGCATTACAAATTTGATCACTGTTTTATCTTGAAGTAAAAGAACCTTGAATTCCTTTTCAAATTTCTTACCAAATCCCTGCAAAGTCTGTAGTAAACAATGATAAAGTGAATGCATGACATAAATTCCCAGGATTTCTTGGTTTTGCAATGTGTACTCAGTTCTTTCACACCTTTCTTTATGGTTCTCCTAATTGTTACATATGCCTGTGAAGGTGATGTTGGTAGCAGAGTGGTCAGTGAATCTGACCTTAGTGTCACTGCTTTCATTAAGGAGGGTGAAGCTACTCTTATCAAAATCCAATTCCTGTAATAGAGAAATTGCAGTTAAATTAACTTTCCATTTCCATGCCTGCTATACTTAGACTGTTACAATTTAAGCCCAAAGACTGTTATACTGCAGAATTTTAGGTACATGAATAACTTACTTGAGAAGACACTACTCTAAATTTAAACTGATTTCCTAGATTTAGGTGCTACCCAAAACAATATAGAAGAATTGACAGAGCTGTGCAGATAAGAGAGGGATTTTCCCTCAGGACTGTAAGTTCAGCACCTTAATCAATAAGCCCTCAAAAGCCGAAGAGTGAATAAAGAGGAGGAATAAAATATTTTATTTTCTTCTCTATTACAGCTTGAATAATACTCTCTACTAAAGAAGTTTATGGGCCATGAATATATTTATGCTGATCAGAAAACCCAGCACAAAGGACAATTTGATATATATTTTTATATAATTCAAGAAACTGAACAGAACAGACTAAAGTGTTTTCAGAGATCTTATTTCTATATTACAGAACTGGAACACAGTGTCAAATCAGAAACGTACAATGAATTTTTAAAAAAATTATTTGTTTTATTTGCATAGCCTATGAAAAAAGACATATGAAAACATTATGCAAGTGTCTGCTATAAATTGTCTAGGGTTTTATAAAATAATTTTCTCAAATATTACAACATATTTTTCTAGAAAGAAAAAGTAATTTATCATAATTATTAGTGAACACTGCAGTCATTTCTATTTCACTCTTTTGCTCTTCTGATGAACAGTGGAAACTGAACTAAAATGCACAAAATATTTGAAACCCAATCCAAAGATGTTGTATGGCAATGAAAATACTCAGATGCAGCATTGCAAACTACTCTTAGATTCCTTTGACACTGCATTTAGGGACATTAATTTTTAAAAGGTAGTCTAATAAAATTCTAGAGAATAAAGTTGACTGGAATCAGAGACATCTGATACAATAGAATTAAAATATATTTGCTTATCATCCATTATTTTTAAGAACTTTAATACAGAATGAGAATTTGATCACACATATTTCTCGAAGAATGGAAAGAGCAAATAAATTTTCTAAAAAGATAGCAACTTATGCCATGTAAAATGTTGTTTATATTATTTTGAAAAAATCTGATTTGAAAGGGAAAGAAAACACTAAATTCTTAATTTTCATGTGCTAAATATTTAGATTACAGACATATCTTTGTTTCCTGTTCAGCTACAGGAACTTAGTTGAAGAATTCTTTTTAATCCTGACAGTCCTAATGTGTCAACAGAAAGAACCAGTCTCTGAGATACTGGGATCATAGGATTATGTTCAGCTTCAGAACTAATGATCAGGATGTTGAGCTGGAGGTACTGAAGCAGGCACTATGTTGTACTGGTTGCTCCATGCTTATAGGATCAGCAGTTGAATTCCTGGGCAGTTCAGTTCCCTTCCTTTTTTTTTTTTTTTTTTTT
>VWYP01009397.1:0-18671 GCA_013400435.1 Pycnonotus jocosus | reverse complement strand
TTATGAAGGACATCCCTAGTGACTGTAAACAGCCAAAAAAATCTGAAAAGACATCCTCTATGAAGAATGCAAATACTAGACAAGTCCAGTAAATTATAGTAAAAATGGAAAATACATAGTCCCAAGAGACCCTGAAGTGAGAATGCCACATGCAACACCATCATCATGTAGAGAATAAGCTGAATTTCCCTATAATAATTTTAAAATAAATTCTTATAAATTTTCATATTAGAATTTTTTCTTACACGTAGATTAATATGCATGGAAAATATCTCAGTCCTGATGCATAAAAATTCAGTGTGGGATAAACTTCTGATCAACTTCTGATCAAATCTTGGGAAATAGCAAAGATTCTGGCAAGGAGTAAGTACAAAACTGTTGAACAAAAAATGATTAATTAATTTCATCCATTCTAAACAATCTTCATCTGGTAGCAGTTGTGATAATGTTATTGAAGACAATACATAAAACGATGACAGCCTGGTATGTGTGATTTGCATCTACACCACTGAAGAAATCCTCCTTCAGAACAGTGAGTGTCCTACAGTGAGCACTGTCATCAAAATCAATAGTTTGGATGTCTGAGGATACGCAGATTGCAGGAACCAGATGTTCCTGGGTTTTACTCATCCTATGAAAGTGAAGACATAAGCATATGATTAGCTATGTTCCAGATAAAATAACAATTCCATGCTTTATACATAGTTTCATCTTAAATTCCTCCTCAAACATTTGTTGAGAATATTGTCTGAGTGTATATCCTCACACAGACCTTCTTCTGTGAGCCTTTATTCCTGATTGTTCATGATCCCAGATAACTAGTAGCAAGACAAGAGGAAATGGCCTCAAGTTACTTCAGGAGAGCTTTAGATGGAATATTAGAAAAAAAAATCTTTCCTGAAAGTGTAGTCAAAGACACAAACTGGCTGCCTGGGGAAGTGGTGGAATCACCAACTCTGGAGGTATTAAAAGACAGGTAATTGTGGCACTTAGGGAAATGGTTTAGTGGTGGACTTGGCAGCTCTGGGTCAATGGTTGAACTCAATGATATTAAAGATCTTCTCCAACCTTCATGATTCCATGATTCTGTGAGATCAAACTGCACATGGTAAGACAAGCTGCTTTCCTCCAGAACTGTCATATTTTTTCTTCCATAAACAGGAAAGCAAAAGATGTTGTTCTCACTGGGACCTTTGTATTTTAAGAGGTTTTCTAAATGACAAGATGGAGCTAAAGGTTACAACCAAATGTAAAAAAATGCTGACTGCTTTAAGTGGCAGAATAAAATCTCTGTACATTAATCTTATGTCTGTACCAGCATGTGGGACTTAAAGAAAATGTCCATAGCTGTTCAAGCTGCTTACTGACCTGTTCAAACTCACTCTATAGAATTAATTAAATCATCTGTTTCTCAAGGCCAATAAAACTCCAACACACTTGAGTGTGTCCTGAGTAAAGCCACCCAGAGGCAATAGAGATAGAGAAATATTGTTTCCAATCAATTAATGAATAGCTGCTTGGAAATCATGTTTTGTCATTTGCAAAGTGATGAATCTACAGATCTCCAGTATTTTTCTCAAGAGACAGTAGTTACATCTTGCAGACAGTTGCCTAATTTATTTCCCCTTATTTTTCAATATTTTCACATATCAGTTTGTCTTGATCTATATATATTACTAAACCATGCCTGACATTCAACTATATATGAAAGTATATTTCTTCTGAAGAGGCTCTGTGATGCTGTTGCAGCTCTTTGATACCATTAGTCAAAAATAATTATCTCATGTTTGATTTTGGGTCCTTTCAATCTCAAGCACCAGCATATTTTTAAAGCTATTTAAACTATTTTTTTCCATTTTTGCCTGCACAATGCTTTAAAGCATCACAGCTTCACTTTGTTACTTTCTGAAGTTGAATCCTGCAAAGTAATAGCTCCATTTTTCTCTATATAATGTGTAAAATTCTATAGTTCTGCAGACATTAGTAGTTTGAGACAGCTTGCAGGATTCCTACAATACCTGCTTTATTCATTAACCAAGTCATTAAGATGTGTAGCTGATTATAGGTTTTAACCCCTAACAGAATCTGCCTACTCTTCATACCACCAGTAATTTCATTAGCTATTATTGTTCAAACCTCTTATTATAAATGGACAAGTCTTTCACTCAGCTGTCATTAATCCAGTGTTCATTCCCCCAAGAAAAGATATTTAAAGCTTTTCACCAGCACTCAAATGTTGTTGCTATAATTTAATAAATGCTATCCTTCACTTCTGTGTTTGTTTCTTTCCTTGCTATCTTCCTAGAATAGATTATCACCTTCACAATCTAGGATGTATATCACAATTATAATGTAAGGAAACCACATGATCATATTTGAATTTCAAACTACCATGATTATTAATCATAAACACAAATATAGTTATTTATTATATAATAGCTAGTTTGCATGATTAAAGATTACAAATATAGTAATTTGGGGTAGAAAATTTAAGGGACCAAAGAGAAAATTCGTATAGAGGGGATGAGAATTCAGAAAAAATATTTTATCAATGTAGAATAGTTTTTGGACAAAAAAGGTTTATTTTCTATTCCTGCAATTGCACAGCTAATGCCATCTTCATAGCTGGATAAGGCTCATTATACTCTGCATCATTTGTTTAGTTATTTTTCCTCCAAACAGCAAAAAGGTTGATTTAGTGTTTGTTCTACTTTCATCCAGAACTGGGTTAATTTTTCACAACAGCTATGAGCGGGCAGGGACTGAGGCCATGGCCAGTAGGTTATTCTACACCCCCTCACCTCATTGTTGGTCACTGGCAAAGGGATGCTCATACCTTGCAGAAGAAGAGCCCCCGCTTCTTATGGGAGAAAGCATTGCTGGGAAGAAAGAAGAAACCAGTTGGTATTTGTCATGGGCTTTCCTTGTCAACTGTTTCTTTATCTTATACATTTTGTTACTATATTGTTGCTGTTACAGTTCCTTTTCTTATCTCATTACTGTTTTCGGTAAATTGTTCATATCTCATTCTTTGATTTCCACCTTTTATGGCTCCAATTCTCAGTTCCATCTCGCTAGGCTGGCGAGGAAGATGGGAAGGGCAAGCAAGCGAGCAGTGTCTGCTTTGGGAGAATCTCAGTGGCCACACTGTATTTATACTGTCAGAATGAAAATTTAAAAATCCACTATGGACCTTCTAATTAAAATAGAGTTTTTTACATTGCCTGTTAGGAATAGATAAGTTTCTGAAGATATTGATTCCCCTTGACTTTCATTGAGTATAACCAATATTCTTATTCAGGGACTGATCAACTTCCTTTTTAATACTCAATAGAATTTTGTTTTCAACTGCTGCTAGAAATGTTTTAATTTCTGACATAGATATATCTGTAGATTTTGTTCTTACCTTCTTTAAATAAAGGTGTAAAGAGGCCATTTCTTTCCAGTTGTAGAAAACCATGATGACCATGATTTTTTATTAATGTTTTTTATATAGAAGCTTTCACAGATAAACTGAATCTTGAATAGTCTGCTTTGTTACAATAAACATAAATAAGCTATATCCTAGATGGCTCAGAATTCAGTTAAATAAAATAATATTATATGCTTTTAAAAGATGTTTTTAACTATGATCCTTTTCTGACACTGAAAAAAATGTAGGCTCTTTTCCTTGTGTTCCTACCCAGGGAACATAACTTATGGTCTCCTACTGTTCCGGGCAATTGTCTCTTATTATTCTGTGAAGCACTTACAAAAGAACTTGTGATGCATCACACTGTAGGATTTTATAACTTTTTTTTTCATAATGGCTTTATGATTTGTTGAGTTACTTTTGTGTTCTCCTACCTGAAAATATTTTACAGAAAGTTAATTTTGAAAATATTTCCAAATTTTTAAAGGAACTAGATGAATGTAAAATTGTCAGAGCACCAGCAATGCTCCTTCATTTTATTTTTGGTAATGCTGTGGTTTTTTGCATGCTTCAGTCTTCTTTCAGACTGCATTTCATTGTGGTTTTTTTGTTTTGTTTTGTTTGTTTGTTTTTTTAATTTTACTCTCATACAATCTTTAATAACACATAGAAACCATACAAATTAACGTAGAAAAAATATTTTTATTCCTCACTTTACCTTTGCCTCAAACTTTCTTGAATGAAAAGAAGGTGCCATTTCCCCTCCCTACTTTCACATGCAGTTTTCCACAGTTAGATGGAGTATTCTGTTGAAGTAGAGCTCTGTAAATGTAGAGTAGTAATAGAACTGGTACACTGAATAACTAGTCTTTTCTCCTCCCCACAGGTTCATAGTACAAAATAGAATAGACTTTAGAGTTTGTTGGCAAAGATATTTTTTAAAATATATGTTAATATTTACCAAACCAACAGAGCTTTTCCATCAAATAGGACCACCTCTGCATGAGCACTTGTATATCAAATGTTGATATAAAATTAATGAACATGCTTCTTGACACATAGACACTAACTCATTAGTCTTCAGGATACTAAAAAAAAATTTGTGAGGGAAAGGGATATCATATTTAAATTACCAACTTTCTAGATCAGTGCCTAATCCAGAGAGAAATTCTTCTGTTTGCAGAGACATCTGCCTAACATGCATGCAAACAATTCTAATTTATAGTTATCACTGCTGTAATTCCTCATTAGTAGAGATTTTAATTGAAATAATATAAATTCACTTTATATTAGGTTTATCTCTTTGAAAAGGATATATGTATGTATTTACAAAGAATATTTTCTTTTTCATTATTTTTGTGATCACAATGAGGAAAATGGCTCTTAAAGGGAGATAACAACCAGCAAATATATGACATTGCATATAATATTTTAAATTATTCACCTTGGCTAATATGATAATGTCTTAATTCAGTGTGTCATACCATTGAGGGCAAGATTGTTTTCTGCTTACAATCAATCTAGTTTTCCAAGAGTCAAAGCTGATGACAATTCATGTGCAGGCAACTCAGCATATGACTCTTTCACCCATCTTTTCTGAACTGTGATCAAGCTTTTATCTGGCAGCCACAAAGAGGAACCATTACAGGGATAATCACAAGAAAAAAATGTGCAATCAGTCTAGCAAGAATACTGGTAAGTACACATGAATCTGAATCACACATAATACTTTCTTGCCATATTTTTAGTTAGGCGTACAGAATTCTTAAATGTAATGGGGGACTGAAGATCTAACATGGTTTGATTTAAGGGGACAGCACTGGCAGAAAAGAAGGTAAGAACTGACAATAAAATGAATATTTGATGCAGAAAAATTGTTGAAGAGACTACAAAGGCTTCATAAGTGCCATGGTCTTGCCAATATAACTCCGTCATTTTTTATGTGTAGCAATAAGGACTTTGACAGCTAGACAGAGTCATTGCAAAATATGCTTTAAACCCTGAGGTAATTTATATCATTAAATCACTGCCTCTGATAGACATTTAGGAGGTACAATAGTAGTCACGCTTCGTATGGTAATATATTGCATCATTGCTGGGATGTAATTGTGAAAAAAACAACTTGAACATAAAGAACTTCAAACAAGGGGAGCTTTACAGTGATTATGATTATGTGTATGTGTTATTAGCATGTTCAAAAAAAATCATAATTGCTCTTCACCATTGCCATATGTCCCATTTCCCTATATGTACACCAAAAACTCTTGATGTGTCTACTAAAACACTTACAAACCTATTATTACAGACAGCTGTTCATCTGTTTTCTGCTTTCAATTTAATTTAACTTCAGATTTGGGGGGAAAATTGCACAGATTGTAGACTTCCCAGGAAAAGATGTGTCACCATTCTAATTAAGAGGCGTAGCATATATACATAGGATAGAATATTTAATTTACCAATAATATCAGCGTAGTCTTCAGGACAGCATGGCTCTATTTTGCTTTATTTTCACTTATCCTGGGACTTAACAGAAAGAGGTCATGTAATGGGGGATCATTTGGCAGAAGGAATATGAAAGGGTCATTGAAGTTTAATGAAATCAGAAAACTTGGGATTCAGGGAATAGAGGAGAGGCACATAGTGGAGTAGGGCCTCAAGGGAGTAAAGCAGAAGCCTGAGGTCCTAATGAATGGCTGCTCTTCTGTGTTCAGTCTGGAACAGGGAACAGCCTGGTTTTCCTGGGGTTTCACCTGCAGCAGGTGAATTTGGCAAAAAGGTCCTAACATCATGACCAGGGGATAAAGAGAAGCCCCAAACAAAGGACATTTACATTTATTTAAAGTGGCTTGCTGTTGTGGTTGTTGTTGTTGCTTTTGGAAGAAAAAAGTTTGTTATAGCTAGCTAATTGCAATAAGCTCATTAACCTAATAAACTGTGGACCATGTAAGAACCCAGACACGGTCTTTTTTTCAGTTTTTTCCTCTGTGTTCAACAAGAGCAGGTTCTTCAATATGTAACAAAAAATAACTTGAATTCAGTGTTCTCCCAATCAGAGAAGCAAATCCTTCACAAATCCTTTGTTTGCACAGCTATGCCTGGAGATAAGCAGTGTATCATGCTCCAGCATATGCCCTCACCAGAGACCTAGAGGGGTATCAACTTCTTTTACAAATTCAGCTGCCGGGAGTTACAGGAATTTAATGTTGGCTGGCAGATTATAACTTTAATATCCTTTTATAACAGGGAGATGCTTTGCTACTACAACAAGCTGCATATATAAAAAATACAGTCATTATCACATGAAGCTATTCCACTCACACCCAACCACAAATAGCATCATAAACAGTAAAAATAGTAAATACAGCATAATTGCCATGTTTGTGCAGAAAACCTACTCACAAACGTCCTATGGGAAGAGAGTCTGGCATACATATTAGAATAATTTTGTTCCATTTCAGAAACATGACTTAAAATGAAAGATTATCATATTCAAATTAAAAGAGATCAGAATACACAAACCATCAAAGTCTGCTCTATCACAAATATTTCATAATGTATTGAATTATTTCTTAGATCTTTACCAGGGGATCATTCAAATTTATAAACCCAGATTTTCATGTAACAGTGCTTGGATTAATTTCATATTTTTGGTTGCATGTCAAGGTGTCCAGATTTGAACCTTTTTTTTATTGTTATGCAATGCCATAGCCTTTCTGAAATGTACCCCTTTAAACCTTGCAAATATATTTGGAACTAAAATTTCATATATCAGTATTTGATCCTGAATTGAGAAAAAGCAAATCCTGGGGTTTGCCCCTGAATTGGCTATATTTAGAAGAATCATCAATTGCTATACAAATAGAGGTTTGTTTTCATTGGGAACAATTATTGTTTACTTGTATAGATGTCATTCACTATTTCAAGACTAGTGCCTTAATGGGCCTTAAAAACTTGAACTATGTAAGTAAATTGACATCTGAAGGGTCTGTCCAGGCTTCCTTTCAAAAATGAAATGCCTCAGGAAGGAAACCAGACATCTGTCATGCTATCAGTAAAATCAGGACCAATTACAGACCAGGCAATACCAGTTTGAGTACCAGCATTTGGGCATTAAATACGAATGTGGTTTTTCATTTTTTTGATTTTGGTGCTGATTCAGAGTGTGCTGATGGAACTGCCTATATTTACAGTACCTAGGAATTTGGCATTGGCCCCTCAGAGCAGTTTCCTCAGTCACTCTTTTGCCGTATATTGGCTGTTATAGAAGTGTCTTTCTTCATAGAGGATTGACTCTTTCTGTGTAGCACCAAATTAAATCCTTGTGCTGATACAGTCAGAACGATAAATAAGCACCTATCATACATTTTCTGTGTTCTTTCCAATCTAAGAGTGTTCATATCAACTACCAGACTGCTGACAAATTGACCAAAAATATCCTAAAACATGGACTCCACCTGCTTTTAAGGTCTAAGGAGTAATCCTGTGCATCTACTAATAAGCAGTTTGCCCACGGCAGGCAGCTGGAAATGTTCTTACTTGTTTGGAAGGCAAGTGGATGCATGTGAAGTTGGCAAAAAAAATTACACAGCATCACCTCTTCCTGAGCCTCTTCAGTAAAAGGAGTGCAGTTCTGGTTTGGTTCATTTCCCACTTAATCTTATCTACCTGCTGAGATTGTTTCTGAGTTAAAATTACATTTAAAAGAATGCAAGAAACCAATTTAATGTCCTGCCTTTGAAAATTTAGTCTAGCAGTGTTTTTGTGACATTTGGTGCTTGAAATATCTTATTAATTCTCTTTGCATTTACTTACTGGTGGACACTTACCTTTTTTTAAAATATGGAGAGTAGAAAGTTGTGAGAATTATTGTATGACTTAATTTAAATTTTTGTCACTAAATCAGTAGTCTCATACACGTGACGAGATTAATCTATCCCAGGCTTACAAAACTGTTTTGGAACATGGATAACACAAAAGTTTTTGGTAATCAAAAGGAGAAAACTTGTATGATTTTTATCCAGTATTTGAGACCAAATTGTAACATAAATAAGAAAAAGCTTGCCTCTGGCTGCTTGGCCTGTAGCAGATAAACACTTTTACCTTGGTCAAAACCCAGCATTTGGACTTCTTTACAATGTACTTCTGCTTCTTTCCAAAAATACATGTTCTGTTTTCACAAATATATGCTCTTTCTCAACAGCAGCTATTCAACAGCAGATATTTCTTTCCAGACTATAACAGGTGTGGTATTGTCCCTGACTCTGGGATGTTCCAGCTGGATGCACCTGACAAGCTCTAGGAGAGGAATCTATTTGCATGACCTTAGAACTTGATATGTCCAGTGTCTTAACTTCCTATGATGCAGACAATCATGTTCTGATGGATAGCACTAATGAAACATAATTCTGTAGCTATGAAGCCCGCTTGTGCTAATAGGTGGGTTAAATCTCTTTGAAGCTGGTAGGCATTGTGGCAGCTTCTTAGAATAAATGCAGAGATATTGAACCTTAAATAGAAACAAGTAGCTGAAACAATATGAGCCATGACCAAAATATGGCTACAAAGGAAAACTGCTGTGGAAGTGAAGCCATCTGTCAAATAGACAATATAGAGGAGAGGTAGTTTGGTAGAAAAAATATAAATTTACCCAAGGGCACTATGACAGAAGCATCCTTGAAGTTATTGTGATTCTCAGAAAAAAGGCTGCTTTATAAGTTAAGCCCTAATTTTAAAGAAAAAATATTTGGGAAAAGAGCACAGAATGGTAACCACATATAAGCTTCCTGCTTTTTTTTATTCTTGAAAGAAAAATATACACAAACATGTTAAGAAAATTAATTTAATACTAACTAATAATTTAGCTCAATTAGAAGAAATTACCAAACAAGGATATTTGAAAAAGAAAGAAACTAATCTAAGCTGACTATAAATTACATGATAGAATGTAGAATGTTTCACCTAGAAAATTTCTCTACTGGCAGCTAAAAATAACTCCCAAAATAATTTTTGCAATACTGTCAGAATGAAATGAAAAATAACATTGCAGGTTTTCAGATATAAATAACACCAAATTAACTGATCAACTATGATGCCAGCAAAGCTTATAAGCTTGCTTCTAGAAAAAAAGAAATCTGAATAGCTACTAAAGACAGCTCTTTTACTTTAAATTCTCACCTTAGTTATTTTTCAGTAACTTTCCAGAATTTATCCCTTTAAACTAGAACAATGTATAAAAATATTCCTTTTAGTATATAGGGTTATTTCACTAACAATTTGCTAAGTTTTTTTGTTGTTATTTTTCTAGACTGTTAACCTTTAGTTATTGAGTTGCTATTCTGAATATAAATTATAGATGTTCTTTCCTCTGCATTTGTTTTCAGAATTCTTAAAAGAACAACTAAAGACAATACTCATCTCTCTGTTCCACAAAAATAGCTTGTCCAGGATAAAGTACCACCTACATCAAGGTCAAATTATGGGTTTGGAATATTTCTGCAGAGATGTGAAGGTAGATGTTTGCCATGAATAAATCAATAATTTTTTTTTTTTTAATATTTCTTAGTATTTTAGGGAGAAGCATTGACTGGCTAGGTTTCTGCATTTAAAGTTTCTTCTCATTTTACTAGAAGAATACTCACCCTTTAATCTTCCTGCTTTAACCTTTAGACATCTGTTTTTAAAATGCAAAAATGTAGAAAATTTTTTTAATTTAAATTTTATTTAACTTTTATCGTTATTCATTCCAAGTACTCAATGAAATGGAAGATTAAGCTGAGGAATAGCCAATCAGCTCTTCTGAGGAAACGGACATACTTGTTTCATTAAAAGCAGAAACTTGAATATGTCCCTCGCTTTCCCTGCAGTGATAAAACAAAAATGCCACAACTAATTTACTTCAGTTTTGCACTGAATTTGTGCACAATACTTATTGTTTTGTGTCTTTTCTTTGAGAGGCTTGATTGAGAGGTGGAAGCTCTGATTCACAACGAATCATAATAATTCTTTCAGTTTTGATTTTTGAAATGGAGTGAACATGTCCAAACACAGAAATGGAGTTAACATTCTGACTTAACATCGGTCCAAACACATGCATGGATTCACTGGAGTTTGAAGCGTAGATAAACAGACCCTGTGAAAGATAGACTCACTGATTTTAAAACAACATTTAAACTACAAACTATACACTGAGACCTGATCTAGCCTGGACAGCATGGCCTGGATGTAGTGGTTGCATCTCACCATCCTGCTAATGGGAAGCTCAGATATATCCAGTTATCATAGCCTGAGATGGGCTTATACATCCTGCACTTTAGCTGCAAACTTAGAATACTGACAGACTAACTGATACAAAATGGAAGGGTCCATCAGCTAAAAAATACAATTGAGAAAGTATTAGCTAAAAAATACAATTGAGAAAGTATTTCACTCTATAATATATAAAAAATATTCAGGTCATTTACCATAATCATGGAAGAGTTGAACAGTTTGGATCAGATAGTGTATAAAATAAGCAAATAGCATTTTTTGTTCTGCAAGAGAAGCTGAGCCACTGTGTTGAAATGGGACAAAGGGAACAAATTTGAACTATCCAATTGCACAATACTTCTGTGCTGAAGTTTGTGAAGCCTACAGTAATTTAACACATGTCATGAAGCACTTAGAAATGTAATAAAAATCCTGTTTATTACCAGTGCAGCTCTGGGCCAAAGCGTTCATGTGAGACTCATCTGATCCTTATAGTTGATGACCTTAGAATCTATCTCCATCAGAAAGAACAAGAAGATTTATTGTTCTAGAGACTCCTATACTTTGCAATATTTTCACAGCCAGATTCTATATAAATATGATTGTTTACTAAAGCTTAGACTCCTCTGTGTGTCTCAAATTGCCCTCTGCAGATCTAATATTCTTTTAGGAAAATAAGATTCTACTGCAGCACAACGTCCTCCCTGCCCTTTGTCCAGATGATTACTTTCCTCCTGAGAAACCCAAAGAATGGTTAAGGTTGAGTGCCTTCACTCACAGAATTCAGCACAGAAAATTTATCAGTCAGATGCCCAGCTCTCCTGCTTTGTTCCAAATCTCCTCTTAATTTGTCTTCACAAGGGGAAGATATCTAGGCAGTATATGTGTCAGGGGATGACTGAAGGTAAGTGAAAAATCAGATGAATAGAATAGCTGGGACCTTAGCATGAAAGCTGCAGGTAAACCTACACTGCAGAATTTGCCACCTCTCCAAGCATGTTTCATTCTAAGAGTCCCTACATGGTGTAGAGGAATTTAACTACCTGAAGCTTCTCTTCAGAATTCCAGCTTCCCTTCAACTTTCCCATACAGTATAGCATAACAAATACTGTAGCAATGTATCTGTATAACAGGCCATTCTGATGCACCAGCCAAACTGGTTGTGAGTAATATTATCAAACCACCTGCACTTTCATTGTTAGAGCTCTCAGGAACTCGTCAAGGTTACCAAGAAAAAGACAGGATCAGAAGTAAGAAGAGAGCCTGAGAAACTCTCCGCAAAAATGTAAACCCTAGATAGGAGAAGCAGAGCGTGAGGATGGACACTTGACCAGTTGGATGTCCTGAAGGGTGTGTGCCTGCCTCGTGAAGAAGCAGCTTAGCAACCCAGAGATGCATGCCCATGTGGACAGTAGACCTCATGAAGAAGCAGCTTAGCAACCCAGAGATGCATGCCCACGTGGACAGTAGACCTAGAACCTGTACCTGGCATGTAATGGAAGCAATAAATGGCTTCTGTTGGAATCACATCGGTTCGTTTATTTCAGTGGCCCCTTCCCCCTGCAAAATACTCCAGTAATGCAAAAGCTGTTGCAAGAAGAACTTGGAGACATTTTCTCACAAGTTCTTTTGTACATTTTCCAAAGTGCTCTCTCAGCAAATTTTTGATGGTTTTAGCTCACCCTTCAGAAAGGGATGGAAAACACTGGAGTCAGGATAATGACAGCTGATCCTTCTGATGCACCTGACACCACATTCTCCTTAGAAGAGTTTTTCAGTCTGGATCAGACCCCTTTGCTGATGAATAATGCAGCTTAAGGCTGAAGCTAAAGGGATGTGGTATGCATGTTCTCTGGCCTCCATTTGACTGTATATGGATATAAATACCTATGAAAACCAAGTTATTGATGCAGAAGGTAAAAATGTACCTGAAACACATCTTTGAGCTTCCCAACCAGTGCAGTACTACAATCAGAGTAGCTGTCCCTCCACCTAATTCAATGTCATGATTCTGTCACTCTGGAGCTCTAGTTCCTCATGCTTGTTTCCCATGTTGCATGTGTTTCTGTAAAGACACTTGCAGTATTTCAGACAGCTACAGTTTAACCCTGGTGTGACATTAAAGGCTGTATCTCAACATATGTAGGATAGTATCTTTCCTTAAAAATGCTGGGGTTTTTTCTCCTTTGGTATTTTTTTTTATGCTGGTTCTGATTGGGATGGTGTATGAGAATCTCTACTGTTCTTTTGAGCAGTAGTTGCTTTTTTTTCTTACTACAGATGGACCCCAAATGACAAAGCCTATTGAATTCAATTGGTGCTGTGTCTATCCAGGATAAAAAAAGACACAGACAAAAAAAAAAAAAAATTGTAAATTTGCCCTGATATCCGTAGTAGTGGATTGATAATTTTTAAAATCTAAGTCAGTTTTCTGGCAGCAGTGTAAGATAATCTCAAGTGAGAAAATCTGATGTTAAATCAGAAAAGAATTAGCAGATTTCCACCTTGAAATGTTATTAGAATGGTCTACATTCTCTAATGGGGACTACTTTATTCCTGTATTAAACATTGACAAAAAAAGAGCTGAGGCTGACATTTCACAAAGGTCCAATTAATACAATACACAAAGTTTCATTGTTCTAATAAAAATTTACAATCACAAATACTGAAAATTTAAAAAGCAATGGCTAAGATATTTAGCAGTCTTCTACTACTTTTAATAATTCATGTTTCATTCTGCATTCACTCAATCTTAGGATTGTAAACATATAAACAAAAGTCAAAAAAACCAGCTAGAGGATAAA
Source organism: Pycnonotus jocosus (assembly GCA_013400435.1). Lineage (NCBI taxonomy): Eukaryota > Metazoa > Chordata > Aves > Passeriformes > Pycnonotidae > Pycnonotus > Pycnonotus jocosus. The sequence goes on along the minus strand of VWYP01009397.1, from coordinate 5,210 downwards.
GCTCTTGAATACAAATAGGAAATGCCATCACTTATATACTGATGAATGTATCATTTGCAGTGATAAGGAGATAAAAAAATGCCAAATGATTAGAAAGAAAATATTTTATCAATTCAGGTACTGAATATGAGATGTTTTGCATGTACACTTACATTTTGGCATTTTCGTCTCAGCCTGTCCCCTTTTTTGCCAGCTGCAGCCTTTTTCTAAGTATCCCTCACTCGCAGACAGAAAAAAACCCCTGTTAAGTCTTTTGAGTGAGGCAGGGAGTCTCCTTTTTTGTAGGTTCTTTACACACATGTATTTCTACAGTGGCGCTGTAGAGTTAGAGAAAAACATTTTTGAAACACCCCAAAAACCTACATACTTCCTTAAAACAAACTGTTTTAGCAAAAGAACAACTTTCCTAAGATCAGCCTGCACACCTCTCTGTCTTATTTAGGTCTGTTAACTCACATTTTTGGGTTTTTTTCGGGTTTTGTTTGTTTGGTTTTGTTTTTGTTTTGGGTTTTTTGTTTGTTTTTTTTTCCAAGAAAGGCCAAGATTTGTCTCTCTGTCAATATTCTAGTTACATTCTATATGTATAGAAGAAAAAAGTAGCCCTTCCCACACCTTCACCATTCAGCTGCTGAGGTGTTTTTTACAGACTCTGTGTTTAACATTTCTATATTAGGTCACTCCTCTTCCTAAACCTGTATTTTTCAAATCTTAAGTATAGCACTTCTCCAAATGTCTATTTAACTCTTCAAGTTAATTGGTTTCTGTTGGACTTTGCCTATTGTTTTCAAGGAAGCAGCTTAGTTTGGAATTTTGGAGTGTTTTTCTAAAGCTAACATTCAGTTCCTAATCTCTCCTGATTGTTAAATATTAATTTATTGACAGACCACAGTCAGTGTGTCATAATAATCTGATATTTCCTGTGCCCAGAGGACCAACAAAAACTGAGTTCTAGGAACAAATGCATGCGGAATCCTGCAGCAATTCTCTTTTTTCCCCCCATATGTGTTTATATAACTGTTGTGCTTAGCCAGGTCAGGACCCAATAACATTAAGTGCTGTATAAATATTAGCATCCACTTCATCCTTCCCAAGGTTCTTGACCACAATGAAAGGTGTGAAAGATCATAAAAAGGAGTAGATTAATTGAGGACCTTGGAGTGATGTCATCATGGTGGTATGTGTAATTTACTGAGAATTTACTGAGAAAAGGCAGCACAGTATAGATGGTTAAGATACTAAGACCTGTTCGAAGGGTTAGTCAAATCTCTTTTTGCTTCCTTTTTTTTTCTATGACCACTGTCTCTCGTATTAAAACTTACATTCACATCAAGTTATATAGCACCATTTATTTCTTCTTTATGATGTAAATATTTCAGTAGTTTCCTACATTAATTTGATTCACTTATTGCAATAAGCTATTTATTCTGCCATCCAATTAAAACCAGCTTCACTCTGAAAATAACAGTATTCATGCCAGGAAAGCATATCTGAGCCTTTGCTAAGTCTTCCAGCTGTAAGGAATTCATAAAGCTTAATTAAACTCAGGACACAAACATCAGTGGAATAAAAAGTCTTGAAAGAAAACTGAAGAGTAACAGCCACTTTTTAGTCTGAAAATTAAGGCAAATGGAAGAAAAGTTTCATATGTGAATAAAACACTTCAATGGACTGTTTATTCTTATTATCTCACATTCCAGCTCTCCTGTTATGTATTAATTGAAAGGTCATGAAGTTTCCCTTCAGCTTTGAAAGTCTGTCTGCACTCTGTTGAAACTTCCTATAACAATACTGCTCAGTGAATGGCAGTATCTTTGCCAGCTGCAGTAACCCAGGGAAACTACTTTCTTGTGCTTCCTCAAACAGTGGAACAACATTTCCACAAACAGCTGACTGAGGAGCAGAGCTACACCTCATTGGCAACTGGTATAATTAATTATTCCTTGCACTGTGCTTTGGAAACCTCAGACTGTGAAAAGTTATCCCAGATAGGTTTTGGGACTTTTTTTGAGATTAATCCACAGAAGAGGGAATTTTAGGAACCTGAGCTTAGTTGTATTAGCATGGTGCTAGTCTCATAGCCTTCTTTTCCTTTTTTTTTTCCCCAGTATCAGAATGAAATAAGATTCTAACACAAGGTTCATTAGTCTCTTGCATTGAAAATGGCAGAATACAGCAGTGCATCTAAAATGCAGATTTGAAGACAGTAAAATATATTTTATTCAGTGTTCAAAAGCTTTCAGTCTGAGAAAATAAAGATTGGAAACTATAATTTTGCAAAATTCAAATATCTTGCGAATCTAGCCCTTCATCTTGATTAACTATTAGTGCTCCCCCAATGAAACATTGCCAAAAATAAAGCCATCATTTTATTGCCCAGAGGGAATCTGGAGATTTTTTTTCTTTTGCTAATTTGATACATACACTTGCTGTTCATTGGCTGTAATAACAAGCTTTCAGATGAGGATGATTTTTTCGGATGCTTTAAAAATTAGTTGCCTCTTACTTTAAATCAGATGTTATTTGAATTTTTAATGATGGAATTTCTTGAAAACTCTTTAAACAGATGGGCATTTTTGTTATACTTCCAATCTGTAAATGCAAGTTAGATAACAAGACATACAAGCCTTACTCCAGAGGAGTGACATTCATTTACATTCACTCAACAATATACATGAACTACATAATTATTCTTATAAATTTTAAATCATGTTTTGCATAAAAATACAAAATACAACAATACTTCTTCTGCTGAGTTAGTTACTTGCTTTTATTCCAAAACCCGTAAATGTCTTCCTTCTTCACTGCCATTAATCATTGTAGGAATTACAAAAAGAAGTTATGATATCCAGTAAAAAAAATAATTATATTGTAACCATCATGTATGTTTACATAATTTATTACTCTTGTTTTACTTTTAATCTTGTGCTTTTAAAATATTTGTGCTCAAAAAACAGTTGCTCATTGAAGAGATGTAACAAAGGAGAAGATTTATATTTACTTCCTTTCCTTCCAAATAATTTCTTAAGAATTGTCTGTCACTTTGACACGTCAGCATTCCCTTACAAGGCCGGAAAATCTGAAACTCAACAGTGCTTCTTACTCTGCCTCTAATGGAAAGTGTGAAACTAAAGCAATGTCCTCTCCAGGTGGGACAGGTAAGCTTCAAGAGACTGTGGAAAACATAGGGAAATGTCTGCCTGTGCCAATTCATGTGAGGTAACCATTGCTAGCCCCTGCCTGGTGCTCCTGTTTCTGCTAGGCTGCTGCAGCCCCAGCTGGAAGATACTAAAGCAGAGGAGCCCAGATAGGCTACCCTTTCCCAGCCATACAGTCTCCTCCAAAGTCCTCTCCTACTACCTGCTGGCCTCTTCCTAGCACCAAAACAATTACTCTTATGGCATTGAGATAGAAAATACATAGAAGACCACTGAAAGAATTTTTTCAAATCTGTGTGCCTGCTGACCACAGACAAGTGCTGCTACAGTTACTGATATCACTTCCCTTCCTGATAATAGTCCTCATTGATGAGAAATCATATTTATAAGCCTAGAAATGGATGACAGGAGTGGTTGCTATGAAGCTCTCTTCACTAGATCACCTATGGAGCAGAGCTGATGTTGTTTTCTCAGGGAGCTACTTATTCTGCTTGCTTGGCTGGTTGCTATGGTTCAGAGAAAACAGCAGCTGCTGGAGGAAAAGGAGGGGGAACCTCTAACAAAAGGACACGAAAACCATTAGTCTAAAAAATTGATTAACTGTTAAGATAGTGATATCCTGGGTGTATTCCTCCGGCAAAGTTGAGAGAGCAAACAGAAAAGATAGGGAAAAATACAGGACAGGATCATTATTTAATTCTGTTCAGATATGAAAACTTGTGTTATTGGTATTATATCTCTTTAAAGTTTAAATGAACAATCAAAATGTGACAGTGGAGCCGTTTATCTTTTTATGCCATGTTGTTGATAATAAATAAGCAAAGGCATTTATATAAAATTTCTATTTCCTATTGGTAGCACTGAGAAAGAATTGTGGTATTTTAGATGCTGCTGTATGGTCACTGTAGGGAAATGCCATTTGTTTCACAGGAAAAGAATCTCTTGTAAAAAGTTTAATACCTTTATTATTTTCTTACTTAAAATAACATACTTCCAAAATACAAATAAATAAAACTTTAAAAAAACATTGAGGAATGTTGTGAAAAATCTCAGCACAACAAAATTTTAGTTTGGACTTTCTTCTACCAACAAGTTGAAATAAAAAAATCCACACTATATAATTATAAAAAAATTCTAATTAGTCAATTCTACTCTAAAACAAGTTAGAATTTTAAAAGGTGGAAAACCTTAGCAAAACAATGTCTCTAAACACTTTCTCATGTAGGAAAAGAGGATTGTAATGAGAAACTCATCAAAAATAAAGCACAAAAAAGAAAAGCTTCTAGGAAGAATGATTCATGATCTGACTCAGAATTTTAGAAAGACTTCATATTTTGCATTGCTATTTTCACATTAAAACTGCAAAGTAAGCTTTCCAATAATGTCTGAGGGGTTTTAAGAAATGGTTTTCAAAGAAAGGCAGTGTGATACAAAATCTCTTGAAATTTTTCCCTATAAAAATTAGTTTATTATTTGGCCAGCAAAGGGCAAGTTAGACAGCATTTGGTCTTGTAGTTTTGGGTAAAATTACTGATGAAAATTTCCACCACTTTTCTTGGGAAGATATTCCAAACAAACAAATATTTGGGAGCTATTGGGAGATCTGTATCTGAAAGTAACTTCTGTACTTCTATACTGAAAGTAATTAAAGGGTAGGTAGATGTTTTATCTTTGGAATAAACACACAGCATTTCTTCTGTGCTGGAATAAGCATTAAAGACTTAAGGTGCTTGCTACATTTCTATTCACAGAAATGAAATAACAAATATTTTAATAGCTTTTGTTTATTTTAATATACATAAGTTTATCAGAGTAACAAATATCAAGAAATATCAAGGGTGTACTAGTAAAAGTTGTTTTAATTTTTTTTGTCTTGAATTTTTTTAATTAAAAATTTGAAAAAAATGCTGTTCTCAGAGGAAATTTTGTTCCACTTGGGATTGACAATAAAAATGACATTAATTTTAATGATAATAAAATCTTTAAAAGTTTTATATCCTAGAAATGGGAACCAAGATTTTGAGGAGTCTGACCACACTGTGATTAAATCCTAAT
>VWYP01009394.1:0-27790 GCA_013400435.1 Pycnonotus jocosus | reverse complement strand
AATTTCTGACATTACTCATATTTTGCACCTTCATGTGAACATCATAGAAAATAGATAAATAAAATACAAATAAAATACAGCAGACTTACACCAAGTTCATGCTTATTGCAATTCTGGAGGAAACAGGGATGAAACAATGCTGACTTTAGTGTGTATTTATGATGCACAAATAAAGTGCAAACACTCAAATTTATAAAACCCAAGGGTAACATTTGCACTCTATCTCTGCTGCATGTTGTCTACCCTAAGCACACCTCAGCAGTGAAAATATGTCAAGTAGGACAGGGAAAATTTAGGCATATGGAACTAAAGGCAACCTGGGTCAGTAGCTTTCCCTATGCTTTCTCTGAATCTCTCCTAAGCATTATATAATTGTCATTGTCAAAACAGCCACAACACTCAGAATGCTTCAGTAAAATTTCAGAGGGCTTCAAGCATCAGCACCTTGTTATCTAAGAAGTCTTTCATACCTTTTCTATGTAACTTCCCAAGGGCAGCTCCACATAGCTCTGGCTCCTTCTCCAGTTCTTGCTGGCTCCTTCCTGTCCCTGGCACAGCTGCCTAACCCTGTCTGTCCCTCATACAGCGGCTCACCTTACCTGTCCCTTCCTCCTTACAGCACCACCGGCAGAATCCAACTGACTCTACCACCTCACTCACTCTTTATCACACCCATAGCTGTAAGGGCAAGGCTGTTCCCACTCTTGGGTAATTAACACAGCTGCAGTATATCAGAGGCAGGATTGCCTTTATCTCTACGTCTTACCACATATAACTGTCATCACTTTAAAAAGTGTTGGTTTTTTTGTTTTGTTTTGTTGTTGGTTTGGTTTTTTTGGCCTGCTTTGGTAACATCAGATCAACAAACTGAGGGCTAAAGATCTTGTGATATGTCTCAATGTTAAGACTTTGACAGTACTGTTCCAAACCTTAGCATTCTGAGTGGGAAACAAATTAATATTAGAGAAATTTGAGTGCAGTTACTCAATTCAAGATTTCAAGAGCATATTGGTGGAAGGTGGAAGACTGAGTGCTTGTTTGCAGACCAAAACTATGGGCAGATGGTCACACAAATCTATGCTCCTTGCAGCAGTAAGAAAACTGATATTTGTAAGAGCAAGCTCTCTCTGTTCATGCAGCACAGCAGATGTCTGCCCTCTCCTGCTTCTTCAGCAGCAGTTCTGTGCACCAGCTGTTCACAAAGAGGTCCTGATGAAGCATTGAAGTGAGGGCACAGCTGATTCCTTCATGCACCTGTCTTCAGGAAAAAGCTAAATGCACCAAATATACGACATTATAGCTACACAATATTACTTAATTTAAAATTATATAAGCAATGTCTTTTTATTAGTACTTTAAAAGAAGGTTCATAAGAAGATTAGAATAAACCTGGAGTATTTTATTTTTTACACAAATATGAAATATACCAATCACTTGTTTTTCACTTTGTGCCTTTCTTTGACAAATACATTCTATTCACATTTGCAAATAAAATATAGGGGATTTATTTTCAAGAACAGGTGTGCTTTCTTTCTTTTTTTAAGGGTTTATCATAATTTTTTTCATTTTTTCTCATTCTTCTCTGCTGGATGTGAAATATTTTCTTTTTAATTTGTTAATTTCTCTCGGAACCAAAGTAGCCTGAAATGTGATCAGTTTTCAAACTCATTTTGATACTGGAGGGTAATATCCTGGAAAGCAAAAAGACTCAGGATAGGGGCAGGGGGGAAGGGGTGAATCAAAGTGAAATCAGTTGCTTTTTGCATAGATTTTGTTCATAACTGAGTAACACCACAACCGTCTGCCTGGTTTACACTTGAATGTGCAAGGGATGGGACCATTAATTAAACAGGTACTTGGAGCTCAAGGCTGTGAGAGACCTTAGATCATTTCTGACTTTGTGTGTTCAGTAGATTAACTCATACTCAGAAATTCCTATAGGAATCCAAATGACTTTAATTAGACTTGGAGATTGCGATCTTCAAAATATTGCATGACTAAGCCAAAGCATACTACGAGTGAGACAGAGGTTCCACCAGTTTCTGATGAGATACTTCAAGATGCTTGCACCTTGCCCAGGATTCAGTAGTTAAAACCGTTTCAAAAAGTACTACCAAACTGAACAGATGAACGGTTATTTTGTTTTTCTGATAATGGGTTTGAGTTTGAGAGAAAGATTCATTGACCATTCACTCGGAACAAATACTCTACTGCAGAGTAGGGTCCATTCTTCCCAGTCTTTCAGCTTGAGGTAAAGACTGACACATAACAGCTGGTAACAACCTCCATCTTTCTCAAGAACGCAAAGTAATATGAAGTTAAAATATTTCTGAATATATTAAGGGAACTATTAAGGGAAACAAACAACCTCCCTCCCACACCCAAAACCCCAAAACCCAAACTAAAACCAAACCCCTTTGCATTCTGACTTTCATAGAAAATTATGAAAACCATGTTGGTTTTAGACTCTTGTTACAATTTCCTTTTCTTCTACAGACATGTAAGCATTAATATAGGATCTTCTCTTCTCCAGCCCATCAAAAAATGGAATTTCAATCATACACATCCCGGTCCTGCAAAGAAATCTCAAATCCCAAACTATTCCTTCTATCCTTGCTATTCCTTCCAGAAAACTGCAGAGTATTCTGGGCCAGTTTTTTTTAATTCAAAATGCATTCTACCTGACTGTGGAATGCCTTTGTCAGATATCTCTTTCATCAACAAGTAAATGCATATAGTGATAAGCCAATCATCCCCCTTCTCTTTTCTAACCTGAAGAACTTGTGGTACTGAAGCCTCTCACACTAAAGGTTACTTTTGCATGATTTTCATGGCCTGGCTTTGCTCTCACTTTCACTACATATGATGTAGTAGTATGTGGATAGAGATAGTGCTAAAGGCAATCTTTTCCCTGATATATTGCAGCTGTGTTAATTACCCAAGAGTGGGAACAGCCTTGCCCTCATAGCTATGGGTGTGATAAAGAGTGAGTGTGTTGGTAGAGAGTCACTTGGAGTCTGTAGGATGTGCTGTGGGGAGGAAGGGACAGGAGGTTGGGCAAGGGATAGGTAAGGTGGGTCCCTGTATGAGGGACAGATAGGGTTAGGCAGCTGTGCCAGGGATAGGAAGCAGTGAGCTGGAAATGCAGAAGGAAGAGAGAAGACTTCAGTGAAAGAGCCAGAGCTGTGTGCTATGGACAGCAGAGTCCTGGGTCACTCTGGAGGGATGGAGCTGGACACACTTGCCTCGTCAGTGTGACAAAGAGCTGAGGCATGTTCTATAGAGTAGCTGCTGGCATAGATGGACAGACCCTGAGAGCTGTGAGGAGCTGCCCACAGGAAGCTACACAGAAAAGGTATGAAAGACTTTTACATAACAAGGTGCTGAGGCTTGAAGCCTTCTGAAGTTTTACAGAAGCACTCTGAGAGCTGTGGCTGTCTTGACAATGACAGTAGTAATCTCCTAACTTCTGCACATTCCTGCATCACCCATGATGCTATTGGATGTGACTTTGAATGGCAGCACCAGCACCACTCTCAGGTTCTGTCTGAAGAAGTGTTTGTTAAAGACAGTGGCAAGAGTTCTGTGTAGGAGCAATATTAGCTGGTCAGGTCAACTCTGTTTCCTGTCCTTAGGACATAATAAGGGGTGGTGATGCATTTTGTGTATGTTTTCTGTTGGATTTATGTATTGCATTCATTTCCGTATATTATAAGAGTTCTTTGTACCCCAGTTTTCTCCTAATGGTTCAGTCTGTGTTCCCCTCTGTATTTTCCTGCCTTTCAGTTTGTTGCACCTATCAATCAAAGTTGTTACCCCAACTCTCTCCTCAGACTTACCTGCCAATCTTTTGTATCCCTGCCTCTAGGACCTGTCCATCACCACAAGGCTTCTCCCTGTGTCTGAAAAGTTCCAGGGAGAGTGTTAAGTGGTTGGTCAGAGTCCTAGGGGGTTCCCCCCTCCCTCCAGGGATTGGATCTCTGGAATGTCTGTTGCCTCAAGAGCTGTGCCCCTGTCTTTCCCCATNCTCCTCAGACTTACCTGCCAATCTTTTGTATCCCTGCCTCTAGGACCTGTCCATCACCACAAGGCTTCTCCCTGTGTCTGAAAAGTTCCAGGGAGAGTGTTAAGTGGTTGGTCAGGATCCTAGGGGGTTCCCCCCTCCCTCCAGGGATTGGATCTCTGGAATGTCTGTTGCCTCAAGAGCTGTGCCCCTGTCTTTCCCCTTTGGTTCCTTCCCTAACCCTGCCCCTCACTCCTCACCTGTATTTAAGACACTGTATAGGCATGCTCCCTACTCTTTGAGGCTGACTCTCCTGAAATGAATGGAGAGTGTTGTCCCCCACAGAGTCTCCCCTTTGTTTCTAGTCCTTGCCACTGGGATACAGAGAGGGAAAAGGACTCACAAGGGAAGGTGAAGTTCATCTGTGGACCAAGCCGTACCCCAAGTGTTGCTGGTGCCGCCGGGGCTAGCCAGGCCACCTCTAACAGTAAGGAAAAAGAAAACACATAGTGTCACTGACCTTAGGCTACCTTACCCTTGGTCTCAAAGTGCAGCTTGCAGTCTGCTGGAGCACTAACAGCATGAATGACTGCATTTCTGAGCTTGAGCCTGTACTAAGGCTCTATTTCTTTTGCTGTTGTAGACAGAGCCTTTAATTGCTTCTTGTCCTCTATAAGGTGTCAGCAAAGGACACCTACTTTTTGGAGTTTCACTTCCCTTGGACCTGCTGGGAAGTCCTGCTCTTTATTTTCAGATCTTGCAACTAGTCAGCAACTTGCTGGAAAAAGTACCTGGTATTTCCCTCTGAGCTGCATGATAATTTTATCATTAATCTGCAGAGCATATTGTAGAGATATATGGGAACTATGAAATAGGAATGATGGTAATATAGCCAGTGGTGGTGAAGCCAGAGATAGTTTAAAATGCAGATTGGATTCAGTGGTAATAGTTAGGAATATGATGACACTCAAGTTTGTTAATATCCTTATTCATACTATTATTCTTACTGGGAATAGTCACATCACCTTAAAAGTCTCCACAAAGAGAGAAGTTAATGGAGCTATCTGACCATTCTGGATGCATCTAAATTTACCAAATGGGAACTGCAAATTATTACAATAGATAAGACAGCAAAGCTTCTTACTGTCTGGGAGAGGAGAAGGAATAGAGAGCACCAAAATACGTGACATTATGAGCAAAATATCTGAAAAACAATAATTTTCTTTGCTGCATGTTTTATAAATTGTTTACACATATGTAGTCGCAACATTTTATGGTATTGGGAGCACTCCTAAATGTACTTTCTTGAATGAGAGTTTATAACTTAACTGTGCAACATTTCAAGAATTGTATGGAATATTTTGCTGGGAGCTTCGTAGTTGTTTATTCTATTTTGTCTAATCTATTTTAGGACATCTACTCATTTAATCTGTTTTTAATCTGTGCAATCACTCTAGAAAGACAGCTATATTAGACACAGGTCATATTATGAATATAACAAAAATAGGGAGTAGGTTTAAGGCTGTAGTTTTATACATTTAATTTAAGGTTGTAACAGCTTTATGCTCCATACAGTATTGCATTTTAGAAGGACAGCAGCGCTCTCTGCTTTCCTACTCCTGCTGTGCCATACTGAGCCATATGCTCTTCTGATCAGGGTAAGTGCAGCTGCTACACTTTGGCCATGTTTTGTGATAAGAAATGAGAAAGTAACCAGAGTTACCAGGTAAGTAAAAATTTTGTATTTAAGGTGATTGAGATAGACTCATAATTGAGTTGAAAGTCATAACTCATTCTCCCCATGGAAATCTTTAGTAGAAGGAGAAGCAGCTGGTCTGAAGAAGAGCATTAACCAGGGTTAGATTATGCTTATAATCATTACAAAGTCAGTCTTAAAGGAATTGTCCCTGGAAGATGCTAAGGACTAAAATTATATCACTCTAGCTATCAGCAGAAAGTGAAGATATGTGGCATCAGTTTCCTTCTCACAGAGCTTTTCTTTTCTGAAGGAGAATCCTGAATGTTGTTTGCAGTTTTGATATCTGCCTGTGAGGAAGTATATGTGAGAACATGAAAATCACTTAATTTTGTTTTTTACAATAAATTCATGAAAGCACTAAGTTACAATGGTCACATTCTAGTGTTTTCCCCATCTCCTTGTGTCCCCAGTAGAGATTTCAGGACTCAACTTTCTTATGGGTATTTCTCAGCTACTTTAAGATTATCCTCTGGCTTGTCCATGATACCACAGACATGTCCTTTCAGACACAGTGTAGTTAAAGAGGCTTTGGCAAATTCCTTATTGCTAGAATAGTATTTTAGCCATCAAAAGCTTTTGCTTCCCTACTGAGAACATCCGATTAATTACCTCACTCTCTTTCATGCACAGGAGAAGTCAAAAAGTGTTGCAAGAGTAGATTGAAGCAGACTGTACTGTGATTGCATTTCCACTATACCTATTCCCTCACTTCAAGAAAAGGAAATTCACATGTACTCTTTTCAAACTTGCTGAGTGCAGTTGGCTTTGGCTAACAGCACAACAGGATTGGTTGGTTACTCATGTAATTTTATGGCAGTGACTCCTCAAAGTATACAAGTCACTGCAAAAACAAGTCATAAACCTCTTTCTTTGTATACATTACATACAAGAAACACCATCCAGATATATTGTGATATAAGTATTCGTTCTGTATTTAGTGGCTCCATTGGCCATATTCTTTGCTTCCTAGCTGCTTGGACTAAGGGCTGAGGAAGGTTTTAGCTCCTGGCTGTGCTAGTTTGAAACAGACTCTTGGTCTGCACTTTTGGTAAGAAGGTATCTGCACAACAGTGGCTTGCAGTGGGTAATTGCATCCAGTGCATGGACTCAGTTTGGATGTGGAAGTCTCTGAGTAGTTCCAGCAAAAGCTGCTGATGTGTGCATTCAACTGTTGGGAATATAAAGTTGGGACCTGAACATATGTCAGTTTTCACTCACTTTTACTGCTGCTGCAAAATAGGGTTCTTTTCCAACAACCTTGGTAATGTCAGTGAACTAGAAAGTGCTGGAGAATAAAGGAACTTTTTCTATTAAAATGAATGTGTGGAACTAATTGGTTTAAAATGCTTTAAAAATTAATTATTTGAACTTGAACATCTTTACAAGGCTATGAAATTATACTGCAGATAGTGATTTTTAAAAGAACAAAATAAGGTTTCATTTTTAAAATTTTCTTATGCAAACAAAAACCCCCAAAGATTTTAAAAAATACAGTTAAAAGAACTTCTTATCCACTAAGAATAAAGGCACTCACATTATCCACAGTCATTCTGAAGCAGTAATTTATTTTTTAGAGTGAGGAAATTCTAAGGAACTTTTAACTGTACTATTGATCAGATCCTTATACAAACTTATGGTAAATGTTGAACACCAGCCTCCAGCCACAGGCCTCTAAAATCTTTGTCAGCACAAGGTAAGGAAACCTCAGCAATGCTCAATAAGTCTGTGAAAGCTACCATGTATAGCAGCTGGAGAGAACAGAATGTGTGTAATGCAAGTGAATCAGTCAGCAAATAAACCCAGAGATGGTTAGGAAAGTATTCCTTAATTTAAAAATTCTTAATAACTTGGAAAATTTTGCTGGTTCAGGTTTGTAGAATTTATGTGATTTTTAGCATATAGAGAAGTCTTGAAAACAGACAGGAAAGGGAGGGTTCTAATTTTCCATCCTAATATTTTCCATGACTTTGCATGAAGATCCCTAAAGCTGTTTGAAATCTGCTTCCTCCTGACCCATATACAATCAGCATGCAAAAAAAAAAAAATTCATTGTAATCTAACTTGATAAAAATTTTAATAAGGAAGCTATCTATTTATTTCTGCATGTAATGAAAAATGTGAATAGCTAGAAACCCTACATTAACAATAAAACCAAGTTCATGGCTAGTACTAATGCTTGGAATTCTCCTAGTATGGATTAGAAATTACTTCATAAGAATTATCTATCTGTCTTTTTTTTTTTTTTCCAGTTTGGGATAAAGCCCTTCTGATTCATCTACATATTGCATCATTGTGGGAGGAGAACTTTTACAAAATGATTTTACTCTTATACATATAATCCAAGAACATTTGATACAACTCAATTATTAATTCCTAAAACTCATTGTTTTGTTCCTCATGGCACTGTTAAAACAGATGAACTGGGCAATAGGGACAACTGCACCTGTGGGAATGTTGTCTACTACAACTTGGAAAGGAGGGCTAAAACAATCCCAGCTTTGTACTGAGCATCTCCTTATTTTCTGTAATCTGTAGTGTTACTCTGCCATGAGCCAGTGGTTAAATGCAATACTTTGGCCACAGGAAGAAATGCTGCACTCATTGAAGTGAGGCACTACATGTGGGACAAACAGGGCATGTGTCTTACAGGTTTTATTATTGTTAGTATTTTTGGTATTATTACTGTTGTTGTTATTAGCCTATCAAGTGCTAACTACATACTAGTTAATTGGAGTTCTATGGGTCACAAGAAATAAAATGATAACTTAATAACCTGCAAGATATATTATATTAATATGCAAAACATATGACACTAGTACAGAATTATCTAGCTGGCATGTATTGATAAGATCAAATTTTGTAGCCTGTTTCTGAAAAAATTCTTATTAATTTTTGATTAAGATAAGTAAAATGAAAAATATTTTGCTTTCTATGCATTCAGTAAGCAATATAAATTACAAAAATTAACGCTGTCTTATGGTGATTTGTTCTTTGGTACCTCTCACCATTAGCTTCAAGCTAACTAATAAGATAACAAAGGCCTATAGGAGGAGTTGAAGATATATACTAGTGTAGAAAATAGAAAATAAGACATGTCTGAAGAATTAATTCTGAGGTGGAGAAGGAAAATATTTACTATAAAAGATTTACAAAGTAAGTATTGGCAAAGCGTTATCAAAAATATTCAATAATCTTTAAAAACAAATGTTTGCTCCCCTTGGACATCAGCCAGTGACCAGGGCAAGTATGGACCCCTCAGAAGAGTTAAACCTGCTAATGTCTGCAGTATTTACCCTGCCTATTACTGCCAAATGTTCCTTTGTGCTGTAACAATTTCCTGAAATGCTTCCTATAATTACAGTTTGTGTTAGAGGAGTTTATCTTATAAAGCCAAAAGATAAGGACTATTTCAGCTAAATGGAACATTTCATGAATGGTTGAGGTTTTAATCTTATCTCCCCCTTGCAACTGCTGTTGGAATTCAGCTGTCAGAAGGAAGGGGCCTCACTTTCATCTTTCCTTACCTTCCAACCTCAAACTATATATGAACTCCCCACTTTAACAGGATGAGCTTTCTGCTTATACAGCTCTTTTAGTTTTAAAATTTCTAGTACCAACAAAATTTATCTGGAGAAAATGGAAGTCACTTTTACAGAAGGAAAGCTTAGTAAAAGGCTAGATGTTAGGAAGGTGCAAAAGAACGGAATACTATGTAGAGAGCTCACTTTTATCTTATGTACAAATGGACATTTTTATATCCCTTAGTCTCATAACTTCATCATATTTCCACTTTTATTGTCTAGGAGTCATGAATACTTGGGGGATATTAGCTGTAAAGCTATAATGAGAATTCTGTGATTTTTTTGATGCAATTTTCTGCAGCAGTTCTGGATAGGATGAAAATGCCTTGTGGCTTGCCTTGTTCTGCACAAGTCTGAGGCTCCCACTAGATAGTTTTACATTTTGATGGGAAGAACGTGAATGTTCATTCAGCAATTGATAAGTCTTATTATCTGTTCATCTAAATTCCACTCATACAGCACATAAAATTCATGTGTGGACCCAGAAAATGCCACTCATGGAACCCTTCATGATACTCTAAATCCAGAGAAATGTCATAGTTTTCTGAAGAAACTGATTTCTTTAATTTCTACAGTCCAGCAGGTTTTGCACAACAAAGTGCTAACCATTCTACAGTAATAACTGCTTTTGCGTCTGGCCTCCTGACAATCTGGAAAGATGATCTGAACAAAGTATGTGTATATATTTGTCTTCCCTGTCGTGACAGAGGGTGTGCCTGATGGTTGTGGGAGCTCAGAGCTGCTCCAGGCTAGCTCTCTCTAAACCCACAATAGCAATCTAGTTTGGGAGTCCGAGCTCGGCAGATAGCGCAGTGTTGGTGAAAAAGAAAGGCAGACTTTGGCATAGGGAAGAGATCTCTTTATTCCCCCAGGTGTTCCTCACCAAAGTGAAAGTTTTCCTGGGGTACATGACCTTAAGAACCGGGGCAGGGAAAAGGGAGGATACAGGATTGGGACCAGTTGGGGATATCGGGGGAGTGGCCTAGAGCCCAAGGAGACACCTGAACATGATCTCTCAAGGGTGAAGGGGGAGGGAATCTAGAACTTTATGGCTTATGCAAAAGACACAAAGAGGGTGGCCTGGGTGCACTCAAAGGAAAAAAGGGGGGAACAAAGGGGTAACTATGACAACACAACATAGAACCACCTATCCCCATTAACAAAGACAGGAGCCATCTACAAACACAACTACTTTGGGCAAATGCCTTTAGAAAGCTGATACCCAGAAAAATGCACCCCCACAGATGGTTTCTGTTATGATAGATCCTCTGCTGAACTTTGATCTTCTGCTGAACTTTTCCAGGGGGATGACTTGTTTGTTAATTTGTAGCACTGTCTTGGGGCACCCTGCTGGCAGCAGCAGTCACCCTATTTGCACAGATAATCGATGCAGCTGCTGAGGCACTGATCTTTTCCTTGACAATTTTAGGTAAGACAGGATATGTGTCTTGATGACCAGTCAGTTCTGATGTTCACAGCAGGGCTGTTTATTGGTTGGCTAAAAAGTCTTCTCAATTGAGATCTGGTCTTCATTTGCAGTCTGGCTGGTGGACATAACTCTTTGGGTTAAAAGACCACCTTGAGAGGATGGCTCTATAGGTATGAAATATTTCCTTGGAGAGCTCAAGTCCACACTGAGGAGAGCTAAACCAATACAATAGAATGCAAATATAAATGATATATTTAAGGAATTGGAAAAACTTTCTTTCAAATGTAACCATAAACTATATATCCTTGTTAAGTGTATTGAACATCCAGGATTTCTACACTGTTGTTTCTTAGATAGTTGGATGAATGTACCCAAAATATATCCATAAGACTAGATAGTGTGGACTACTAGCCATAAGTATTAATCCATAATGAGCACCTTACTCATCATATGTTATCCAAATTCACAATAAAATCAGCTTAGGTTCTCTTCATTCACTGAGAAATGAAACATTCATTAAACAATGAATTTTACTTAACTGGTCAGCACAATATTGTAGTTGATGACATGCCCAAGTGCCAAAAATTATTTAACTTAAACTAATATAGACCTAAAGATGTTTTAATTTATTTGCTTCTAATATTTCTGCTTAAATATTCCAAAGTAAATGGTAAATATTGGTTAAATAATCCCATGCTTGAAGGTAACTTTATGCAAAAAAAAAAAAAAATCAATTACTTCTTTATAGAACTGCACACCAGTCACACCAGTTATAAAACAATTAATGTGTTGTTTATTTTCTACCAACAATCAGAAGGAAAAATGGTAATTTTGTGATGCTGCCTGCTGTCAAGGCAAGAGTTCTTGAGGGCCAGATTTTATGTTTTCATCCAGATTGATCAAATAGCTTGGTACACAGCTGCTTCATGCTTGATGAGAAGGAAAAAGGGTACCCTCCAGCTAGTCACAAAAAGAGGTATGTTTATCTAGAAGCACCTGCTTATGCAACAACCACAGCACTGGCAAATACAGAAAATAACATTGGGAGATATCCTGAGACTGAAGGCACCCTAAGGCATATTATGATTTTCTCTAGTCTGTTCTCAAGGGACTGAAATATTCCACAGCTATGTCAGTCTGTGTGCTCAAGTGCTTCCTTTACCTGCATTTTCTTAACACCTGATTCTTACCTTTCTTCCTGCAGTTCAGGCTCATCACTTCTTGCCATCTCCACCACAGACTCAGACAGAACTGCAGAGGCAAAACATCTTAGGGTTTCTTAGTGTTTCCTTATGTGAGAACTTTTCCACAATTCTGAGCATTCTGACTGTCCTTTAAATCCTCTCCAGTTGGTGGTCTGTGGGTTCCTCCTTGGAGATACTTGGATCTGTTTCTGAAGGATTGATAGGTCAGTCACTCTGTATAGTTTTCAAATGGAAGCTTCTTAAGGGTGAATGGATTTGTCTCACCTAAGTTTTTCCATTTTAAGTATCTGTAACCTAAGCTAGTTGTCTAGAATCCCTGTTTTGTCAGTGTAAATACAGTCTCTGGCTAAGAGAGAAAATCCTAAGTTTCTATTTTTTCATAGCTCCTTCCCAGCTAAACTGAATTTTGGCCAGACTACTCAATAGATAGTTGTTCTACTGAAATTCTTTTTTTGCAGCAACATTTATCATGATTTGTATCAGTGGAAGTGGTGGGTTGATGTGGGCTGGATTCCAGGGTACCACCAAAGCTGCTCTATCATTCCCATCATAAGCTGGAAAAGAGAGAGAAAATAAATCAAAAGGCTTATGAGTCAAGATAAGGGCAGGAAGAGATCACTCACCAGTTACCGTGATGGGCAAAACACATTGAACCTGGGGAGAAAAGATAATTTAATTTACAGTCAATCAAATCAAAGTAGGATAATTAGAAACAAAGCTAAAACTTACAAACCCTTCCCCCCCACCCCTCCCTTCTTCAGTTTCACTACTGATATTTTCTACCTCCTCCCCCACAGTGGCACAGGGGAACAGGGAATGGATTTTTTGTCAGTTCATCACATCTCTGAGCGGGTTGCTCATGGGGACACAAGTCCTGCAGCAAACCTACCACAGCGTGGGCTCCCCTTTCCATGGTTCCACAGGTCCTGCCAGGAGCCTGATCAAGCACAGGCCTCCCATGGGGTCAGAACCTGCTTTGGGCACTCACCTGCTCTAGTATGGGGCCCTTCAGGGACTGCAAGTGGACTTTGCTCCACCGAGGATCTCCATGGGCTGCAGGAACATGGCTGCCTCACCAAGGGCTGCAGGGGAATCTCTGCTCTGGCACCTGGAGCACCTCCTGCCCCTCCTTCCTCACTGACGTGAGTGTCCTCAGGGCTGTCTCTCTCACATGTTCTCCTCTTCTCTGCAATTTGATCCTGCACAGTAACTGTCACCTTTTAAAATATATAATTACAGAGACTTTACCTCTCTGGTTGACGGGTTTGACCTTGGCCAGTGGTGGGTCTGTCTTGGAGCTGCCTGGCATTGGCCACAGAATATATGAGGGAAACTTCTAAGAGCTTCTCACAGAAGCCCCTGTAGCCAGCCCCTGTCCCTCTACTGCCAAAACATGGGCACACAA
The DNA here is from genome assembly GCA_013400435.1 of Pycnonotus jocosus. Lineage (NCBI taxonomy): Eukaryota > Metazoa > Chordata > Aves > Passeriformes > Pycnonotidae > Pycnonotus > Pycnonotus jocosus. The sequence goes on along the minus strand of VWYP01009394.1, from coordinate 14,408 downwards.
ATCCAGTACAGTGGATTATAAGGTAGGTGCATACTTGACTGGACCATCAGGCTCAGTGGCTTGTGGCAGCAGTACAAAGCATTTCTTTCTGGTAGCCTGTCTGTAGTCAGTGGAGAGACAAGTGGAGCCAATACCAATTCACATTTGTTTATAAACTGATAGGTGGGCTAGAAAGCACTCATAGCTAATTTGAAGATGATACAAAATTAATAGAGCAGTCAATTAGATGGGAGACAGTACTGCTATTTGGAGAGACCTCAGCAGACTGGAGGAGTGGTCTGACTGAGAATCCATGAAGTGCCAAATCCTCCCTTTGGGAAGAAAAATCCCATGCACTAGTAACTCATCAGAAAATAGTTTTGCAGGAAAAGAATGTAAAAAAGGCAACAGCTCTCTGGACATTATAAGCAAGAATGCAGCCTGCAGGTTGCAGGAAATAATTGTCCCTCTGTAATCAGCACTTGTGTGAACACATCTGGAGCACTTTTCCACACAGCTCAGTGGATTTTGTTTCTGGGAGGGTTAGATTATTGAGAGATGGGGAAGAATAACCTCCAAAGAGCAGATTTTGGCAGATAATACAGATAAAAAAGTGTTATTGCATACCATGAAAGTTATTGCGGGTGTTTTGATGGCCAACTTATACCTTGCTCACTGTCTACCTTTATTTCTCTCTCAAAAGCTACAAAAGAAATAATTTACCAACAGATTTAGACAGAGATTAAGAATTAATTCTTCATTTGAATAGCCACTCATAGTACAGAAGAGTTATCATGTTGTAGATATATTGAATGTATTCCTATATAATTCATATCTAACCACTTGGATCATTGTCCTACTCCGAATTTTGTTTTAGAGCTTAATTGCCATTGGCCTTAGTAGTATTTATTGGATAGATATTTTGACATAGTTCTCAAATTTAGAACTTGGGTAGCAGGTTTAGAAATTTCTCTGTCCTGTCAAGCAAAGTGTTTTTTTCATTTTCCTAAGTTTCCTGAATTCAGATTTTTAAATTATATTTGTAGAGAAGGAAATTTCAGATCATTATCCAGCCATTGTTGTAGTCTTGGCATTACTCTATGGTCCTTTTTGCCTTGTCTTTGATGACTCTTCCTGCAGTATGATTTTGATGGAAAAATAACTAAGTTGTGAAATTCCACATGCAAGTTACTCACAGTTAAGCACGGCTGGAAAGAAGACACTTGAAATGTAGTGATTGATACATATGTACAAAGCAGCTGCAAAACATCTTTCTAAATAATACATTTATAATTTTCTTTTTGCCAGAATGTACATATAAACTATGCATAATATTAAGTCTGTTCAAAATGCAGCTCTGCTCATTAACATAGAATAGATCAAACACGAGATTCTGCAGGAGCGTAGCTCAACTCCACCTTGGGATTTATAATGCCAAACCACACTGAAATCACAGGGCCCAACAAAGGTCTTCTGGACAGAGCCACTCAAAGGCTGGCTCATGAAGTGGGAAAGAATTAGGTTCCATCCATAAATTTTGTCATTTTCCATAAAAATTTTAATCAAGACCAGTCAATTTATTTGGTGGCAGAGAATAAATGCCTCACTTCCTACTATACTTGCAATAAATCAATCAGCAGAGAAGCTTATTGAAAAAATTTGATCACACAAAAATGTATTCCAGCTGCCTATTATATTTTGTCTGGCCACAGAGCACTAGTGAGGATAAAAAGGGTCTGATACAGACAATCTCTGAGCACAAATGTAAAAGATAATTCACCCTTTTGGCTGGGATTTGTAGGTTGTAAGTCTTACATTTTCTGAATACAGCGGTGTTATTCAATAGGTCAGATGAGCCATGATTTAAGACTGCCTGGATCTACTCTCCTCAAGAAGTTCTTGGGCACCCTGCAGCTCTGTTTGCAGATGTTTCCCCTGTAGGTAAATGAGGTTAAGAATCTAAGAACATAGGAAAATTATTCCATACTGGATCAGAATAAAGGCCTTCCTAGGCTTGCACTCTCTCTGCAACAATGACTAGTACAATATACAACAGGAATATAAAGACCTAAGTATAGAAAAAATATATTCTGATACTATAATATACTGTATACATGTTTTCTCACTTTTTATGCAATATATGAGAAGAAAAAAATATGAGCACAAAGTAGGTAGAAATATTTCCTCAATACAGTCTTTTAACATGTGGTTCACAGTGACCTTGCAAGCTTACTGAGTCATACTGTGGAGTTCCTTGTATTTAAAAGCCTTTGATATATTTTTCTCCACTAAATTTGCCTGAATATTCTAAACTCTGGTAACGGTTTAGCAATGATAAATGAGATACATCCTGACACAGCTGACACCAATACATATACTGAATTATGCTGAATGCTAAGGTTTTTTTCTGTATATTGGCTGTATGTTTTAATGAAGTAAGTATTCCATCTTTGGAAACTTGGTTCTTATTTTGATTAGTAAATTTTTGTATTTTGCAGTTTAAAGATATAGAGCCCTGAGGCAAAGTCAGAGTAAAAGGAGAATAGTTGCAGAAGTCATTACAGAGGACAAACTCTACGTGCTCTTCAATTAAATTAAAAATGGGTTTAGCCCTGGGAATGAAAAATCATTCATTTGTCTAATGTAGCAAATAAATGTTGCAGATGGTTCTAACTTCAGGAGAGGCATCTAGACAAATAAGACATGACTCACATTTTTCCCTATTTTATTCAATTTCTTACTGCATGTCATGAAAGATTGCAAATGAATAACTGATGCCATTAGAAAAACACGTTATTGACTTTCTTTAACTTCCAGTTGAGAAAAAAATTGCTGAAAAAGAACTCTAATATGATTTTTTGCCATTTACAGTATTTTTAAAGCTTTTGACCTAGTTAATAAAATCTTTAAACTTTTATAATTTATTGCGAGTCTATTAGGTATTTTTGAAAGCTATTGTTCAATCTTTATTTATTATAAATGCATCTAACAATGGAGAGGGATTAATTCCTTTATATACTGGGTTTGAATAGGATAGATTTAGTGTTCTTTGTAATAACTTGTGTGGTTCTGTGACCGGGATTTGTGACCAAAATGGTGTTGATAACACACCAGTGTTTAGTTACTGCGAAGTAGTGCTTACACAACATCGATCCCATCTCATGGTGTCCTGGCAGTGAGCAGGTTGGAGGCCAGAAGAAGTTGTGAGGGACAGCTGACTCCAACAGACAGAAAGATATGTTCCATAACATATGACATTGTTCCAGCAATAAGAGCTGGAGGAAAGAAGCAGGAAGGGAGTATGTTCAGATTGATGCCATCCCAAGCATCTGTTGGGGCCCTGCTTTCCTGGAGATGGCTGAACATCAGCTGATGGAAAGGGATGAGGGAATTACTTTTGTTCTGTTCACATGCACAGTGTGATGACTTAATCTTTCCTGGACACAATGTGGCTACTACAGCTGCTATATATCTCCCTCTCCTAAAATGGACAGGACAGAGAAAACCTTGTGGATCCTTATAAGGACAGGGCTAACACTGGTTCTCTTGGACATGGAGGAAGCTTCTAGCAACTTCTTACAGAAGCCATCTCTGTATCCCCCTACCGCCCCCAAGAAACCACACAAAAACCCCTCTTGGATGCGAAACCAAAACTCACAGCTTTACTTTATCTATTAAACTTGTCTTAACCCAAAAAATTTCTCATTTTTACCATTCTAGTTCTCTCCACTACCTCGCCAGAGAAAGTGAGCGAGGGACTGTGTAGGGCTGAGCTGCTTACTAGGGTTAGCACACAGCATTCTATACTTTTTTATCGATTCCCTGTCAAATATATTTGCAAAATAATTTTAAGATGTACTTCATATTGATATGGATTTTGCTGTGACTGGTAGCACTAGGCTGCTACTCTTGTGCTATAGTATTTATTAAACAAAGAATTGCTTACATAAACCTACTTATTAAAGGTCTTGTATAAAGTATGTGGCCTGGGTCAAAAAATAGAAGAAAATTGTTTCTCTTGAGATTGTGAAGCGCATTTGTGCATTGTTCAATTGATTTTGTCCCAGAAATATAGGCATCCTTCCTTGAATCTCTAATGAATAATCTGGAGACAATTTCCTCCATTGTGTATGGCTAGCTTGGACTGGACATTTACATTTGAAGTCTGAATTTAGATAAAAATAAATTGTTCTTACAATGCTTAGAATCAAACCCTTTAATTTAATTAAGGGCTGGGGATGTCCTTAAAAGCAATTACATTTCTTCAGAAAAATAGGAAAAATATATACTGGACAAAGTGTAGAAATATTATGAAGCACTGAATTCTGCTGCTTTTGTATACTCAGAAGGTACTTTGTATTTTAACTTGCTCATACTTATCTCTACTTCTCATTTATTGTAGATGTATGTAAAACAAATCTTAAGATAGCTAAATAGCCCCTAAAATACATTTTTGAATGACTTTCTACCTTTCCACTATCTTTACATTCCCACAAGTGATAAAAGCCAAAATTATTTCCTGCAATAAATTTCTCACTGTAGAAAGGAGAAACCTTTGTGAAGGTTGGAGATACAACATTTCAGTCAAACTCTGATTGAGAAGTTACCCATCAAGCTGTGAATTAGATGCAGTATTGTAATCCTGTGGTTTGAGAAGATTCCTAAGTGGTAGCTGTGAAGACGAAGATTTTCTGTCAATGGAGGAATGATATGTAGTATATTCAGTTTTAATTGTTAGAATTTATGGTCCTTTGAAATAAATGGAAAATATCCTCTTGAATACATTAGTGACATCAATGCAGCACTTTAATCACAGCATAACCTCAGGATAAAAAAGTTCCACATCTGGTTAACATCAGGATTGCTGTTCTAGATCTGTAGCAGCAGCTGTACAACCAGTCATGTTGAGGTTCATTGTTGCCCAAACAAGGAAGAAACCAAACAAAAGTAAGGACATCTTAATTTAAAACATTTTTCATCACTTCAGCATAGAATTTCCTAAATATTAACAGTGGAAGTTTTTTCTTAAGAATGATAATAAGAAGTAAATTTTGTCTTCATTCCACAGGTCAGAAAGTGAGATAAATATGTATACTTGGGATTGAATTGTCTGAAAAGATAAACAGATCTGTGACCACTTTCATAAAATCTAAGAAGACCATAAAAGCATAAGATATGAGAGTTACTATAGAAAAATAGCAATTCTGGAATATTAGAGGATTTAAAATTCAATAGGACATGTAGCTTGATGCTGTTTTACATATAAATGATCTGGAACATAAATGTGAGAAATTACAAAACCATTCTGCCATACATTTAGCAGCATCATTTCCACAGAATCACCAGGAGTTGTCTCCGTGCCTTTGTTCCTGAATGCCTCAGCCTGGCCCCGTGACAAATCAGAAGGTCCCGTCTGTAGCTGGGCTACTTCTGGCGTACCTGTGGGTTCTTTTTGCCCAAAGACAACATCAGAGACGGCTGTAGTGAGGTGCAGAAAGAGTGGCTCCACTGAGGGTCTTATAGATTAGCTTTTATTGTTCATAGTTGGAAAACAACAAGGCAAGGGGCCTTGCTCAGTGAAAAACCCCTCAGGAGAGCCCCGTGCCATCCCCAGCCCCTGTGCTTTAAAGGGAGGTGTATCCCAGGGGTGGGAAGCACTGAAGCCCAATAGTTGGATACAGGGGATGGTTCAGGACCGGATAGACAACAGTTATCACCAGCTGAGATAGGGAGGTGAGGAGGGGAGTTGGTACTCAGCCAATCACTTCACCAGTCTCCCAGAACTTACTAGAAGAAAGGGAAAGGCCTTGGGGTGACTGGCAGGGCCCCAGGGGGTGGTAACTTATTACTGACAGAATACAAACTTTGGGAAAAACCAAAAATAAGTTTTGGGAAGGGGTACACAGGGCAAAGCCATTTTACAAAACTTAACAATAACTAACATACATAAAAAGCTAAAAAATCCACCACCACAAGGAGTCAATTATTTGCATCCTTCTCAAAGATTTATGAAAGTATAAACTTATGAGAGCTTATAAACTTATGAAAAGGATATTGAGCAGTTGAAATTGTGGCAGTACAAGGAAGTTTTCTCTGATTGAAAAAGTTACCTTAAAAAACCCCCAACACCCAAACATAATCCTCTTTCTTAAAAAGAAAGGAAGACCCAGGGAATTGCAAGCAGGTTAGTCTCTCATCTGTGCCTGGCAAGGTCATGGAGCAGATCCTTCTGGAAACTATGCTAAGGCACATGGAAAACTAGGAGGTGATTCGTGACAGCTAAAATTTCTTCAGCTTACTGAATCATGCTTGACAGAATTAGTGGCCTTCTATTGATGGGGTTACAGTGTTGGTCAATAAGGGAGGAGCAAAGATGTCAACCACCAACAGATGTCAACCACCAACAGATGTCATCTACCCAGACTTGTGCAGAGTTTTTGAGACAGTCCTGCAGGACATCCTTGTCTCTACATTAGATTAAGTGTCTGCTTTATTCAGTCTGGAGCAAAGAATGTTCCTGGGAGACCCTAGAGCAGCCTTCCAGTACCTAAAGAGGATCTACAAGCATGCTGGAGAGGGATTTTTAACAAGGATGTGAAGTGATAGGACAAAGAGTAATGTTTTCAACCTGAAAGAGAGTTCATTTACATTTGATATTAGGAAGAAACTCTTTACTGTGGGGGTGGTGAGGCACAGGAACAGGTGGCCTGGAGAAGTTCTGGATATTTCAGCCCTACAAGCACTCAAGGCCAGGCTGGATGGGGCTCTGAGCAACTTGGTCTAGTGGAAGATGTCCCTGCCTGTGGCAGGGGCATAGGAACTGTATGATCTTTAAGGCCCCTTCCAACACAAAACTTTCTATAATTCTGTCATTCTAAATTGCTAAGTATTTGAGAATATGCCTCTACTATCAGCAAGTAATTCTGCTGAAACAATTGGCACAATCAGAGAGGACTATGAAACAGATCGCTTTTTTCACCTGATAAAATATTTTTTTGTGAACCAGTGACATAGGATATCCCTGATATACTTATTATTAGCTGTTAAGATAGTCCACATACCTTGCCTAGAAGATGTAATTCTAAACAAATATCCTTTTTTGATCAATATTCACAGGCAAATGTAATACAATGAAACTGCACTATTGAATTTCAGGAAAAGGCAAATTCCAATTTAAAATGGCATAGGATGGGATTAGTCCCAGAATTGAAAAGCTGATAAACAAAAGATACAGAAAGTCATGAATAAGAATCACTAGGATCAAAAGCAATTAAATGAGTGGTTCAGGAAATGTTGTTAGGATCAGTTTTGTCTCATGGTAAAGTGTTTTCATTTGAAATAATTGTATGTACGTTTACTGTATTTACAAGTTATGCAAATTATTGTTAATAGAGGAAAGAATCAGATTATCATACAAATAGATGTAGATAATCTGGTAGATTAGTGTATATAGAAATGCAATAACACTTCAGTGGTAGAAATTGTTGAGTCTTTCTGCTTGAGAGTCAAGGAAGAGAGGAAGATTCTTGAGATACTAGGTGATATGAGCATAACAATGATGCCTATCTATCAGTCTGTTTTCAGTAGATTAATTGGAGTTTAGACTAGAGTCATCATTAGAAGTAAGAAAAATTAGTATAACTTTGAAAAATATTCCTGATATTTTATTATGTTCTCTTTATTCTGACAGTAAGAATTTAGAATGCAAGAAATATTGCCAAAGATACTTCTGTGTATTCAAATATTAAAAGCATAAAAACCCCACCATAATCCATAATGCATACAAGATAAATTACACACTATGATAAACAATATATGTATTATTTATTAATCTATATTATATATATATCACTCATATGTCTGAGCACTTGCTTCCCATGGATTTAAGCCAATGAATTTACTAAGCAAGGAAAGTAAGAGTCACCTACAGAAGCAGAGTCCTAACAGGAATTTACAAACAGTTGCCAGATTTACAGCTGTGAGTGCAACCCTTAAGAAAGAGCTATTTTGCCAAGTCAAAGAGAAGAGATCAAAAGCCACCAAGGCATTGAGAAAATCCCTGGGCCTAGCAAAGAGTAAAGTTAGTCAAATGGTCAAAAGTTGCCCAAAAATATGCCAATGCAGGTAGGAAGGTTACAGCACAAACTTCAAAGGACTTATTTGAGTTACCATCTCTGGGAAGGGCCAGACTCAGCCTTTGCAGTCGCTTTAGTTTCTCAGGAGGATGTGGAATCTACCCCATGGAATACAGCAACCCAGTGCAATAAATTGGATCTTAGCGATGTTTTTTATCTATTCTGTATGTGACTGAGATGCAACCTTTGGTGTTGAGGCTAGTGCATGTAATATGTATGGAGAGTAAGCCAGAAAATCAGAGAGCCTGAAATCATTATACCTGAAGGTTATCTAGTGAGAATAAAGAAATGTGCAATCATTTGCGTTGGCATCTGCTGCTATATAGCCTGGAGATGGTGTTGCCAGCCATTTGGAGAATAACTGTTTTCTTGTATAAGTATATAAATTTCAATTTTGCCTTAGGGATTTAAAAAGTATTATTGTTAATTCAGTTTTCATTTGCCAAGGATATCTTAAATAGGTGCCAAGAGGCAGACACAATTGTTTGAACTATCATAGGTAGACACTTCAGGAAGAGAAGGAATTTTAAAAGGGCATTCATTTTGATGGCTGTGATTATTATAACTGCCTCACAGCAAAAACCAGAAATTACCCTCTCCCTGAATCCTTTATGAGTTTTATTCTTTGTAATGGGAAGGGTTTTCTTCTACTAACAGAGAGGGTGTTTTTTTAAGCAAATGGAGACTCCTGATTTTACTTAGGATGAAATAAATTTTCAAAGCCCATGTTCTAATGATTAGATATTAATGAAATTCACAATTGATACAAGTAAGATATTCTTCTAGATTCAAGTCATTCACCCATACTTTAAAAGCAAAGAGACAAAGTCCATATGTCTGATCCAAGGAAAGGATCATAGGAAGATCATGTTAGTTCTAAGTAGTGATTTAAGTGCATTTTGAACTGCATCCAAACAATTGTTGACGGAAATACTGGTATTGTTAAATATACCTTAAAATTATTAACTTTGGATCCTTAGTTTCTACTAGGATTTCCCACACATAAGAAGCAACATTATTGCCTCAAAAGCTGCAGATAAGACTCTATTAAATGTAATTTTAAACTTTTCCTTCTTGGCAACAAAAGAAAGACTTTGCTGTCTAACCTAAGGATTTTGAAAAGAAAAGAAACCAGAAAGAGATAGTACAACATTGTTCTGCACCATAGAGCAAGGCTGAGTTTTTACATTCAACATGTCTGAAGATCTTCACAGGTGCAGCTGCAACTGATTTCTACTCAAAGGAACTGGCTTATTTTAACTTTTATTCTATATAAGACACTTACAAATATTAGTATGACGAATTCAAGCACTCAAAAACAAGGTAGCAAAATGCTGTCTGGATTAAAATTGGCTGTATAATGTTGCTCTGACTAGATGAAGGTAACAAATTAAGTTGTTGGAGACAGGTCTTGAAGTTTTAATCTGCCAGAGAGACTACAGTTTATTTCTTGGTCCTTCCACAGATGCAGTATCATGTTTACAGAACTTTACATGTTTACAGTTAAAACTTTTTAAAATGTAACAATCACTGTTGTCTACTGGATCTGTCTTTCCAAAATTATAAGCACTCAGGAAGATGGTTGCAAATCAGAAAATACATGTTATGCAATGTTAATTACACTGCTAACCCATTTTTCTCATCTTTTTGTCCTGATTGTCCATATGCTGCTGATTTGTGTGCTAATAATATCATCCAGTACCCCACAGTATTGATGTGCAAAGAGCCACAATTTTCCATTAGGCAGCCCTGTCTTGCATCGATAAACACCAGATGAGGTAAACTACAAATCAGTTTCACTGTAGGTCTGACCAGTGTGCAGGAAAGGTCAGGTGAGGTCATGTTTTGCACTAAGAAAATTAGGAAAAGGGAACAGTATCCATGAAGGAAAGAAGGGATCCTAGGAAGAAGGGAAAAGGGAAGCTGGGGACTTGAAGAAAATCTTAACATCAAAACATTAGGTATGTATATTTGTTTATGCACTGTGAATCTGCTAATTAAGTTTCCCTGTGTAATCTTAATTATAGCTTCAATAGATGTTTTTCACTTGTTCTTCTGATGCTGACTTTCTTTGTAGTGATGTCTATCTTTCTAAAAGAAAGCAGATACTGATAGGATATCACACTGGTTATTAGCAGTAGTGGAATCCAAAGCTGTGTTTTATTAGGAAATGAGTGTGGGTCCACTTTGCAGAGCAGACCCTGAAGAACTGATGCTCACTGCAGCCATTTTGTGAAGATTTGCTCCTTTGGTCCCATGGATTGGCTATCATTAGCTAAAGGAACACACTCAGGATGTATCTCTTGGTTTACTTCCCCACAAAAGGAGTCCAGTTTATAATCCCTACTTAAAGATAATAATGATGCAAAAGTGGGGATTATGGGGAGATTTATTTTAAAAGTCCACATCCAATCCATCCTTTACAACAGCTACAAAAATACTTACTTTTGGAGTTACTAAAGCAACTAATAACAATGCTGTGCTGTCAGCCTCTGTGGGCACACAAAGCAGCAGATGTCACAGGTAGAGGCAGGCAGCCAAGGGCTAGTGAGACCTGAAATGATTTGAATCTCTTCTGGGCACTGAAGAAGAAAGTTTTTAACTAAGTGCAGGCTCTTCAACCAGTTTTCCTCCAAGCCCGTCTCTGTCCATTTTTTTTCTAATGGCAGAATTTCCCCCCTGTTTCTCTACTGCAGTTCCAACATGCACCTTATTTCATTTCAGTTTCACACTTCTTGCTCAGCCATATCCTTTTTCTATTTACCTACAGGGAGAAGTAGCTCTTGTTTTCCTTCTGCATGTTCATCCAATCTCTCCTCTTGCTTACTTCTTAAATTCCAAGCCAAGATTTTTCATTAATGTTACAGAGACAGATGGATTCTGATGAGTATGTGTGATACAACTAAACTATTTTTAGAACATATTTTTTCCTTTTCAAAAGGAGAATAAAACCTTGCAGCTAAATTAGCAGTGACTTGTATTTTCAACACAGAACAGCAGGCTGATGAAATGTTTTTTAAACAAGAGACAAATTTAACATAAATAATGTAATGAGTCTGATATGGATAAAGTTTCTATGCTTGCAAAACATATGTGTGGCAATTATTGCGCTGGTTATCAAGTTTAAATAATTTCTTTTTTTTTTTTTTGTCATGAGCCTGAAGAAGCAAATGCCCAGAGTGGTTTTTGGGCTTCTGTTGAATTGAAATCATAAAAAATGCATAGCCACAACTGGCATGGCTACCTTAGTTTATTTATGTTGATGTACCACTGATGTACATGACTGAATCTAGCCCACACATCTTAAAAAAATATATACAGGTATCTTAGAAGGTGAGAGTCATTGACAATGTTGCCAGTAGGAGTCGAACCATGGCAGTCTTTTTTGTCATACAGTGTGCAGTGCTGTTACTTTAAAGGGTTCAAGACAATTACAGATGTTCCAGATTGAATTTCTACATATATGTTCCCTCTTGTGCTGTTTATCACCTCTGGTATGGACAATGATGGTCGAAGTATAAACATTGAGAGGCCTGGCAGACTGATTATATCACAGGCAGGTATGACCCAAGCTGTCTTCCCCCACGTATTTTTTTATGTGCACTACAGGGACTTTACCCCTTTCTTCAGCACATAAAAATTCCGATAGGCCATGGACAGCTTGATCCTCTAACTATGACTAACCAGGTGGCTTTTGCAAAATGCTTTTCCCAATGTCTGGAGGTCCAAGCACCCATTGCTCTTGGTGTACGCTTTAGCAGTCCATTTTATAATTCGATTTTCCTGGAGGCTGATGCGTGATAGGGATTGTGATGTATCCACTCAATGCCATGTTCTTTGGACCAGGTGTCTATCAAATTTCAGAAATTAGTCCAGTTATCTGACTCAATTGTTTCTGTGGTGCCATGTTTCCATAAATCTTGTTTTTCAAGGCCCTAGGATAGCGTTCTGGGCAGTGACATGGGACATGGCATGTGCTTCCAGCCACATGGTGGTTGTTTCCACCACTGTAAACACCTGCTTCCCTTGGCAAGTTTGTAGGAGTGTGATAAAGGCAGCCTAGCATGCCTCCACATACCAAAATTTCAACCGGTGTCCCCCATATCAGAGAGAATTTAACCATTTGGTTTGCTTGATTGCAGAACCAACCACTCCACGTTCATGGATAAAGTGTGCAAGTGTCCATGCTAAACTCCACCCTGTGGTCATGAGCCTGTCTCTGTAGTGTATCTCTTCCTTGGCTATAGGGGTAATGGGCTCACTGTCCTATATATAATTCACCACTCCACATCCTCCTGAGCCACTTCAGTCTTACAAGCCTGATTCACCTACTGGTTGTTCTGATGTTTTTCAGTGGCATCTGTGTGAAGCACTTTTACAAACAGCAATATCCTGCAACAGTGCAGCAGCCCAGGAGGGTTTGCCTCTGCACAGCCAGTTGCTCCTTGGCAAGTGCTGTAAACATCCCCACAGGGCACTCCACCATCAGCCAATATAGAGAAAGTACACTGGCCATTTGTTTTGGTCAGCAGTAGTAGCTGGATGGCCTTCATTTCTGCAAATTGGCCCGATTCATCTTCTCCTGTCTGTAACTTGTAGAATAAACATACAGATTATTACATACAGCTCATACAGCTGCTTTCTATCTCTGATGCTTTCCTACAGTACAACAGGACCCATCAGGGAGTAACTCTTGATGCTTTCTTCCAGAGGCTCCAGATAGGGTCATTCTTCCAGTATGTAGCATAGGCCACATTATTTTATATCTTTTCCTGCCTGGATTGGCCCAAGAAATACTGCACGAAATATCTCCCAAATATTTTGTTCAAAGGCTACATATTTATCTGGGCCCTTTTGGAGATTTTTCTTCTGATAGGTGACTTGATAGAGAGGGCTTACAATTAAAACTGTAATTTGGAATATGCATTCTCCAAAACCCCACAGCTTAAGAAAGCTCGAGTTTCCTTTTTGCAAATTGGTGGAGAGGACGCCGTTGTTTTGTTCATCACATCCATTGGGATCTGCCCACATCCATATTGTCATTTTATTCCTAAAATCTGGATCTCCTATGTGGTCCATTTACATTGTTTCATTTTATAGAAAAAGCAGCTTTCAGAAGTATTTGGACTATTTTCTTCCCTTTCTAAAAAATGTTTTCTGCCCATGAGGATGTCATCAATATATTGCAGGTATTCCAGAACTTCACCCTGCTCCAGTGCAGTCTGGATTGGTCCACAGCAGATGGTAGGGCTGTGTTTCCTACCTGGGGCAGTCAATTATGTGTACAGGATGCCTGTTCAAGTGAAAGTAAGCTGGGTCTGATGTGCCAGGCCATTGAATCCAATCCACACAGTCCAGTAAATCAGTTAATCTCTTCCTCCACATGGCTGGAGGCAAGGCTCGTCTAGTCCTGGTCATAATATTCATGAGTCACCTCTTAGAAATAAGATTCAGAAGTGCTGTTATTAAAATCATAAGTCAGATCAGCACCTCTGTTTGGTCTGAGGAACTGCCCACTGGAAACTGGAACACAAGTCCTGCCAGCAAAGTTGCTCTGGCATGGGCTCGTGTCTGCATGGGTCCACAGATCCCGTCAGGGGTCTGCTCCAGTATGAGCCTCTCACAGGGTCACAGCCTCCTCTGAGCTTCCACCTGCTCCAGCAAGGCTCCTCCATGGGCTCCAGGGGTATCTCTGCATCCCTGTGATCCTCCATTGGCTCAGGGGCATCTTTGCATCCCTGTGATCCTCCATGGGCTGCAGGGGCATCTCTGCATCTCTGTGATCCTCCATGGGCTGCAGGGGTATCTCTGCATCCCTGTGATCCTGCATGGGCATCTCTGCATCCCTGTGATCCTCCATGGGCTCAGGGGCACAGCTGCCTCACCACGGGCTGCACCAGGGGTGTCGTGGTGTGCACCCTTCTGCCGGCCTGGCTAGCCCCGGGCACACCGGCAACACTTGTGGGTATGGCTCAGTCTTTGGAAAGACCTCGCCAATCTCATAGGTTCTTGGCCCCTGTCCGGACGCAGCACGGCAATGGTGAGGAAAGAAGAGAGGACTCTCGGAGGGAACAACTGCAGAGGCTTGTTGGGAAGTCTCACAAGGAGCTCCTGACCCCCAGAGTGTCTGCCTCAGAGAGCACAGGACACTCGGTTACATCAGCTTTTATGCAGGGAAGGAGACAAGGGGTGGAATTGGGAAAGGACCAATCGGGTACAATGGGGTGCGGCTCTCAACATGACAGACAGAAAGGTAGACCAATCATAAAATGAAGGAGGGGATTCCCCAGAGCT
>VWYP01009392.1:31536-49180 GCA_013400435.1 Pycnonotus jocosus | reverse complement strand
CTGCACAACTCCCTGATGGGAGGCGGCAGCTGGGGGTGTCAGGCTTTGCTCCCATGGAACAAGGAACAGGATCAGAGGAAATGGCCTCAAGCTGTGGCAGAGGAGGGTTAGTTTGGATATTAGGAAAAATTTCTTCACAGAAATGGTGGAAAGCATTGGTCCAGGGAGGTGATGGAGTAAACATCCCTGGAGGGGTTTAAAAGGGCATGTAGATATTACACATGGGGATATGGTTTAGTGTTGGCCTTAGCCATGCCAGGTTAATGCTTGACTTGATGATCTTAAAGGTCTCTTCCAACCTAAACCACTCTTTAATGTCGGAAGCACTGCAGGTTCTCATTAGCATTTGCTGAAATCTTGCTGCTTTCTGTTTGTTGCGTATTTTTTTTCTCAAGGTATGAAGCAGTTTTAAGTGTCATACACTTCTTAGCTGAGAACTTTGGCATTTTAGAGATGTTACAATACATAAGAATAAAATCTTTTCAGAGGAATCTTTTCATTGATGTGCCAATTTTTCGAATAAACGATTTTTATAAAATTAGACTATTTTCTTCAGAGAGTACTGCTTTGAAGAGTATTGTTCAGCAAAGAGGGGTTAGGTTAGTCTTTGTGCAGGGATGGCAGAGAGAATGTAGAGGGAGATCTGATTTGAAAAGACAACGTTCTAGTTCCAGGTACATCTCTAAATTTAGAAAAGCTGTCACCAATGCTGTGCTTAGAGAAAAGAAAAATAAAAGTACCAAAGAAATTTCTTATGCCTGAGTAGTCACATTTCCATGGTGATGACCAAAAGCACTGAACTCAGTTTGAAATCCAACTTCATTGCAAATGTGCTGAACCTTGAAAGCGAAAATTACTATTTTCCTTAACACTGAAGAATTAAAACAAAACACCCCAAACTCTTTGGACAAACTAGCAGTCATATTCCTTACATACTACACTGAAACTTAGTATTCAATTATAAGTGGAAAATCTTGGAGTATTCACTTGGTGTCTCATTTTTTGTAGCTTGATGTCATGGATAAACTTGAAGTTGCCAATTAACTAGTTAACAATCACGCAACACCAGCACATGCTGCCTGTTTATGGTTTTTTAGAGGTTTGGATGTTTATCTGAATAGGTGTGGGTTCTAGATCACATGAGCCATACAGAATGGAATTTGGTATGGAACTGTGTTGCACATCTGTGAAATTCTGCCTGAAAACTGGCTTTTCCTAGCCCAAGTCAATGTGAAAATATGCTTAGACTTAGTCTTTAACAAGTTTACAATTAGAGGGGAAAATATATTGTTTTCTATTCTCTTTCAGAGTTAAAGACAACAATATTAAATTTTTTTAAAATGTGTTCTTGTCTGAGCACAGTAAAAGTAATTCACAACATACAAGAATGTATATTGTTGTGAGAGAGAGCACAAGTTATGCTGACAGAAATCCTGTTTTAAGCACCATGAAAGCAAAACTTTGTGTTCAAAGGTATCACATGCTGCTGAAGGATGGGTACTCAAGAGACCTCCATGCTGAATAGCTATATGCAAATGTTCTGAGAACTATATTTTATGACAGAAGAAGATAACCAGTTGCTCAGGGCTTAACCTGAATTCTGTAGGAGACATTAAATACAGTATGTTCAGGATGCCTTAAATAAACAATTCCCAGCTTTCATGCTGTTAGTTCTCTGGTAAACTTCTCTGTGGAGAATTTTGTTAACAATTTCTTATAACTGTTCTGGTGAAGTGTGTCAGATTTGGCACAGCTGCACGTATGAACTAGTTGGTTGTATCTAATTTTGTCATTAACCTGGTAAAATTAGAAGTCTAATATGTGCCAATATAAACTAAGTCATTCAGAAATTGCTTTATCAGCTCAATTCTTAGGCTAGAAGGGCATATTCCTGATTAAACCAATTTCTGTTCTGCATAATTTCTACTAAATATACCCAGCTTCTGTAAAAAGGAATACTGTAAAATTTGCTTCAGGAACAGAACCGAATTTTCTTCAGACAATAAATGTTATTTGCTTTCCTCTCCTGTTTTTTTGTTTGTTTGTTTGTTTGTTTTTAATTTCATTTTGGAAAAAAGTGGAGATGGGAGGATGTCACAAAAGCAGTACCATCACCCAAAACGTGATTCTAATGTATTGTTAGGTAAGACACAGTTGTTAAAGAATTTCAAACATCTGTCTTCTGTAGGAATCTGAATCTGCTCAGCATAAGGGGAGTGCTGAAATCTAACATCTTCTAACAGTCAAGACAGTGAATGCAAGATTTACTCAGAGTGAATACTCTTAATTTATAAGGTGAATCCTCATTTCTAAGGTCGAAGTTAAGTCTAAAAATGAGTACCAACAGAGAAATACCATTTGACACCAAGATGAGAATCAAAAATGTGTTGTAAATAGTAATTTGCATTTGTTCTGATAAAACTGCTCTGTTAAGCAATCAAAAACCTTTTGTGAAATGTGTGAAATTGTTCAGCAAGGAATAGATAGTAATACAAAGGCTAACAGAGAAATATATTAATATTCCCAGGCAAGAACACTGATCTGCCAGTGAGCTTTATCTACAATCAGGAAGTAGAATGTGGTGATCAAAATGGCATCCCAAATAAAAACTACAGCAATCTAGTGTGATAAATAGTTTGTGCACAGCAACCTGCAGCTGGGTTGCACAACCCCTGGTGTCGATAATTGCTGGTGGGTGAGAGGCTGGACATGACCCAGCCATGTTCTCTGGCAGCCTAGAAAGCTGAACATGTCCTGAGCTCATCTCACAACATGAGCAGCAAGGGAGGAGAGATTCTGCCCCTCTGCCCTGCTCAGGTGGAACCACACCTGCACCTGTGGGGTCCCCAGTGCATGAAAGACATGGACTTGTTGGAATGAGTCACAAAAATGATTAAAGGGCTGGAACACTTCTCCTGTGGCGATAGGCTGAGAAAATTTGGGCCAAAGGCTCCTGGGAGACCTCAGAGCAACCTTCCAGTATCTAAGGGGGGCTAGTGGTTTTCAGCTGAAGAAAGGTCAAATCAGATAATATTAGGAAAAAATTATAATGAGGGTGGTGAAACAGTGAAGCAGGTTGCCGAGAGAGGTGGTAGATGCCCCATCCCTGGAAACCTTCAAGATCAGGTTGGATGAGGTGCTGATCTACTCAAAAATGTCCCTACTTACTGCATTTGAGTTGGACCAGGTGGCCTTTAAAGGTCCCTTCCAACCCAAAATATTCTGTGATTCTTTGATTCTATGAAAAAGGATTTCTTCAATGTTGAAGCATGTTGTCAGAGGGCTTGAGGCAGCCCTTATTGACCCTGGAAGCTGATACTGCCAGTGTCATGTAGTCCTTATGAAAGGAACTAAAGGGCAAAAAAGGAAGAAACATGCATCTAAAAGAAAGAAAGTTTGTCTACTTTGTTGTCTTTGGCTGAAATTTTATCAAGCTCTCTGGCACATTTTCCCACAATAAATTAGATTAAAAAATTTTTGTGGTAGTAATTTCAATCAGAATCACCTTTAGTTTGGTCAATTTGTCTCCTCCCCCTTAAAAGAAAACTGTTATCAGACAGTTGAATGTCAAGGCTAGATTAGATGGTTTTGGTTTTTAAACTTTTAAACTTTTAAACCTTTTCATGGCCAAAATTGGAATAAAATGACTGGAAAAAAATTTGATCTAAAGGTTTTTGGCACACATTCTATTTTTTGAAAATAATACCCATTTATGATCCTGGGATGTTTAGAAATTACATAGAAATATTTTTGAGTGTCTTTCAGTGGAATTTGAGAATACCATTAAGGCACATAACAAGTAGATTACACTGAGCAAGATGAAAATACAAACTTACATGGTTCTACTGTCATAGCAGAATGTTAGAAAAATGCAAGGTGGAGAAATCAGTTTTATATTGAAGAAGGTACAGTTCCATGGCAACTGCTTTGTCACATGAGTGACTTCTGCCATTCGAATGTTGTTTACATGAAAACTTTGCTCTTTTTACTTACCTGCCAACCATCATGCACCAAAGCCTGGTTTTGACTCTCCCAAAGTGAGCTGTTTTCCTGCAAAGGAGGCAGTTGTTCTCTGGTGTTTGCTTTCTGGCTCCTGGAGGTCTAAAACAGCAGGAGTGAGAAGCTGAGTGCTTTACTTGAAATTTTCAAGCTGAGCCAAGGGAAAGAGCAGGGCGTGGGAGTGAGACCCTCTCTCCAGGCAGCTGGGGTGTGTTCTTTGGCTGCAGTACCATTACCCAGAGTAGTTTTAGTTGCCTTTAATTCAGCATAGCATAGCAGGTGAATGTTAAGGAAAACTCTCCTGTCTGATCATTCAGATGCTTCTCTGGGAGTCACACTCATTCTGCCCGAGGCTTTTAACTGCTGAGACTGAAGCTGTGTTGGAATTTGGAATTAAATAACTAATGTTTCAATAATTTGGGTATCTTCTCCTGCATCAAGTACACATGTGCTTTTTATTTTTTCTGGATGTTATGGATTAAAAAGTTCAGGATCAGTGTGGGAACCCAGGGCATGTCTTTGGCTGCCCTGGGAGCTCAGGGAACCCTGGCCAAACCCTAGGAACTGAGCAAGAAGGATTGACCCCCATACAGGGTGGTTACAGCCCTGTCCAGGGGGGTGAACAGGGGGGTTTCAGTTCTGTCCGTAGGGGTCACAGACCATGGCACAAAGCAGAGATGAATTACAAATCTCAAGAGTGTAAAATAGAGTAGTTTAGCTTATCACTGAGTGAGAAATATGTAGTTTTAGGTTTTCATAATAGACATAGATGGAGACAAGATGGAGATTTTGGGACCGTTCCTAAGGTTTTTCTTCTTCTTCACCTCCATTTTCTGATGTGATGTTAGCACAATGTGGCTTGGGGAGATTGGGCCAAGTGGACACGACCTGTTTGATGTGGATGGTGGACATTGGTAGGAAATGGTAAACAATATGTTCGTAATAATCTGTATTTAAGGCAACAGCCTTTCAGGGTTCCCTGATGGCTGCTGTTCAGAACAGTCCTCGCTGAGGACAGAGCGAACTATGAAACAAGAAAAAGAATAAACAAAGTGATAGACCTTGAGAAATTGAAGCTTGAAGCCTCTGCCTCTTTCTTGCGTCTGCCCCGAAGCATCCAAGAGGGCAAAAGACTCTGACCACCTGAATATCAGAAATCGTAATCCGATAGATCAGGCTGGATTCTTCTGAATTCATCTCTAAGTATAATACAGATGTCCTGTAGCTGGCTAGTGTTTAGAACTGTCTTGCAAAAAGAATGGTTCCTTAGAAATCAAATGTGTTAATGATTTTTTCCCTTCCCTTATCTCTGCCTAAATCTCCTGCTTATATCAGACTGAAGTTTTGTTTGAGTAAGTTTGGCACGAATTGGATCATAACTGAATTTAGAAGAAGCCGGAACAAAAAGGCTGTTAAAAAAACAAAGTTTCAAAGCTGGTGTCTATTAAGTAAGAAGATACAAATGCCAAATGCTGAAGAGCTTACCAAATACCAATAAAAAATTAGTGGTAATACTTTGGGAGAGCAATGAATATTCAAGAAACAAACTCAGGCATTGCTATTGAGAGTATCCACTGTATAGAGACACAAGAACCAAGTTTCCAAATTGTGCATTGCTGTGGTAGTGTTCTTGTCCTCAAATGCAAATGGAATGGAGCACAAGGTTAATGAGCTTCAGACCAAGCTGAAGGAAGAACACAAGGAGTCAGGACAAAAGTGGAGTCACTCCTGGGAATCCTATGCAGTATCTTATTACATGTTATAGCAAGAGGAGGGAACCCAGACTGTTGTCAGAAATTAACAAGGAATATGGTTCTAACACCAGTACAGCCTTATTGTTGCTGACCTGAGAGGTGACATGCTGCATTCCTGAGTCTGTACCTGGTCTGTATGGATGTCTATGAAATCAGAGCATCAATGCTGCAAGGAAAAGTAATGATTAAGAAGGTCAAGCTGGGTAAGACCCCTGGGAATATGTTTGCAGCATGAACTACAAGAATGTGACCAGGCATTTCAAGTTACTAATGAGAATGTGCTTGTGATACCTTTAAACAGTGCTGATTTTAATTTTTTTTTTTTTTTTTTTTTTTTTTTACCTAGGGGGAAAAAATGGGAAGAAGGGGGGGGTCTGAGCCCTTCATTAATGCTAGGAAAAAAAAAAAAAAGAAAAAAAAGAGGGTGTTGAAAATTATATTCCTGTTAAAATGCATCCTGGATTCTAGGCATGCAGTAAAGTAGTCATGTCAGGTAACACAGATTTTACCAATCCCTAGTGCAGACTTCTTACTGCTCATCCAGGGGTATCAGACCAGTGAACCTACTAGATCTTTATTCTGAAAGGAAAGAACAAGAAAACTGACAAAAGTTGTGGTTGGCTTTGGCACAGAGAGTGACTGACTCAGTAGGTTGACTGCTGGCTCAAGACTAGCAGAAGAGAGAGAAGAACACTGCCCATCACAAAGTCTGTTAAATCAACTCAGCCCTGATGCATGTGGAATGATTTTTGCATAGTACAGCAATTTCAAGTGGAACTGGTAAGTCATGGACTCTGAGCAAACAAACAAACAAAAGCCATTTAATTTGCACATCTAATTAAGCTGTGGAACTCATTGCCTGTGGTAGAAGTGCTAGAAATGGAGAGCAGTTAGATATCAGTTGTGACTCAAGCAAGCCTCACAGAGTTTTGTCAGATGGTGGGAAAGTATTTTTAGAGAATCACAGAATGGCTGGGGCTGGAAGGGAACTCTGTACATGACCCAGTCCAATCCCCTCCCAAAGCAGGTGGGGTTGGAACGTCTCCAGAGGGGGAGACTCCACACCCTCCCTGAGCAGCTGTCCCAGTGCTCTGCCACCCTCAGTGGAAAGAAATCACTCCTCGTGTTGAGTAGAACAACTTCTCTTTTAGTTTATGACCATATGAGTGCACTGACCTGTTCTCCAACATTTTCTTGGCAGACCCTGTCAGCCAGGGAAAGGTGCTGACAGTTTTTCTGGGAAATTATAGGGATCAGCACATCTGGAGCATGAAGGATTGGCTTCACCCTAGAAAACTCACCTTCCATGACCATAGTATCTTCCATACCAGGAAAACAAAATCCTCCTGGGCTGGAGAAGCTGTTGGGCTGATGGCTGTGTTGCAGCAGCAGTGTTTATATTTGCTTCTGAAAGTCGGGCACTTGTTTTGTTAGTGTGTCCTCTCTTACAAAAAAGTCCTTCTCTTGCCTCTGTAAAGTTCATTATTTGTAGAAAGCTTTCAAGAGCTCACATGAAAGGGTATGTTAGATGCATTAATTATTAGTGTTAAGCACAGCTGCTTTGTCTGAGGGCTTTCTTCCAGCTGAAAATGGGTTTGACTGCAAGGAAACCTATTTTTCCAAGAAGACTATAGTGGTTTTAAGTCTAGGAAGCAAAGAAAGCAAATAAAGTTATTTTGTTTAAAAAAAAAAAATCAGGGGTGAAAATTATTTCTCCCCCTATTTTAATTAGAAGTATTATTGTTTATGAAAAACTGTTCTTTAATTCATCATGGGGAAATGATCAAACACTCACAAAATTAATAGTTCTTGGAAAAAATTTCCTCAGTTACTTTCAATCATTTGATTAGGTATTGACTTGGAAGCTGTCATCTCATTCAGAAAGAAGACTTTGAGTTTAATGAAAAGTTTCAGCAAATATCTGCTGTGTGTAAAAAGTACCCACTTTTTTTTTTCTCCCAAGACAAAATTTTTCTTTAAGACCTATCATACTACAGTATGGAAATTTTCTGTGATGTTACAGGATTTTGAAAGCTTGGATCATGGAGAGAAATTCTTATCTATCAGGTTGTAGTCATGTGCTAATAGTACTGATGACTTGCTTTGCTGTTTAGGTTGCAGGTAAGAGTTTTACTTCTATACTCTGGTCATAAAACAGGTTTTGTTATTTTCTGATGTCAGCCACATTAAAATAAACATTGTTTTCCTGTTGAAGGGCCCCCAAAATCTTCAGTCTGAAAAAAAGTTCTTGTTTATTATTTAGGTTTAGTCTTATTTACAGCAGTCATGTCTTTTTCCCCTTCCAAAGTTAAGCTGATGCTAAAAGTTTAAGCCTATCACATAAGTAATAATAATAGGGAGAGGGTATTGATTTTTGTAAAAAAAAATTGTAGGAACTTATGCCATTGAACACATCATTTTGTAAGAACAGAGCATCTCAAGCAAGTGGGGAAAGCCACTTTGTTTATCTGGCTTGTGCTTGGTGTTATGGAGACACAAACACTTGAAATGAAAGCAATACAGCAAGTGTTGAAATGGGCTTGAGTGCAGTGCTAAGCTTCTGCTTCAGCAGCCAGGAGAAACACCAGCAGAGAAATTTTCTTATTTGTGGGTCTTTGGTGCCCCACTTAAGGGTATTACCTGATGGTTCTCGGGGCTGTGACTTGTGAGATAGGAAAAGCTGTAAAACCTGGTAAACATCTTCCTTGGAGTCATGGCTGGGAGCTGTGTTTAGCATTAGCTGAGCACAAGGTTGGCCTGGATATGGACAATGAAAAGCCATGGGTCACCCAGCACTGCTCCTTGGATCTAATTTAGAGCACCTTACCTTTTGTTACATTTGTCTTGTAACGTTTACCAAATCTGTGAAGGTTGGACTTTACAATTGGACCTGATGATCTTAAAGGTTTTTTCCAACCTAAATGATTATAAAAGAGTGAAATTCTCACCTTTACTTGCTTGGGGTTACTTTGCCTTGTGTTATTGTGACTGTTGGGTGAATGTGCAGATGTTTTCACATAGCCAGTGTGGACAGGACAATGTGCTGAACCAGGACAGTTCAGCACAAAGAGGGTGGGTTGGGCACTCCAAGGTAAGCTGTGAAATGGCCTGAATGCTGCTGTTGTCTGCAGAGCTTGATGTGAACAGTTCTGCCATCTGCCAGAACTCTTTGCCAAATTATTTATGAATCAACTGTGAGAAAGTTTGAGTGACCATTACCAACTATGGTGGCATTCCCCTAGCAAAAATATTGTCCTCATGTACGCCCAAAACATTTAAGCTGTATTGTAAGTAGCAAGATCAGAAAATGCAGATCCTGTTTCCAGCTCTCTGTGCTTAGTCACTGGCAGTGCATTGAAGGCTCTAGATCCATCTATTCTCATTTAAAGCTTTGGCCTGAGCACTTAACAGAGGATACTTGGAAAGGTTCTGAACACATTTAGTGTTTCATTCCCCTTGAATATGCAAATTTCCAAAGCTGATGTGATAATCTTGGCCTGGACATCCAGCACAGAGCATATTGTCTGCGGGACTGTGTGTCCTTCGCTCACCATCCGGTGGGAAGAGGTGCTGGATTCTGGGTTTGCATGTGCCTCTGCTTTTAGAAACAGTTTGGGCAAGTGGAAAAACAGTTCTGCAGAGCCATTACAATCTCTTCTGTACGTGATGTTTGGGCACATTTTAAAGCCTTTATTTCCTCAGCCATGAAATCATCTTTGAGTGGTTGCATTCTGTCTTGTAAGTACTCTAGTCAGGGCTTTTCCAACATGTGTTTACAAGCCTCTGTGGGTGTGCTTGCCATGGTAATTCCTGGCTACATTTTATTGGGAATGTCTTGATACTCATAGGGTTTGGAGAGAGAAGAGGCATTCCGAGTGGGAAATTACATCCACAATTCCCAGTGGCATGGACCAAAGCCAGATGCCTAAGACTTCTTTAGAAAGTCTTCCTCTTTGTAAGGGATATGCATTCTTTATATTTTGTCTGTTTGTAATAAAGTCATGCTACTTCCATCAATATATACAACTGTTCTCGTTTTACCCTTTTTCTCTTCTCACTGTCATTATCCAAAACAGTCTTTAACCAAACAAATAGATTAAACTAACCTCCTCTGTTTTTTATGTGCACCTTCCCAGTTGAATGTGTTTGAGCTGATGAGCTATCAGTTACTGAGTCAGGGCAAACCCTTTGTCCACATTATGACAAGTAGATATTTAATTGCCTGCTGAATTAAATTGTTCTTTCTACCTTCCCATGGTTATTTTCCCTTATCTCCTTTGACACTCACATTACAAAGTAACAATATTGTAATTATTTTGAAAAGAATGAAATTACTTTTCCTGTGAGACACTCAGTCTTGGTAGCTCTAAAAAGGTAGAACTTGGGTGGTGGGCAAGAGTGTCACCCTGCAAAATATGAAAGAAAGGCACAAAGGGAATTACACAGATTATTTAAGAAGAGAGGGGTCATCTTGATGTTGACTGATACAGATGTGAACCTGAAGATCACTGTGTGGAGTAGGAGCATATATGTTTTGTGTGCTGTGGTCAAGATCCTGATGAAAGAGACTCGAATGAGTCAATTACCCAACATGGAAGGTGTTACATCAGTACATCAGTACACCAAGACTTGTAATCCATAACTAGGGCAGTGTGGATCAGAGTGTGGGAAGTGTTATCCATGGAGAAGTACTCCACCTGCAGTGGCCAACACTTGTTTTCCAATGCTCATTTCCGCAGTGGAGCATTCACAGCATTGCTGAGGAGCTGAAGTTTTGAATGCCAGGTTGTAGTAGATTTTGCTGAGAGGCATGACAGCTCATACACAACAACTATGTAAGGCCTGTGAGGAGATGCTGAGCTTGGGGTGATGAAGAACACCCCTGAGCTGCTGTCTTCAGTTTAGGGGGGCAACCTCCATTCTTGTCTCTGCAGTTCTGGTAGTCCCCATATCCTGATGCCTCAAGGAGAAGAAGACTCTTGGTTCCTTGTCTGAGCACAGTGTTTCTCCTTGTGAGTTCTGCATCCCTGTTACCTGTACACACAGCTCTAGATGGTGACTTTTATATTTCAAAATGTAGGAGAAAAAACTTATTGTTTTGGACTGCTTTTAGATTCTCACCTGTTCTGCCTTATTACTGTATTTTCTGCCTCCATCTAGGGTTTTCCTTGGGTGTTCCCTGGGCTCTGAAAACAAAGGTTTTGGTCCAGTTATTTACAACCTTGGTTTATGGGCAGGAGTCCTGATTAAGCAATATACTCTGAGCAGCATCAAGCTGTCAGCCCTGGAAGCAAAGGGCTTGGTTTAGTTTTTTAACTTGTATGTCCACATAGCAGTGGCAAAGGGCATTGCATACAAGTGGCGGTGGCTGTTCACAGGGCGAGGGAACCCTCACTCTAAACCTTGAGAAGTTATTCCAGGATTAACGTAGAGTGTGTTATCGCGGTAGGTTTTGCCCGAATAACTTTCGTACGCAGCAGCCCTCGCGCTGCTGAAGCACGTCCATCGAAATGTCCGCGTGTCACACGCCGGGGTCTGCGGGCCCTCGGGTGTCTCTCAGCTGCCACACGGCCACATGTGCCCACCCCCGCTTCTGCACGGCCCTGGGGACATCTGGCGGCGAAAGCTGTCCTGGCATCCCGCACGGAATGCCGCGGAATTCGGAACGCAGGAAGTCCAGCAGCACGGCAGAGATGGCAGTAACAGCTCACATGCCCGCCCACCCAGCGAGCAAGAGTTTAACACAAAACTATGCAGAAAACTTAACCAGCTGACTCGTTGTAGGGGTGCACTTTTTTCATACGCAAATGCTGCTGCCTTGGTTTGAAAAGCAAATGTTCAGGCTCACTTAGATGCAACCAAAAGGTGCTTTTTTTACATGTCTGAAATGGCCATGGGATCTATTAATACATTGTAGAGTTTATTATTTCTTTTGGTAAAAGTACATAGTCATTTTTAATTTAAACAAATAAGCAGAATTTGCTTTGAAGGATGGGTGCTAGTCCAACTGGCTGATGATTCAGTCCAAAAGCTGACAGATTATTCTTTTCTTTTCCAAAGGTAGGAAAATATGATGACCAAACATCATGCAGGTCCTTTTTTTGAGGAACAAAAGCCTTGTATTTCACCTCCTGCATTTAAGTTGTTACATAAGTACAAAATAGTTAAGCTGAAAGCCATCAACATTAATATAGATCTAGTAGTTGATCTGCATGTTTAATTCTTGCTTTCAAATAAGAGGTTTGTTTTAGAATTGAGACTCATATAATTTGAGTTACCTGTAAATTAAATATAATTTGAGTTTCTTGCAAATTACAATTTATCTTTCATATAGCAGCTTTGCAAATTGAAATACAGTCAACTTGTCTCCAGCCAAACATGCAGGGAAAAGTTCTGTTTCTTTCCCTGAAATTGAGTGGAGGATAGAAATCTGTACTATCAAAACTATTTGCAGCATAGCCAGAGATCAGAGACGTTTTACAGGGCAAGCATCAAGTCTTTGGAACAATCCCCCACAGCACATTTTCAACACAAGTCTCCTCCTGACTGTCAGTATCTGGGTCTGAAAATGGCCTCTCTCCAGTAACCATTATGCATCCCTGAAACTGGCAATATTATACAATAAACAGTCGCCTTCTCTGTGCCTTCCTGGTATAAAGAATTTGCCACGGCTGTTCTGCCTTTTGGGAAGTTCCAGAGGTAATTGTCTGGAGTTAACTTACAGGGCTCCTGTCAAAAGGAATTAGTATTTCAGCAACTCCTTGGCCAATTCCATGGCAGTACTAAAATAACTGACTGCCTTACACATCAGCTGGCCTTGCTTAGGTGGAGCAACTCAAATGTTATAAAAGCAAAATAGTTATCATGCTTCCATTGCTTCCTGCAGCAAAATTCTTCTGGCCAAAAAGGTTTCAAGGGAATGAGTGTCTTTATTTTTCTCTCCATCTATCTCTATTTATAGCTTATGAACATTGGGAAATGTATGACAAGAAACTGGGAGAGGAATGGATTTTAGGACTTGAAGGTCAAATATTTTGTTCAAGGGAAGCCTGAGTTGTGCATGATGGAAAGGACGGCCTGATGGCAAAGCTATGTGCTGTGTTTAAGGTACACAGTTGCAAGGGGAAACTGATTAAATTCAGGATTAGATCTTCAGTGGACACAAAGGTTTCTTTCTCACACACATACAGTGCTCATCTGGAGTCCAGAGCCTCTCTGGAAGCTCTTTTTGATATGAAATTCAGCAACCTTTATGACCAGATCAAGTGCTCTTTTTCCTCATTGTTCATAACAGTAGTTGCAGTATGAGAAAAGAATACTCAGCATCAGTAAGAAACATTCAACTAAGTACAAATAATACTGTGTTCCATCATGAATTTCTTTCCCTACAACACACTTTCCCATGGTCATTTTATCCAGTGATGACTGCATCACAGCTGGAGCAGGCTGGCAAAATTAATCCAAAGTCCTTGAATTCAATATGATTTAAATGGACAAGGGATCTTTTTCTGAGGTTATCAGTTTAAAGATGTCTGGCACTTGGCCTTCAAACTGTGAACTGTATAATCCTTGGTAAAGTCAGCAGCAATGTCTTCACTGACTTTAGCAAAAGTGGATCTAAGATCATTACTGCTCAACTATGATCCTTTGAATCATTTCACCCTCAACAGCATACAGCTGTATGTCAGATGTGATTATTTCATTGCTTATTTTGGTTTTCTCTCATTTCCTTCTGCTTTTCTATTGCAAATGGTCTTTCACCTTCACTGTTTCATATTTTACCAGACTTAATGTGAAATGCATTGGTCTTACAATTTTTAACACTACCCATTCCTTGTAATTTTCTATTCCACAGTCTAGGCTGGGATGTTAAAACATCTTTCCTAAAAGTAGGATAGTACTCATCTTGGAGCTCTTTGGAGGCAACCTCAGTCTAGGTACAAGGTTGCTCAGAAATTACATCTGGGATCTTGATTCCTTTTAGGCTTTTAAAAATAAAAAAGGTAAAAAGAAGAAAAATATTTAAGCTTGCATTATAATGTACAAATTTTCTTGAGCTATTGTTTTTCAAGCTAGAGCTTTTTTGTTTTAAAATCATGCTGCTTCTCACTTTGGGGGAAAAAAGGATAAATCAACAAACTTGAAATATGTCTGTGTTACAAGGCTCACTTCTAATTCAGCTAACAGGTCTGGGTGATCCCAAAGAAAACAGAGAAGTGTGGAAGGGTGAAAGCAACCTCATGCTGCTCTTACATCACTTTGAATTGCATGTGTTCATGAACACACTCACTGGTGATCTTCCCTTGTTAACTTAAATTAGAGGAGGCTTTGGTTCTACTCTCTTTGAAATGGTTTTTCATGTTGTATGCTGCTAGAGTGAAGTGTGTAGGTGCAGTATATAATATACATGTATGCAATGACTATTTGACTCAAAAAACCAAAGCCCTGTAACTGAATTATTTAAAATAGATGGCCAAATGATGGTTTCAGCTACAGTCAGCTGGGTAGGTAGAATCAGTAACTGACAAATTTAACCTAATGCCTGTTTATTGTGATACCTGGTATTTTTGGCAAACTACATAAACAAATATCCTGGTATTTTTCTTGGCAAACAGCATGAATACCACTCTTGCTTTATTCTCTTTGCCTAGGCAAATACTTAATGGCAAGTATTCATCACCAAATAAAGTGTGAGCTCATGTGCAATGCAAAGCCCATTAGGTCATGTATTTTGGCATTCTGCTGGGCTGCAAGGTCTGCCACAAACTTGGCCAAGCTGCGCATGATGCTAACAGTGTTTCTCATGCAATAGGAATCAGATACCCTCTTCTCTCTGTGCACAGAAGTGTGTACTTGGTTTGGTGAGTAGTGGTGGTGTGGTAGAGGGTTAGACTTGTTCGTCTAACCAAGATTTGTGGGTAAAAATGACCCAGGTGAAACAGATGTTTAAAATATGCCCTTGCTAGGACTTTTTAGAGCATTTACACCCACTGTTGCATTTATGTGCTTTTTTCCCATCCTGCCTTTGCCCACCATATTTTACCTTTTGTAGCACATCTCTGACACCTTCCTCTCCCACTATGTCCCCTGTCCCATTGATGGCTTCAGTCAGCTTAAAATACCATCTATTGCCTTGAGCAATGAGCTCCTCTTGGAAGGTCTCCCAGGGAAATCTGAGACTTTGGCTTCTCCATCAGTATTTGCTCTGCTGCTGATGGCTGATTACATGTGTCCTTCAGTTACCAGAGCAGAAGTCAAGGGGGCTTGTGCATGCTGAAGCTCCTTTTCCAGCAGTGCCCCAGTCACTTTGGAAACTCCTGCTAACCAGCTGACAAATGGAAGGTAGTCAATTCAATATATCCATGGATATGACATTTGATTTTTAGAAATTACAGTGCACTGGAATTGCCCATGGGCTGCATGCACAATGCTTCTTACTCTTGGCCTTCTAAGCATCAAGCTTAATGAACCCCTAGTGCCTCTGATGACTGTTGTAGTCCACACACCTACTCTGTTGTTTTTCAGTGTTTCTCAGAACAGCATGGATGTCAAATTTACTGGAATCAGTGGAAGGACTCCATCTAGAAGCATGTACCCTAATCAGTGGTGAAGCCAAGAAGTGTTTAGAGGCAACCTGATGGCCAGATCAATCTTGCAGTAGGTTACTAACATGATGTTGGGGGAGTCTGCTAACAGGCTGAGTTATTGTTCAAAAGATGTTAAAAAAGGTACTGCCAGAAGTACTTTGATAATATTTTCTGTTTTTAAAGTATTCCTTTTCATTCACTTTTCTCTATGCTTTCCATATTTAAAAAAACCCCAAAAAACAACACTCATATTTTTGTAGCTTGGTCACTCTTCATCCATGTAAATGGTAACTCTGAGAAAATTAACTCAGTTTAAGGTGGAGCTTGAAATATTTATGAAGGGAACCATAATACACAGTTATCTACTTTAATACGGATTCTATGTGAGGGGGCCTTTTTCAATCCTGTTTTTCCAGAGCACATGCTGTAAAAATTCAAAAGATACATATCTGCATTTACCTGCATTTACAGTTTTATTTAGAGTAGCAACAAGACTCTTGACAAATTCTTGTTATTTATAGTAGCTGCTGGCTGTACCTCCACCAGAAATCTTGGAGGACATGGAAGATGGAGGACAATATTGGAATGTCTTGCCTGCGCTGCTGCCTCCTCAGGTAATCACCTGGAACTGAGCAGCAAAGGGACCCATCTGTTCTGCCATGCCTGGAGGGGAATCAGGTACAGGTGGTTTATCAGATCCTTAGTGCAAGTGGTGACGTGACAGAGCTGTTTATATAAATCTTTGTAAATCTGCACTGAAGTGTTTCACGGCATGTACAGAACTGTGAGAAGAAACAATGTAATAAACATCTCAAAAGATGGATACTGTCAGAAATTACCTCCCCATTATCTCTTGATATTAAGGATGTGCTCTAACAGGGCAGTTGATTGTTGATGGATGCAAATGTTGTCCTGATTTAAGTGAGACTCTGGAGCACTGATGCTTCTCTGTCAATTCTCTATTTCTTTAATGGTTCTGGATTAAATCTAAAAAACTGACTTTGTTTAAGTCCCTCTAACAATTGGCAATAGAGTTAGTGAGAAATAACCTACTTGGCTAAGTCTCCCATGCTATCTACTGTGGCTTCATTTTACATAATTTGTTTTTGTTGAATTTTGCATACTCTCCTCTCCTTCAGAAAACTCTTTTCTGGATGGTGAATGATCTACCACAAAATCTTCTTGTGCCCACAGATGCGTTTAGGGCTTGTAATTATTCTGAAGCTGAGAGCTGTTACTTCTGAAAGACAAACACATACGAAAACACACCCAAACCAAATCAAACCAGTATTTGCATTCAGCTGGTGCCACCTTGGCCTCTGGACCCACTCTGGCCTGATTGTGGGTGCTGGAATGAAGGACCCATGTGTGAAGCTATCCTGGGCAGAGCAGAAAAGCAGCGAACATTTTGATCAGCCTACATGGCACCACACACATTCTTTTAGATAACTAGGCTAAATTGGGTCCAAAGGGACTGTGCACCCAGAGTGCTGTGTCCAGTTCTGGGCTCCTCAGGACAAGGAAAATGAGCTACTGGAGAGGGTCCAGTGGAGGCCCACAGAGATGGTTCAGGGACTGAGTGGGCTGGGCCTGTTTAGTCTGGAGAAGACTGAGGGGGGATCTCATTAGTGCAGATAAATATCTCCAAGGCATGTACTAAAAGGATGGTCCCCAACTGCTTTTGGTGGTTTCCAGCAACAAGACAAGGAGCAATGGCCATAAATTAAACCAACTCAAGATGAGGAAGAACTTTCCTCTGAGGGTGGCAGAGCACTGGAACAGGCTCCCCAAGGGGATCATGGAGTCTCCCTCTGGAGAGATTCCAAGCCCACCTGGACAGGTTCCTGTGTCATCTGCTCCAGGTGACCCTGCCTTGGCAAAGGGGGTTGGAGTAGATGATCTCTTCCAGCACTTACACTCCTGTAATTCTGTGATTTTTGATGTGAGGCAGATTGGAAAAATAGAAAGCCTAGCACATGTGAAAACTCATGCCGGCTGGGCTGCCACAGAAATGGAGAACACAGCTTGGGTTTGAAGTTTGGGGATGACAACAAAGGGGAAACCCCTAGAGTGGCAGCTGGGGAGGTGGGGATGTGTCCCGGCTGTTTCTGGGGCTGGGCTGCAGCCCCTGCTGCAGTCAGGGGATGATAATGATGCCTGAGGGCCACAAGAGAAGGGGCTTGAGAACATCTGAAGGGTATTTTTAGTGCTCTGTGTCAGAAATAGTGTGGCCAGGAGAGCAAGGAAAGTGATTCTTCCCCTCGTACTGCTGAGACCACACCTTAAGTGCTGTGTCCAGTTCTG
>VWYP01009392.1:0-31167 GCA_013400435.1 Pycnonotus jocosus | reverse complement strand
CGGCAGGTGGCGCGCGCCCGCCGCTGCCGGGGCGCGGCGCGCTCCCGCTCCTGATCCCGCTCCCGCTCCCGGCCCCGCTCCCGCCCCTGATCTTGCTCCTCCTTCTGGCCCTACTCTGGGCTCCGCTCCCACTCCCTCTCCCCATCCCGCTCCCGCTCCTTCTCCCTGCTCCCCTCCCGCGCCATGTCCCACTCCCGGCCCCGCTCCCGGCCTCGCTCCCGGTCCGCCGGCATCCGGTCAGTGCAGGGCATTGGGCCCCGAAGCCAAGCGGGACGCGGTGCCGCTCTTCCCCGATCCCGCTGCCCCTGTCCTTCCCCTCCGTGCCCCCGCCGCTCGCCGCCCACCCGGCACCGTCGTGCTCCGGGCACGTGCTGGGCGCGGCCACCCGGGGAACCGCGGTCGCTGCGGAATCAGGGTCAGTCAGGCTGGAAAATAGCTCTGAGATCATCGAGTGCGACTTGTGACTAATCCCCACCTTATCACCCAGACCAGAGCACTGAGTGCATTCCAGTCTTTCTCTAAATACTCCAGGGACAGTGACTCTACCACCACTCTGGGCAGCCCATTCCAGTGTCCAGTCACCCTTTCTGTGAAGAATTCTTCCTGATGTCCAACATAAACCTCCTGCAGTGCAACTTGAGGCTTTGTCTTCTCATCCTGACCCTTCTTCCCTGGGAGCAGAGCCCAATCCCCATCTGACTGCCTCCTCCTGTCAGAGAATTGTGGAGAGTGAGAGGTATCTGAGCCTCTCGAGCTCCATCAGCTACTCTTTATCAGACTTGTGCTCCTCACCCTTCCCCAGCTTCACTGCCTTTTCTCTGGACTTGCTCCAGCACCTCAACATCTTCCCTGAAGAAATCCAGAACTGGATATAGGACTCAAGGTGTGGTCTGAGCGGTGCCAGCACAGGGACAGTCACTGCCCTGCTCCTGCTGCCTCACCATGGCTGGGACAGCCCAGAAGCCACTGGCCTTCTTGGCCACCTGGGCACCCCTGGGCTCGTGTCCAGCTGCTGTCGCCAGCACACCCAGATAATTTTCCACTGAGGCACTTTCCAGCCACTTTTCT
Source organism: Pycnonotus jocosus (assembly GCA_013400435.1). Lineage (NCBI taxonomy): Eukaryota > Metazoa > Chordata > Aves > Passeriformes > Pycnonotidae > Pycnonotus > Pycnonotus jocosus. Next base: position 30,099 of record VWYP01009392.1, on the reverse strand, counting down.
CCCACCCTGTAGCACTCCAGGGGTGGAAAAACCCACCTGTAACAGTCCTGTGGCTTCCTGGGTTGTTTGAGGCTCACGTAGTGAAACTTGAATTTTGGTTGCTCCCTTGTTCTTTGCATTTTAATGATTGTATCTTGTTTTCTTTTCCTTTAAACTTGGATTTGGTTGCCTTACACTAAGTTGCTTCCAGTGTTACCTCGTGACTCCAAACACTGGTGTATCTCCATCAAGCTGGTTGGTGCTCCATGCAGCATTACGAGGTGCTACGTGTCAAATACACGTTAACATTTTTTTGGAGATGAGGAAAACGCCAGCAAAACTTCAGCCTTGGACATGAGAAGAGCAGATATCAGGGTGCTCAGGGAACTAGTGAGTAAGGTTCCCTGGGAAAACACTTTTGAAGGTGCTAGGGCCCATCAGTGCTGTCCATTTTTCATGCACCACCTCCCAGAACCACAGGAGCAGACAGTTTTAGAATGCCATAAGTCAAAAAGATGAGGCAGAAGGTCAGCTTGACTAAGCAAGGATCTTCTTTGGAAGCTTCATTCAACTATTAAAAAGGGCATTTGCCCAGTAGGAGCAAGGTTGGATGGCATGGAAGGGATACAGAGATGCTGCTTGCCGCTGTAGGGAGAAAATTTGTGCCGCCAAAGCCTAACTGGAGTTGCCCAATAAAAATAGGTTTTATTAAGTATGTTAATAGCAAAAGATGGTCCAGAAATAACATGAGTCCATTAATGAGGATAGTCACCTCAGAAACAGGGCCATGGACAAGGGAGAGGTGTTCAATGCTTTCTTCTCTTCCATCTTCAACACAGATGACAGGTTAAGGGGTCTCAATACCTGAGCACCATGGGTATAAGAATGATCAACTCCCAGTTGTCCCTGAACTTGCATAGGATATGCTGCTCCAGCTGGATCCCTGGAAGTCTATAGAGCCTCATGGAATTCATAAAAAAATACTCATTAAGCTGCTGATACCATGGCAAAGCCTCTCTTGATGATTTTTGAGTGGTCTTGGGAATCTGGAAAAGTCCTAGTTGACTGGAAGCTAGTCAATGTCCCAATTTTCAAGAAGGGCTAGAAGGATGACCCTGCGAACAACAGGCCTGTCAGTCTCACTTGAGTGACTAGTAAAATTATGACAAAGATTATTCTGGGAGGTATTGAAAAACACCTGAAGGACACACTGGTCACAGCCAGCTCAGGTTTATGAGCAGAAAGTCTTGCTTGCCAAACCTGATTTCCTTTTACCGCAGCATAACCCACCTGGTTGATCAAAGGAAGCCAGTTGATGTAATCTTATTGAACTTTAGCAAAGCTTTCCATACTGTCTTTCCCGGGATTCTTCTGAACAAAATATTCATCCCACAGCTGGATAAACACATCATGTGATGGGCAATGGCTCACAGGTCAGGAACAAAGGGTTATGGTGACTGTGGTGACATCAGGCTGGGGACCTGTCACCGGTGGAGTTCTGCAGGGCTACATTCTTGGCCCTGTGCTCCTCAACATCCTCAAAAATTACCTGCATTCAGGACTGGAAGGGATACTAGGCAAGGTTGCCAATGATACTGAGTTGGGAGGAGCTTTTGAATCACTCAAAAGCAGAGAGGCCCTGCAGAGAGACCAACAAATGCGAGGGCTGGGCAATCGCCAACCATGGGAAGTTTAACAAGAGAAAGTCCTGGATTCTGTCCCTGGGTTGGGGTAACTGTGGATATATGGACAGACTGAGGAATGAAATGATGGAGAGCAGTGCTATGGTAAGGGACCTAGGGCTCCTGGTCAATGGCCAGTTGGGTATGAGCCAGCAGTGTCTTGGAGCCAGGAGCGAAGGACATCCCTGTCCTGGGGGCACCAGGCCCAGCAGGGCCAGCCAGGCCAGGGATTGTCCTGCTCTGCTCTGGGATGGCCTCACCTGGAATATGGTATGCAGTTCTGGGCACCACAACATAAAAAAGATGTTAAACTGTTAGAGAGTGTGCAAAGGAGGGCCATGGGGATGGTGAAGGGCCTTGAGGGGAAGCTGTGTGAGGAGCAGCTGAGGGCACTTGGTCTGCTCAGCTGGAGAAGAGAAGAGTGAGGGGAGCCCTCACTGCAGTTCTGCAGCTTCCTGGTGAGAGGATGAGGAGGGGCAGGCACTGATCTCTGCTCTGTGGTGACCAGGGACAGGATCTGAGGAAATGGCCTGAGGTTGTGTCAGGAAAGGTTTAGGTTGGATATTAGGAGAAGGACCCTCCCACAGAGGATGTTTGGCCACTGGAACAGGCTCCCCAGGGCAGTGGTCGTGGCTCCAAACCTGCCAGAGTTGAAGAAGCATTTGGACATCACTCTCAGGAACATGGTGTGACTCTGGGGCTGTTCTGTGCGGAGGCAGGGATTAGACTTGATGGTCCTTGTGGGTCCCCTCAAGCTCAGGATATTTTAGGATTCTATGATCCTATATTTTAGTTCTGCAGCTTTTGAAATCTTCTTTCTGACTATTTCAGGGACCTTTGGCTGATTTATATGAGCAAGCTGGGAAGAAATTTCTCACATGAACACCGTTATTTTTTTCCATGTATATTACACACATGGACACACACATTGTGCATATTCTGGAGGGGTGTTGTTGATGAGTTGCACCAGGGTTCTTCCCCTGCTAACAGATAACCAAGTGAACACCTTTGGCCTTCTGAGATTTCTCCTCTGCTCTCACCAGACAAGCCCAAACATCAGGCAGCTCTCTGGCAGTCTTCATGCTTCCTTTGTTTAGGGATGTGGTGTTTTTAAATCTGTGAATTTGCAATGTGGCTGTGTTTAGTTTTGCAGAGGGAAGTTACAAGGGTAATGCCACTTGTCACCCACAGTGCAACCTTATCAATGGCATTGTCTAATAAAAACATACACAACAGTACTACTTGCAATTCAGCTGGGTTTTGTTTATCATGCATTGGCAATGTAGGATAGAGTCATTCTCCCAAAAAGCTGATTTTGTAAATAGCTAAGGTCCCACACTGAAGACTTATGGAAGGAGATCTTCACTGCTAAGTGCATGGTAGCCTTTACTTATCCTTAATGACGAATTATTAATATAGTTCGGGCAAATACATCATTCTCAACAGCTCCTTGTTTTTTGCCATTCTCTCTGGTCTTGTCCTTGTAAATTCAATTTCACAGGCACAATCTGTAACACAGCAGGTGCCAAGTGTAGCCTTCTTGTTTCATAGGATCCAACTAACTGTCTATGTGGGATTCATTTAGACAGCAGCATAGGCAGCAATGAAAAAAATTTGTGTTTCTGCTATACAGAAAGAAAATAATGCTTCTCAAGAAGCTTCCCCTTGTAGTTTCTTGTAGGGTTCTTAAAGACCATCTACTGCCATGCTTCTATGGAAGCTGGTTCTGGACATTTTTTGAATTCCATGGAGAAAACAGTCATGAGTGTGGCTTTGCTTTTGCAGTTGAAGTTTTGTAGGTCAGGCCAAGATAATCAATGGTGCTGAAAACCAAGGAACTCAGGGGCCTGAATACCTTTGAGGATTTGGACTCCAGTTTGTAATGGAGGTCTATTATTAAGGTTCCTTGGGCTAATAAAGTTTTGCAGATTCTCTCTGACTTGTGCCAAATAAACTGACCTGTGCACATGCCTCAGTCCTGATGTAGGGAACAGAGCTCCCTAACTCATTGCCTGTACACTTCCTCATGGTTTTCAGAGCAGATGCAGGCTTCACATCCTGAAAAATCTCATGGAAGTTTCCCTGAGGGAATCCTTTGTGTAGATACACATGCACAAAAGTCTGCATGACAGAAGCTACCCGTACAGAAAATTCACTCTAATTGACACTGCAGTAGTGATCAAGAAGGGCGGGGTGATTGGTGGGGCTGAACTCATTTTGCCAGTGGGATGGCTGTGCATCTGGAGTTCACATCTGCAGAGCTGAGATGCAGAGATCTGTGCATGGAGCTGGCATAAGGGAGGAGTGAGCACAGCTGAGGGTGCCAACACAATTAAAGCCAAAGAGAGAAGTGACTGTTTCCTATCAGCACCCTGCACTCTGCACCTGAGCACCAGATGAAGCAGGACCTGAGCAGGGATTTGCACCAAGGCGGAAACCAACAGAGAACGCAAGGGCTGCTTTAAATTTGGTGGTAAAATTAACGAGCTTCTCTGTGTCTGACTGCTCTACTCAGGGCCTACAGCCAGACCTCTTGGTTCCAGCATGTAACAAGGAATGGGCACCCTAAGGAAGTTGGATGCTGAAGAAGGAACACCCTAAAGGCATCTCTCTGGAAGCTTGCAAATGCAGGAGGTTGTTGCAATCTCTCCTACTCTCTGGAGTGCTGGTGATGGACTCAAACACTTTGAAAACGTTCTACCCAAGAAGAAATGCTTGTGGTTGCTTTGAAGTGAGCAAACAGAAAGCCCCCTTTTTAAGTCAGCACAGTAGCTGGAGTGGGATGTTGCTCTGCTGCAGTTCAGATCCCTTTATTCAGCAGAGTAGTGGCCAGCACATTCATCTAGGAGACCTATGAAGGGAATGCAAAAAATGTTTTGGCTTTGAGAAGTAGGTGTGTGCCACCCTTGTGCCAAAACTTGGTTGGTTGTGCTGGTGAAGGTCACTGTGTAGGGCGACACGTTCTGGTTGAACAGTAGCATGGAAGGTAAAGGAGACACAGTGGGACAGCCCAAACTCCAGGTTTCCTAGGGATTAGTCTGCCAGAATAGCTCAGCTGATGCATGAGTGAATTTCCCCGTCACTCCTGAGGGGCAAAGTGAGCAGGCTGCATTAATAGCTGGATAATCTGGCTGTAATGGTGACAAGTTGGCTGCTGGGCTTCTATTTGCCTTTTTTTTAGAAAAGCTACATTTAGTTCCATAGACCACATTCCTAAGTGTCCTGGAGAAAAGCTTTGCCTTTTAGTTTTTAGAGACTCTAGCCATAATATTAGGAAACAGTGTTGGCATATTAGCAAGTGTTTCTCTCCTAACCTTTTTCAGGAGTATTCTGGGTTCATGCCACAGATACTGATGGTGATGGGCTGCCAAGTAAGTGATAAAGCATTACTTGCTTCTTACGTACCTGGTTATGTGTAAGACTTGACTATTTTAGGCTAAGTAGGAGGAAAATTGTTTTATGACCTTATAATTAGAAGTTGTGTGAGAATAACAGCAAGACTTATTGAGTCATTCTGATAGCACAGTTTCCCTTTTTTTTTTGCATTGCTTAATTAAAAAAAAACCCAAAAACAACAAAACCCCAACACTACTTCAGCATGCTTTATAACACAGCTTTAAATAAGCAAAAAGACAAACCTGATTTCAAGGGATGGTCCAGAGGTCTCTGCTACTTAGACTCATGGTGACTCAAATGTGTCTTGAGGAACTGAGGGATGCTGAGGGTCTGGCAAAGAGTGGATCTGGCAAAGGACACAGAGGTGATACTCAAGAACATCTTGGGGTGATAATTACTGGTAGAAGATATGAGAGAGAGGTAAATGAGTGACCAAGCTGGTAATAGGATGCTGACTTGCTACAAATATCCTTGGTCCCAGTGACAGTGAAAAGCAGCTCCATTTGGATCTACTGAGTTAATGATGCATTTATTTACTTTCTGCGTCTCCCTTACACTTCTGTTTCTCCTCCGTTCATTTCCAGCTCCTCCCATGATGTACTCGTGACACAGTAGTTTCTGATCACCTTCCCAAAGATTTTCAGGCAGCTCAAGAGGAGTTATTTGCCCACCTACCAGTGAATTTCAAAGTACATTACAATTCCACCCTCTTTTTTAGAGTGATGGAGCTACCCCTCTCCCTGAGTGCTACTGCTGGGTTGTCAGTTTTGTTTTCAGGGTCTGTCAGCAATTCTTTCTAGTGACTTTGGTCACTGCTGTAGCAGCCCTTCAGCCATGTCTGGAAGACAAGGCACACAGTACTGGCATTTGTGTTTACATCTGAAATTCTCAAGAGGAGGAGAGCTCAGACAGGGCCTGGAGAAACTGCTGGAGGACCTCTTGTTTGTGTTGGGTTTGAGATATAGTTTGAGAAGTTGGGAGCTGAAGAAGAGTGCTTCTGTTGAGTCCAGAGCAGTTCTTGTGTGACAGAACCTGGAGGCAGACTTCTGTCTTCCTGTTTAGGTTTTTGTCAGATAATCTCTGGTGCATCCCAGGCACCTGGTTTATTTGGTTTTCTGAGGAGAGAAACTTTTCTCTTCCTTGAGTTGTATCCGAAGGATCCCACTCAGCACGTCTGTCAGCAGTTGCTTGGGACCACAGACCTGCAGGATGTTTATAAACAATAAGAAACACGCCCAGCACCAAAGCTGACATACTTTTCCCAGGAACTGGGCCTTCTTACTACCTTATTTTTCTGGTGGGAGGGGATAGGGGGGTGTTGAAATTGCCCTCCAGTACTCCAACACCCAGTGGTCAGTTTATCTGCTGGTGTGAATCATTACCACTCCAGTCTGGTCCACTCTCATTTACCATCTGTCTCCTTTGTTTTCCACACCAGACTTGGAGAGAGGGGCTTCAGGCCTGCTGAGGGAAATGAGCCTGTAGTGGGAGGTGCATGAACACCTACAGACTGAGTTCTCCCTCGCTTGGTCCTGCTTTCCCTTTGCTGTCTGCCATACCTCTTACATGATTTGAGATTGGCCAGATGTTTTCTGAGCTCAGAGGTCCTGGAATTTTCATTGCAGCTGACATTGCAGCTGACATTCTGGTATCGGGTAACCTGCACTGAATGCAATGAAGGGGCACTGTCCTGACCTCTGAGGCTGGATATATTAGTGTATTGGCTTGTGAGGGGAAGACCTGGGAGATGCACTGTTGTTCTGGAAATAAGGAGTCCTGCCATTCTCAATGCCTTCTCTGGGCTTTGCAGATTGTGTGCTTTATTAGATCATTAGATTATTATATTTTTGCACTTATGGAGACAAGAGTGAGCATATTTTGGTGGCCCACAGCATGGCTGTGTGGTAGGTGAGAAGGTCATCCCCTGTGAATTCTTTATCGGGTTGTGCTGTCACCACAGGTGGCAGGCAGAGAGCAGAGAAGCAGATTCCCCATGAGAATGAGGGTGGGAGACTCAACACCCTTGGAGCAGGTGTGCTCTGTCAGCAGTGAGTGTCAAGTAAAAGAACTGTGCTCAAAACCACCAAAATACTGCCAGTGACACCAGGCTGAGAGACAGGATTTTCCTGTTTCACCCTCATGCTTCCCTACAACTGTCAGGATAAAGAACAACCACTGGTACTCCCTGGTCCTTTGGCCCCTCTCGATTGCCCTCAAATTTCTTGCTGGCAGTTCCTTGCTGCCCACCTGGAGAACCAGAAGTGGATAATAACCAGAGGACCACACCAGACTTCAGAATTTTCTAGTAACTTCCTTTAACCAGGAAGGCAGCAGAGTTCCCAGCATGCTGGCATGGGTCTGGCAAGAATTTTGGGCCTTGTGTTCCTCTTAGAAGGGAGGCATTGACACAGCTGCCCTTTTTTATTATCTTGGCTGGAGTGGTGGTGATGCAGGGGTAGGATGACGAGGCTGGCTTGCCTTTGGTGATTTCTCTAACCTGAATGGAGATCCTGGCTGTTGTTTGCCTGACCCTCAAGTTCCAGAGCCTTGTTCCTGTTACATGACTGCAGCTGGGAAGGTGAGGGAGGCTGGGAGGGGATTCACCTGCTGTCTTGAGAGGATGTTTCCATTCCCCCCCCATTGCTTAAGTCTCCTCCTCCTGCCTGCTGGTGAGAGAATACGGGATCCTCTTCTTCTTGTGGTGTAGCTAGCTGGTGCATTTGCCTCAGGGATAGTAGAGAGTGGCTCCACCAAGTCAATCTTCTCCTCAGAGTCCCTGATTCTTCTTCTTCCGACTTCCTCCTGAAGCTCTGCCAGCAGGAGAGCAGATCATCCACCTGGCCACATCTCACAGTGCTGTTGTCCCTACTGCCATGCCACTCACGCCAGGCTTTGTCACTCCGTGCAGCCCCTGGGTAGCTGCATGTTTTCGTGGCAGTTCCCTCTGTCACCACATCCTTTCTGGTGAGTGCAGAGGGCTCTGCACTGAGTGGATACCACAGCTGGGCTCCTTCCCAAGTGGAGTCACCACCAGCTGAGCTCACCTCTAGCCCCTGGTGCACGAACTGCCCCACCCTCCTTGCCTTCACTCCTGGTGGGCTGTTTTGTAAGGTTCAAGGGGTGTCTGCTGTCCCTCCCTGCCCCTCTCACACTGAGTCAGAGCTGCTCTGATTCAGAGCTTCAGCACTTCAGCTCTCAGAGTCTGGGGTGTCTTACTGAAGCCTTAGGACCAACTCTCAGTCTAAAATTTGAGAGCTTTTCTGGAGACAAGCTGTTATATTTTCTATTCTACATTTTTCACCCTGCTCAGAGAAGAAGCAAGGTTCTAACAGGTGAAATGTGTTACACTTCTGAACATCTCCCAGCACTTCTGAAAGTTGTGTTTAAGCCACAGCAGCTTATTTTTGTTGAGACAAATGAGATGGAAATCATGAGGTCTTTTTCCCCTCCACTTGTTTGTGTTCACATAGCTGTTCAGATTCTTACAGTCCACTCTTATCTTAGTGATACTCCTGAGAGGTGTGTGAGCAACATTTGGAGAAGCTGCTTGATGTTGTCATTCTCAATGGTAGTCACAACAGAGATCTTAAAACAAAGGGCTCTGTGTGTTTTACCAAGAGAAGCTACAGTAACAGGTTTCAGTGTAAATGAGAGTTGTATTGCCTTCCATCAGAGATGACTTGAAAATAAAGTACTTTGATGGTAATACTGCAGATGTCTGCAGGAAACCCAGCACAGCCTTGAACACTATAGTTAGATAGCTGTGCAAAAAAGTACATGAAGGGAAGAGCTAATGTGCGATACTTCTATTTAAGATAGAGGGAGGAAATAGAAATTGTGATAGCATGCTATTTCAAGTAATAATAGAAAGTACTTGATGTTTACATGGTGAATGGATCAATACTAATTCTGTAGTCAGGGCACATACAGTAGTTTGGATTGTACAAGTGATAGATGCACTCGGTATAGCTGAAATTTCCACCCTGCAACATTTATTTCTCACTGCGTGTTAGATGGAATTTTCCTCCCAACTATCTGAAAGGATTTGCATAAGAATGGTGATAGAGCAGTATTCTTTAATGATGTGCTTTTCTTTGTTAAACTTCAAAAATGTCTACGATGCATGATGAGGTTTGGATGAATTGCCAAGCTAATGCTTTTATATTTTCTTTAAAGAGCTTATCTTCTCTGTGTTGTGGGAGTTACTTTATATTGTTGTCATAAAGACTGCAGCAGTAAAGCCGACTTTGTAGCAACCCTGGTAGGTGCCCCCTCCTCCTTTACCTGCAGGTCTTTGGTGCTGCTGAAGAAGGCAGATCACACCACCTCTTACCCACCACCTGTTTGCCCCACTGTTAACTTGTTTGTGCAGCTTCCGTGGTGCTGTGCATGACATGACTCACAGCTGGCTCTCTGTCATTTTACTCTTAAAACAATAGCCCTCTTGGCATTCAACCTAGATGAGCCCAGGCTGCTGTACTGTTTGTAGAAACTGGGTCATAACCAGAATCTTCCCAGGATGACTTCTTGATTTAAAAGAAACTCAGGATTAAACAAGATCTGAAAAATCTTCTGCCAGTGGTGATTTTTACAGGAAGATAGAGAAGACCCTTTGTTTTGGTCTTCAGTTCCTTGGAGCAGAAGTCCTGTTTGTTTTTTTTAAAATATGAGGGGGAAACTGCTTGAAATTGGTGAATTTTAGGAGTGTAACCTGTTGAGAAGCAATATTTCCTTCCTTGGCCATTGGCCCAGTGAGTCACCTTCTAACCTGCACTGTAGTGAAGCTGTTCGGAAATCTCCTACAGCAGGAAAAATAAGCAATACAAGTGATTGTGAGGTTTGTCATCAATTCCAATTCCATGTAGGGTGCAATGATTCTACTTTCACAACAGCTATTAGACAGAGAGGGGCTAATTCTGCCCTGAATCAAGACTTCTGTAGCACAGCATGAGTATAATGGAGGAACAATTTGGGTTTTGTTGAGTTTGCTTTTTTGTTTTATATTTGCCTTTACAGCTAATGGACATTAATTGGAAAGAATTTTGGAATTATTATGGAACAGAAATGATAACTTTTTCCCTGACTATCTGAGACACTGCTCTAATATTGGATCTTGTGTCAAAATCACCCATATTTTCTTTTGCTTGTGCCTCTGAAAGGATAATGGTAGCTGTGTACGCTGCGCATGAACATTCTAGCAACACCACCCAGATGTGTACCTTGGTAGTCAGTCATACCCACAGGACAATCATTCATCTTCCTGTGCTCTCCCCACTTCTTCAGCCTATCCTCCTTCCCTCATTCCAAACTCTAGTATAACTCTGTGTAGGAAGAGAATGGCACAGATATCTGAGATAGAAGCAGGGAAGAAGATTTTTATATAAAATCTCTTTCAAAACCAAGAAATAAGCTACTGCACAATTAAGCACTGCCTACAAAAGTGAGCAGCTGAACCCCCAAATCTGCACAGTGACTTCCTTTGTGGTCATTGGAGGATTGCTGCCCCAGCCCCAGTGTCTTAGTGGCATCCCCATATGTCCCTGTCAGTTTGTTGATAACTCTCTCACCAGGCTCAGTGGCCCAAGGGGGACATGCTGAGCCTTCCCCAGTGCCCCTGCTGGTGCAGGGGTGCCTGCGGGTCCTGCTCCAGCTGTTTGGGGTCCCTATTGGCCGTCTTCTCCAAGGTGTTGTATATTTGTGCACAAATATTTTGTCTAAACCATATTTGTAAAAAATATGCTTTTGCTAATATTTAGACTAGCGTGTTTGAGGCATAGCACCCTTAAATTCAGGCTTGTAGTTTTAGTGTTCTGTTGAATTTTTTTATGAGTGACAGATCCAGTTGCTACTCTGTCTTGTGTGTAGCCCCTTTACCATGACATGCCCCTTGTTTTGCCTCTGGAAGCCTTTCATGGTGATGGCACAGTGTGTTTAGACTTGGAAATCCATTACCTGGCTACAGGAAGGGACAATGTCCAAGATGTGAAGCCTCTAGTTAATGGAACTGGCACTAGGATGTACACAAAGATGACCTAATAGAGGAGGGAAAACTGAAAAGGTCACTCAGCTGATGATAGAGCTGAATGCGNAAAAGGAATATTTCTGTGGCCTGGTTTCTCCATCTCTTCCCACTGCATGTGTGCCTGTCCCACAGGGTTGCTCTGTGGTGCTCACAGAGGCGTGCAGGTCCTGGGACAGCTGTGTCTTCTTGGAATGGTGTAGTCTTGTCAGATGTTATATACCTGACCACTAGTTCTGTCTGCTAAAATGGCAGCATGATTTAAAAAAAATCTACCCAACCTCAAAGAGCAGCCAGAGAGAGCATGAGATGAAGTTGAATGTGTTTTTCTTGCTGTATTTTACACTCTGCTCTTGGTTGCTGTTCTGCTACAGCCCTGTCTGACACCTCAGCATGACAGCTGCACTCATATTGCACAACCAAATCCCCAATTACTACAATTGATGTTGTGATGACATTTATACCTGTTTTTTGGCTAGGAACTCAGAGGCATCACCTTTGCCCAGGTCTGCGCCTAGTGACTCTGGGCTGGAGTGCTCTGCTGTGGCTGGAGAGTCCCAGCCCCCAGTATTTGTTTTTTGCCAGTCTCCCCCTTTCATCCTGCAGGTGAGCAAATAAATACCTATTCTGTGGAATGTGAGAGGAAAGTGGGTCCCAGGCTGAAAGGCAGTTGTTTTGGGTTTAACTGGCAGGATGGGGAGTGGTGTCAGTTTGTGTGGCATTGCATGTGACGCTCTCAGCTCCATGTCTCTTCAATTTCTGGATTTTGTGTCCACGCTCAGTGCTATTTTAATTTAGGGGTTTTGTTTAGCTAATCTGTGTGGTGGCACTGAGAAGTAACTGCTCCCTTTGTGTCAGCACAAGACATGGATTTTTGTAAAGCTCTGACCATGAAGATAAAGATTTATAACAGTGCAGGAGGAAAAACCCACAAAATTATTTGAGAAGCCACACTATGAAGGATAAATGTTAGAGGAAGCAAAATTTCTTTGCTGGTGAGGAATTTCATACACAGCCATAATGAGAGAAGAAATTTTACCTCAATGATGCTTTGAAATGCTTTATTTAAGAATTAGACATGAGGAAAACCTGGGCTTTCTGCAGTTTAGACTATTTGCATTTAGATATTTTAAACATTTTCTTTAAGCAATGATGCTTAGTAACTCCTAGATATATAAATACTGTTTATATAAAAATCATATGTGCTGTATTTTATACACATGCATGATTGTTTTACTAGCTCTCTTGTCTTTCTGTGTGTACAGCAATCTCCTGTGTATTTTTTTTTCTCCAATAGGCACTTGGAAGAGGACATGATCACAGCTGAATTGTACAAGCCCGCTTCTTATTACATGAAGTGGCAGCAAGGTTTTTTTATCATTGCAATTTGGAATCATAATTCTCTCTAAGATGAAAAAAACCCCATAATAATTCTTTTTTCTCCTGATGAGAGGTGTTAGATGGGCAGTGCTGGAGACTAAGGTTTCCTTTTGAATGGGTAGACCTTGATATCCATCTCAGTGGCTTCTCTTGCTCCATTTGGCTTGACTTAAGCGGCATTAGTTTTTTTGTGAAGCCTTCACGGAACACCAATGTGTTTTGGATTAAGATAGTTCAAAGAAAGAATTTTGTTATATTTTTCCCCTAGTTCTCATATTTCTGAAGTCTAGAAAAACTCAAGCCTCACTCTTATAGCCTCTTGAATGCTGTACTGTTATTTAGTTTGCACTCTTTCATCAGATTGGTTAGGCAATTCTGGCCCATGATTTTAGACTTGGATTTGATTAAGAAATGCCTTATGGAGAGTGAAGCTTTTGGAAAGACCTTTCTGTAATGACTCCCAGTGGTGCAATCCCCTCTTGGGGAGATTCTCATCTACTCCTTCCACAAGAATTTCTACAGTGCACCAATTCTACCCTCCTAATTTTTTCTAAAAGGTAAATTGTACCTCTCCATGCTTCCCAACTTCTGTTTCATCAGAGATTGTGTACTCAGCTGGAAGTTTCTGCCACTTTTGATGGCAAGACAATTTTTTGGTTGGTAAATACTGAGAGCTGTCTGTCTTTGGTATGTACTTAGAACAAACTGCAGGTAAATGCTTACAAGTAATGATCTGTTCTGACTGTTGCATGAAGTTTTCCAAAAATAGTTGTCTATAAGCAAAAATAATTCTGAGTTTTGATATTAATAGAAAAATGCTTCAGGTCATCTCCTTAAGCTGGTGCTCTAGAAGACCTGAAAATGAGATGTCTAAAATACTTTCAAGAGAGATTCCTGATATAAGGGTATCTTAGTCAAAAGATACTCAAGGTCTTTTGAAGGGACTTATGTTTTGAAGGAATGATGAGTACCCATCTTCTAAAAATTGAGTGATTTTGTGACAGTTGAAGTTTGACATGAGTTGGTATTACCTTTTTTATTGTCTTGGTCAGTTTCTGTATTATGTATTATCTCACAAGCTGTCCCCTGTAACGAGACCCACTTAAATTCTTGGGTTTTTTTCAATTCATTTTGACATTTTTAATGTGAAGAAAGTTTGCAGTAAATGAGGTATTAACATGAAGAACTGAATGCCTATGATCCTTTTGAAGTATTCCCACCTGTCCCCATGAGATTTCTGTGGAAATAATAATTGATATTTCTTGTATTTGTCACTTGGCATGAAATGCTTACCTTACTTGAATAGCTAAAGGCTGTGACTGAAATTTAACTCTACTGTGCAAGGTGCTGTACAGGTGGAGACCATTTGATGTCCTCTGCATCTAAGGACTTGCACTTGACAGATGAAGGGCAGAGTGAAGAAGCACCAGAGAGTTTTGTATTGCTCAGTTTTTGGTGGAGTTTTTGTGGTTCCTTTATTAGTTTGGTATCTTCCAGAAGTACATTAAATAATGAGGTTAGTGCTCATGATGTTCAGTAATATATCTGAGCCCTGAGCTCATCTCTGCAGGAAGTCATAGTGGTGAAAATGGGGAGGGTGGGCACTCTGTGCTTTTTGAGGGACTTCCCTGTGTGCTGTGGCCCTGCTCCTGGGGAGATCCTGTGCTGGGAATGCTGGATTGCTGAGGACAGGGTGTCCCACTCGTGCCAGCCTGTGGCGCCTTAGCCTGGTGGCCCTTCTGGGCCACCTCTTGTTGCAAAATGGTCCCGCTACCTTTTGATGCAGCCAGCTTGGGGCACTGCTTTGTGAAGTTTTGCTCACTTTCACTAGCTTGTGGACACTATCTTTTTCCTTCTCCCTTCTTCATACAAGCAATCAATCACCTCCTTGCTCAAATACAGCTGCCTGTGGACCAGGGCTGACATCTGGAAGCACCCACACCACTTAAGCCTGTTCTCTCCCAGGCCCTGCCTTTGCATGAGGTTTTAATTTACTGTTTACCATTTCAGGCTTGTAACAAGTAGGCATCCCAAAGCCTTTTAGACACACTTACTGTCTGAGTCAGATAGTCCAAGAGGTCATGTACAGATTGAGACTGAACAGTGAAACATCTGCATACGCTTAACCTTGCTTCACTTCTGGCATTGCTCTTGAGTGTTATTTGGGCTTTGATCAGACCTATTTATTCAGCTCAGGATCGTTCCTCTTTCTTAATATTCTTTCACGTGTCTGCTTTGCCAGACTATGGAGTCCCCTGGTGTTTCCGAAGTCGGGTTTTGCTTCTGCCTTTTCAGTTTTAATCCAAAAAGGCCAGTGGGAACAGCATGGTTTTATAACTGTAGGTCCTCTTTGGGGTTAGTTAACAAGACAATACATATACCCTCAGGAGCTGATCTGTTTGTCAGACTCGAAAACCTGGTTCGTTTCAACAATTGCCATCTCTTTGTGCAAGGGACTGTGTCTGGATGACATGGGTCATTATCTATTTAGAGTGTAAATAACCTCCATTTTCATAACACAATTTACAGCAGTGCAAAACCAACCCATGATACATAGATTCCCAAAACATGTAACCTGGCTTTTATTGCCCTATTAACTGTTTGCCAGGGTCTTTGTCTCATGAGCTATGGACCTTTCTGTCCTTGATATGCTGAAAAACAGCACAAGCTTCAGGCTCCTAAGGAGTTTCTAAATTGACCATTAGATATTTTTATCAAAGACTAGAGTCAAATCTAAATCTTTCACTAGTAGACAGAAGCCTCTTAGGAATGGAATTTACAATGTCAAGATTTCTCTATATGCATATATCCCTCACGATACTGTCCTAACTAGAAGCTGCTATAATTCATTTTATTTTGTGGAGCTTTCTGGTGAATTATTTTCTTTCTCAGTAATTTCTCCGTTTAGGAACCCTCCTGAGAAATCTTTACTGTATTAGCTTCAGCTTTGCTGCATCTTTATCTTTAAATAGCTCTTTTAAATTTGCTTAGGCAAATCTGGGGTTTCGTCTGTCTTCAGCGGTATTAAAATAGTATCTAAAGGGAGTGTTACCTGGGTAAGAAGACACACCACTAGACGATACTATAAATGAGAGACAGATGGATTGCTGCTCAGAGACAACAAGATTATGGGTAGAAACCTGTTTACCTTTTGCAATACAGCCGCTGAGCTGAGCAAGTCATCAGAACAGAATGGAGCTGAATAATGCATGTCTCTAACAGTCTCTAATTCTTCACGCTGGAGGAGAGATTCTTACACCAAAACTCCTCTTGCAGAATTATCTATTCAGACTTGAGTGCTGGAAAGCAGTTTTGGTGTGAGTTTTTGCTTTGTTGCAAGTGCAGACATGCTGTTGGCTGGTTACTGGATGGACTCTGGTCTTTTGGCAAAGACTGCTCTTTTCTGGAGTTGTCAGGGCTCTACCTGGAACAGATTGTCTCTCCCTTCAGAGTGGTTCCTTTCCACAGTCTTTATGTTCCAGGAGGACTCACAGACCACAGAAAGGAAGTTAACTTGCAGGAAATTTGATATGAATATTTGATACACAGCTCCTCAGTTGCACCAGGCCACCACAGGACAAAAACCCTGGCAGGGTCGCTGTAGTGTTGGCTTTTGAGCTCTAGGGCATTCTGGACTAAATGTTTGTGCACAGTTTTTAGTTCCTACAGGTGAGGAAAAGGTTGCGGTCATACAAGCTGCTTTGGGAGGTAAGATTTTGCCAGTTGTGCACTGAGTGGTCATCTTTGTGTCCTGTGTTTTTGCCATTTGAGTTGAAGAGGAGGAGGGAACAATGTGTATATCAACTGCAGGATTTTCTGTACCTGCCCTTTAGAGACCAGCACTGGAATCGGAGGTCCAAACCTTGGCGTGACTAACCTGCAGATACCTGTGCTACTACTGAATGAAGGATCAGGACAGATTCCACCCTCACTGTGTGTGTCCATCTTTTCACAGGAGCTGCCAAATCAATGGCTCCCAGCTGATGGGTCCCTATGAAGAGAAAGAGCACCATGGCATGAAAATCTCGACCAGATTTCCATCTGTTCTTCTGAATAACTGAAGGAGAGACACTTGGGAAGGGAAGTCTGTGACTTAACGATCAAGGGTGGTGCTTTACTCCTCTTCAAATATGGGACTCAGTTAGAGATGGATTAAGGATGTGAGTCCTGGACAGGGGTGAGAAAATGCACAAGGCTTGGACTTTCCATTTTGTGTAACTAATTTTAGCATAATCAGTGTTAAACAAATAACGACATAGAATTATGAAAGGGAAAGGCAAATAATGGCATAGAATTATCAAGCTGTCTGAATTATTAGGCTATGGCCACACATGGGCCTCTGTTCTGCCTATGTGTGACTCCACAGAGTATCATCTCCAGGGATATCTTTTAAGAAATAAATGCTGTGAGGAAATACATGTGTGTGGAAACACATCTCAGATCTCAAGGTGATGGTGCTGGAGATGAGCCTGCATGTCATTCCTGACACTGTCCCCAAGTCACACCCACCTTTTGTTTGGGGTGAACAAGTTCTTTTGGTGTGTGGGCACCCTAAGCACTTCTTAGCTGTGCACAAACTGAGCCACAACTCAAAAGGAATTGTGCTGTGGGACACTGAGGAAGTGCTGCTAGTGGTCTTGGAGTGGAGGAGGAGCTCAGAAGGTGGCTATGGTCATTTATATTCTCTCTCCTTCTTCATCAGGCCAAACAATTCAGACAGAACAATTTTTCCAGTTGTAGTAGAGGAAATTCTTTTTAGTGTTCAGTGCATTGATGTCTTGGGACTGAAACCCTTCCTAGCAAACAAAATCCCCCGATGGTGTGATGGGCTAAGTGAAAGGCCAACACACTCCTGGTGTCTCAGAAGAGCTATAAATCCAAAGCCTGTGTGTCATCTGCCATAGGTGTGGGGCCCTGACCTCAACATTCCATAGCTGGGCGTATTTGTAGGAAAAAGTGGGATCTAGAAAGTTGTGTAAGACATTGTTCTCTTGATATGATGGCAAAATAAACAGATTCTAGCTCTTTCAGGGAAAGAGGAAAGTAGGAGCTGGGAGTAGTGGGATGGACTAATAAAATTATTCTCCTTTTAATGAGGTACTCGCCAAAGTAATGTGGGGTAGACTGGACCTGGAGTCTTAGCCAGGGCTTTAGCTCCACCATTAGGGCCAAACTACACCTGTGCACCCGCTGTCAGCCATGGGATCATCCAGGGACGGGTTTTTTGGAGAGCACATCTCCAGCTGACATCAGTGAGGTCTTTCTCTCAAAGTGGCAGCTATCAAAGTGCCATTTACGAGCAAGACTCACAAACTAATTAGTCACCAGGCCCATTAATCAGGAAGACTAGAAATAATTCAGCAGAATTCATGCTGTCAGCAAGGATGAGAAGAGCCCTCTCTATGACAGCTTACCTTGCATTTTGATCATTAGGCGATTCGGAGTTTAGTCCATCCGTCTTGTTTATCTGCCCTCAGGGGAAAATAATCCCTGCATCCCAGCCATCTCGACAAGTTTGAAATTCAAACATATTTTCAGTTCTGTCAGTAAAATATCAAATGGGCACATTCGGATGAGTATTGACACACAACAGTGCTGGTGCCTTTTTTTTCGAATGTATTGTCAAGAAATCCCTCCTTTGCCTGCTGCTCCCTGCATGCAGGAGCTCAACACCATATTAGGGAAAGTGAAGCTTGGGGTGCATGAATGGGGTCATTAAAAAGCAGCTAAACTGAAGCATTCTAATTATTCTTAGCAACCTTTCCAAGACAAGCCAAAGGCATTCTCCAGTGTAACTCCACCTTCCCATGTCTTGGGTGAGATTTATATATGTGTGCTTGAGCAAGAGATGTACCTTAAAGTAATCAAGCCAGTGTTTATTTTGGCTTCCTTTGCCTCTTTGCCCCCATACCAGAGATCGACCCAGAGCCTGTGCAGTAAAATATTTCTTTAACAGATGCATACCACGCTGTTGGTACAAGTGGATTGGTCACTCTGGAAAGCACACACTAACAAGGCAGGAACAGATGGTTTTGAGTCTTGGTATGGAGCTGTTGTGGCTACTGTTTTTTCATTAAGCATTAATTGCTGGGGGTGGAAATCATGCTTCTGACTGTGCCAAGGAGACGGGTCTGGCTGTGTAACTCAGATGCACTGAGTGGAGCAGAGAAGGGAGAAGTCTGTCTGGAAACCTGGAATGCCATGAATTTCTGCCCTGCACCAGAAGGACTGCCTGTCATCTCCACTTTACAAGTCACTGTCTGAGATGCAGAGGAATTTCCATGCAGACCAAGAGAGGCTTACTGGGAATGGAAGCAATCTTAGGGTGTAAAATATGTTGCCTTTCAAAAGAAGGTCTTCCTGAGAAGAACTGTTTGGCCTGCTTCAGTTGAAATGAACATGCAGTTGGAACTGAGGCAAGATGATGGAATGTGGACCAGGCCAGGAGTATGTTCAGTTTTTGTTATATATATATATATATATGTTCTGTAAATATTTTGTGTTTTGCACTTTTAGTGTTACAAGGCATAGCACTGGATCCTGATGTTATGGACACAAATTTTCTATTGTCCTGTGTATAATTTTTGTGTATATATACTGGTTTTAATGCCTTTTTAAACTTCCATAGTATATGTTCTTTTTCCATAAATCCCCCCCAGTTCCCTCTGGATTTATTAAAAAAAAAAACAAAACATATATACTGTACCAATATATTAAATGAATCACTGTCACTTGTGAAAGAAGGAAACCTGTACCCCAGCTACCATTTAATGGTGGGACTACTGTTTTTCTCAATGCTGTTACTGGTTCTGGTTTGGTGGGGGGTTTTTTATGACACCTTTTTCACTTTACTTTCCACCTTTGTTCTCCTGCTTAATATTTGTTGTCACAGATATGTTATTTCTTATCCTAACCCTACTGGCATAATTTAATGTGGTTCCTCATGATGGGATATGCAGCTTAGGAGTGACATCTCTTTGTTTCAAATGCACATCAAATATGGAGTTTCATGACTGGGTGGTGCTTTGGAGCTCTGGGTGGTGCTTTGGAGCTCTTCTACCTAAAAACCAGCAGCTTGTACACAATCTTCTTTACCTGTACCCTTGTTTGATTTTTCGAAAGAAAGCATCTGATTCCACACAGTACATATAAACATAGACAGTTTGATAAAGCTGATAAGGTCCAGGTCACTTGTTAAAATGTAGAGATTAGAAAGCCAGACTTTGATATCCTGGCTGTGTGCTCATGTTTCTGCTGTTACACCCTGCCTTCATCCTGCTCACACTGTATTTTGGAAAACTTACCACAATATCATTACATTTTCCATCTGTCTTGAAGCCTTGATAGGTTCATCCAGTTTCATTTTGAGCTGGTGGAAGGAGAACAAATCAAAAATGTCTGACAAATATCAAAATGTCCTCGTGTTGTCAGAATGAAATGTGTCGGTGCTTCAAAAGGAAGGATAAAATTTTTATGTTTTGACTTTTTAATTTAATATTATGTATTATAATGCAAAGCCCCCCCCCCAAAAAAAAAATAGGTCAAAATTAATTACGTACTAGCACAAGCCAGTGGAGTTTTACCTGTAGGCTGTAATTTTTTTTTCAGTGAAAGGTTTCATATATATGTAAGATGATGCTGTTCTCTTTATTTGTGATTCTTCTTATCAGTCTCATTGTGCCTTTGTGATCCTTCTTTGTGCTGTATCTTACAATATGTTAGCATTTATTCCTTGTAATACACAGACTCTGATAATTAGAAGTTTCCAAAGTATGCTTCATTTCTAGTATTATTTCTTCTACCCTTCTTAAAAACCTTCCCAGAAACCACAGATGAGGTAAAACTTGGAAGATTCTTATGTTTTGGAGCTTTAAGCCCCGCTCTTTGATTAGTTTGGGGCTATCAGAGTGCACACTGTCCAAACCAATGTGGTGACTGAGCTTTCCTGATGATATTGTAAATATGCATCAGTTCCCAGAGGTGCATATCTCAGACCTCTTCACTGATGAATAGGAAAATCCTGCTGCTGCTTCTGTTACAGTAAATTAGCAGAAGGAGGAAATGTAGTGAGGCAAGAAGAGAGAGAATGATCTGTGAGGCTGATGATGGTGGGGAAGAAGGAAGGATAGAAGCAATGAATAGGCACAATTGGTTTTAAGAAAAACTCCCCACCTTTTAATACTGCTAGGAGCTGCCTTTCACAGTGGAAATATGTTTAACATCAATTATAGAAGAGGGACTTTATTTATTTATTTATAATTTCACTGCCTGTTTAAGGTAACTCAGGGTATTGTTTTTATTCCATCAGCTGCCAGCCCTTCCAGCTCAGTGCAGGAGTCCATTGTTAGTGCATGTTTGATCATCCATCTCCAATTATCCACTTCTGCTTCCTTACTCAGCCGTGTAGCAGTGGCTAGTGGACATTCTCTTGCTGGTAGTTCTGTGACCTTTCATCTTTCCCTCTTGCAGTAGTGGTCATCTGCCCACCAGAGGTGTGAGGTTTGCACTGAAGTCCATGGAAGAAGATTGATACACCCAGCTCTGCCACTGATTTTCTGGGTGCACTTCAATCTCTCACTTACAGCCTCTGCATGCCTCAGTTCCCAAACTGTTCAAAATTTCCTTTGTCTCCTTATCCTACAAACTGTTCTTTTCCAAGGCCTACCCCTGAGGGTTGTGTCCTTCATGGAGCTCTAAAATATCGTAAGATAAATAAGATTGGATGAAAAAGTGATGTAACACAAGTTTCCCCTTGTGTCTGTGCATTTCCAAAGAAAAGAAATCATCTATTTGATCTTTACCTGAAGATTTTTAAATTTGGTTTGAAATGAGAATTTATCATGTTGTGAAAATCCATTAAGATGACCAGATGACCAGCAGATTCTGGCGATGTGTATTAGTTGGTTCAAAATCTATTCTGACTTTACAGACTAAAAGATGATGACCTTTTTCTTACCCATGGAAATTTTTAGAGCAATCTCCATACTTTTCTTCATGCAAAACATACCAAGTATTATTTAAAGCTGCTAAGGAGATGAACAGTGTACTGGGACCATATTGCTCTCCTATCATCTGGCATAATGGTTTTCTTTTTTGCCATTTAAGATTAAAACACATATGGAACTTGCTTTAATTTGTCACTTTTATTTTCTGAGTTGCTGAGTTCCAGCTTCAGCTGGGATGTCACATTAATTCTGTTTAAATCTTGGGGAGCAAGCAGGTTGATTGGAGTTAACTGTATACTGTATAATAATTCTGAGCTTAAGCAGCGTTATCTCCAGCAAATGTCTTTTCTACAATAGTCATCTATGTGGAGCCCTGGAGCAATTCTTGGCTTTTTCTCTCATATCACTTCACTATCAAAGCCGAAATGATTAATATTCACAGGAAAAAAAAATAGATTTTCTCACAGCAAATCTTCCTTTCTATTTCTGTTTGGTGAGAACCAAGCCTTCTGCATACATTATACAGATCAGCTAGAACCAGTCTGAGGAGTGAGGATGTATATCTGTGGAAGTGATACAAATCCATCACTGTGGTTAGCAGAAAGGAATGGTAAACATGCCCACATTCCTAGCACGCACACCTTTTTTACCTAGCTTTTTGTCTTGCTTCTCCTGATAGCTGTGGCAGTAATAAAATCAAGGATGGTGCCCTTGAGCAGACTGGATTTCTACTGTGTGGAAAAAATTGAATTGCACCCCTTTTGTCACTGTGGGAGCAGCAGCTCCACATGGCATTTTCTGATGGACAACAGCCACCAGGCTGCCACTCCATGTAGCAGCATGCTGGGGACGACCATGGGGTGTGACCTTGGCCCAGGCAGCAACAGAACCAGCAAGTCTGGTTAAGGACCATGGTTTCCAGGAGCAGATGCTGACTGAATTGCTCCCAACAGTTCCCTAGCCCTGAAAGTGCCCAGGACTTCTAAAACGAAACCAGTTTCCATCAAACCCAGAATGTCCGTCAAGGAGTCAGAGATGCTTGTTAATTTAAAATGGGAACAAAGCAGTCAGAACTTGGCTCAGGTGTGTGAGCTGGTTTGCAAAAGCTGTTTTTTAAAGAGATGCTTAGAATGGTTTCAGATTGTGTTGAAGTCAGCAATGAACTTTGCACTGGCAAGGTGGACCTTTAATGACACCCCAGGAGTTAGTGACTCACAGGAGGAGAGCATTCTTTTGAATCTTCTGTTGTGAAAATGGTGATTGCTCACACATTTAATCAGGGCATACATCACCCTGCAAAAGCAAGCAGCCTCTCTCCTTTAGAAAATCCATCCGACCATGTCAGCCTAAAGGTCTATATCTGTGCATGAAGTCTTATATGTAGGTGTAAATATGCATTGATTTATCTGTAAGTCTCTCTCTCTATGTATATTTTTGTGTATTTCCTCTTCAGGAGATGAAACACTTTTGTTTCCACCTTCTGCAGTGGCTTCCCATCCAAAAAGTGTTTCGTTTTGGGTGAGAACAGTCTCCATGGCCGAAGCATTTTTGAGTCAAATCTACGGCCTCTCCAGCCACACCTTCAGCTTGAGGTGTGCTCCTGGCCAGTTTAACAGAGACCAGTAACAAGAAACAATTGCTTTTACTATACTAGCCATTTTTAGTTTTTTGTAGCAATACCATAAAGAGAACCCAGCATGAGTTTGACCCTTCTGTCAGCGAGCCAGCAAATAATGCAGACGAATACAAATCAATAAAAACTATGATAAATAAAAAAGAGCATTCTGTGTGGAGTGGAACATTTGCTAGAAAGACAATGGGCAAGGATGCCTTCCAAGACATCACCATGCCTTCTGGAGAAGACAAGCTGAGCATTGGGATAAAATAGAAGTGAGAGGCATTGCTTTTGCACATCTTTAGGTATTTCATGTTCAGATCGCTCTCTTCAGGGCTGTGCAGAGGCAATGCCAGTGCCTCTGGAGGAGGCACAGCATGGGAGAATCAGGAGCAGGAGCAGCTCTTTCAGGAGGAGTCTGATGTGGCTGTGCAGGGGGCAGTGTCAGGCAGCGTGGGCTGTGTCCTGCTGAACCACTGAGCCTGTACATGGAGCAAGGAGGCTGCAGTTTGCTGCTCCGTGCTGGAGAGCCATGGAAAGCTTCTGCTGGCAGTGGTGGGGCTGCACACATGAGCCCAGAGTGAGCTGGCACATTGTAATGGTCACAAGACCACCCAGCATTTTGCAAAAAGATCGTTTCTAAGATGCTTGGAGAGGGGAGGATGAGACTGGGACTTAAGCTGAAATTACTGCAAATAGGTGTCTGGCCTTTCCCCATGCTGCGTGCCTCTGGCATGCCTGTGAGACAGTGAGGAGATGAAAATGCTCAGGAATTGATTCCCATCTTCACTGAGGAGCTTCTCTTTTGGCTTTGGCAGCATAATTGCTATATTTGTTTCCTCCCTGAGGACTTTTTTAATTTTAAAAGGTGAAGGAGAAATAAGCTTTTACATCAGATATTGTTTGAGTCTGTAACTTTTCTTTTGGTCTTTGTTCTGTGGCATAAAAGCACAAGGTGTCTAATGGACTTTTCAAGGAAGTAATTATCTGATGTACATCCTTAAAGCTTAAAGCTTTTATTGATATTTATACAAGTAGGTAAATAAAATACAATGACAAAGTATTAATCTATTCTAGTTTTTGCATCAATACAAAATAGCACTTAATGCCATTCTTAGACAAACTTCATAGCTATTATTTTTTAACTCCGCAATTGTGAAGGAGGAGAAAAATAGGAGGGGAAAGTTATACTGATGTAGCTACGGCAGTTGTTTAACCATTAATCCTCTTGATATAGTGGTGCTTGATCAAGACGTTTTATTTTCATTCATAATAATGACATCTTACTCCCCCTTATTTTAACTTAACCATTCAATTTTTTTAAAAGTCCAAGGAGCAGCAGTTGTGCTCCTGGCATATTTCCTGCACAGAAATAAAATCTGGCAGGCTGGTATGATTACAGACTGTGACCCTTTAGCAGTGCCTTCCCCATTTTTTCGATGGGGCTGGCTGCTTTTCTTCTTTCTTCCTTCTGATATTCCTCTCCCCCTAATTGAGGCCTCCATGCTCTCCCAACCTCTCTGTGGCTGCCTCTTCCCGTAAAACACTTGTCCACCCTTAATGCATTTGCTCTCATTGAACTATATCCAGAAATAGCTTCCAGATGCTGTCATAGATGTCCATTTCATTATTTCTGGTGAAGGGATTTCACTTAAGCATAGCTCCACCAAGAAAAGCAGGAATCTCTGCCTGGTTTACATCTGCTCATCTAGTTCATCCCTGCAATCATCTTGGCCAGCAACTTAGTTTTTGAAAAATCCAACCTTTTTTTCTGTGTTCATGACAGACTATTGTAAATGAGTGGATATGTTCCCAGACACCCAAACTTCACAGTGCTTACTAAGGTTATTTTCTAAAAGTGATACAGCTACTCTAATAAAATGTCTTAAAGGAGTGGCTGAGTGTGTCCTTCATCTCAGAGCTCTTGAGGCTCCTGAGAGGGAGGTGTTTACTCATCCAGGAGGCTTTGATGGGGGTGTGAGTATGGTAGGAGAGAGTCTTCAGTCCATAAAGAGCCAATAGTAGATGTCCACTCCAAAAATGTACTTGCCATCATCTAATCATAGGATGCCAAGTTTGAAAGGGACTTCAGGAATCATCTGATCCAACCTTAGCAAAAGCAGGTTCTGGAGAGAATGGCACTGCACCCTCTACAGCTGAGTCATTTATGAGCAGTGTTGGGAAACCCACCACTTCCTTGGAGAGACAATTCTGATGGCTAATTGTTCTCATTGTGAACACTTTTCCTCTTATGTCTAACTGGAATCTCCCCAGGAGTAAATTGTGTCCGTTACCCATTTTACATGTGACTCCTTGTAAAAATGGAGTCTCCATCTTCTCTGTAGCCACCCTTTTCAGTACTAGAACATGGTGATAAGGTCTCCCCCATGGCCTGCTTTTCTCAAGGCTGAATAAACCCAGTTGTCTCAACTCCTCCTCAGCTGGCAGCTTCCCAGCCCTTTGATCATCTCTGTGGCCCTTCTTGGACCTTTTCCATCTGGTCCACTGGGGTATTCTTATGTAACAGTGACCAAAACTGAACATAGTGCTCCAGATGTGGCCTGACAAGGGCTGATTACAGTGGGATAATTACTTTGTTATCTCTGCTGGTTGATGCAACCCACATCCTGTTGGTTTTCTGTGCTGCAGCAGCTTACTGTTCACTCTCATGGAGCTTGTTGTCCACCAGGACCCCCAAGTCCTTTCCCACAGAGCTGATCCCAGCCAGGTTTATATTCCTACTACCTTTTTATTCCTGGATTATGTGTTCCCAGGTGCAAGACCTTACACTTGTCCTGTTGAGCTTCATAAGTTTCTTGTTAGCCCACTCTTCCAGACCTTTCCAAGGTCTACCTGCAGCATGCCTTGGACCCACCTTCCAGGTCACTTATGGAGATATTAAATTTAGGCATATAACCTTATTTCTCTGATCACTTTACTCCCACTGCATTAACTGTGTGAAAATCTTTCACTCCTTGTCATCACTGAGGTCTAAAGATCAGGACACCAAAGGATGTGAGGCCCAGAAGAGGGAAGATGTAAAAATATTCCAGCTTGGTCCTGTGGATCGAAAACCAGAGAAAATGAGAGGTCAGGTGAGTGAAAGGTAGATATTGGTCATAGGGAGCTGAAGAAAAAAGGCTGAGAGCTAGGGGTGGAGATCTGTGTCAGTTGTGATGATGTGACCAGGACATCCTCTTCATATTGAAATGTGGCTCTGGTCCCAAAGCATGAAGATGAAAACACCCAGCTCCAGTGAGAGCTGGGGCAGCTCAAGGTGTGGGTAAGGTCTGAGGCTGTAAAAGCAGAGCCAGGGCAGCCCAACATGTGGGAGAGAGGGCTGTGGGGTGCCTTTGTCATGGTGTGGATAGAGAAGGGAGTGCCTGGTGAAGAGTCTGACTCAAAGACCTGGTGGGGATGGATTGGTGAGGCAGGGCCAAAAGGTGTGTCATGGGTAAAGAAGAGCCTTAAACTGCAGCAATAATCCCAATATCAACCAATTCTATTTTTCTCCTCACTTTGGTGTTCCATTCTGCCTTGGTTTGTCACCTCTGTCTCCAAAGGCCAATACAGGCTCAATCCCATAAAGACCTGATCTTTCTCATGGTAAATGCATGTGAAAACCTCTTGACTTAGATACTTCAGCCTCCACTTGAAGATTCCTCCTTTCACAGGTGATCTGTCATTCTCCCTGAAGAATGCATGTTTTCCTATCCTCCTGCAGTCCAAGGAGTTTTGTACTTCCCAGGGGCTTGTTTACTTTCAACAGCTAATTGTACTTCTAGATATTCAAGGTCTCTAGGTCTTGTTTTCAGCGTAGTCTCAGTGTGACTGCGTGGCCTGGAGGATGTTGTGGCTGTGTTGTCTGGTAGCTCTGTAGTGGGTTTGAATGCTCCATTTTCGGTTACACTCATTCACCTCTTATACTTGAGAAAAGGTGTCTTTTATTTTTTCTACACCATTAATTATTGTACATACAAGTGCACGTGCGTGCGCGCGCACACACACACATATATGTGTGTGTACATAAATATAAACACAGCTTTATTGTGTCTGCCCTGAGTCGTTTCTGTGGCTCTCTCTTATTTGCTTTCTACTCTCCTCTCATAATCGCTTTGTTCTCTGTGCTTATTGACAGTCCCTTTTTGGTTCCAGTGTGTCAAGAAGGGTGTCTGGAATGGGACATAGGTTTGGCACTGGATGCATGGTTTATTTCCCTCCAGTACTGGCTAGAACCCCTGTTTGGGTCTGCAGGATTTACAGCTCCTGGCAGGGAATTAATGTATCTGTTACATCTTCCCTGAAGTAACATTTACGGTCCCACTGGTGTTTTTGACGGGTGAGGAGGACCCAGAAGACCCATCAGATCAGTGTTGGCTGCTTTGAGCCCCCAGAAAGGGTCTGCTGCTGGGGCAGCACCACTGGGCACCCTACAAACAGCAGGGCACTCGGCTCTCCCCGTGAGTGGGAAGCAGGTCTGATCTGTGGAAAGCAAAACACAGGAAGATGTCAGTGAATCTTTCAGTGCCACATGTTCTTCACAGGCTGAGGACTGCTGGAGGCAGTTCAGTGTAGCTGGGGTTGAACTGTCCTTTTAAAATCAGTCTTCAGTGTGCCTCGCTCTCCTCATAGGCTGTGGCATCCTCTGCTGAAAGCCCCCGAGGCTTTGCTGAGCTTGATGGACAATTCCTTTTCTTTCTTCCCCTTTGTGCTCTCTGACAAAGAGAAACTGCTTCTCTTCCAGGGAGAGGAGGGAGGGAGGCAGGGAGGGAAGAAAGGAGGGAGGGACGGAAAGGAGGATTTTCTTCTCGGCCTGGGATGTCTGCACCTCCACACTTCCAGCCATGTCCTACGGCCAGGCTGGATTGCTGTTGGTATGGCAACGCTTCCCTGCACCAACCAAACCGTGAAAGGTGAGGGAAAATAATTATTCATCTCCATTTAGCTAATGGTGTACAGACTCCCAGAGATTAAGATTTCTTAAAGGAATTTATTATATGGATGTGTCCTGATGGTGTTTTATTTAAGGTATCCACAATGGCTGGATCCCCAGGAATCAAGGTACCACCAGCACTGATCTGAATCTTTAAGTGGCTTTGACAAACGTGTCTCAGAAAAAAACAAACTGGGGCTTTCAGGAGCCATTTGACATTGTTCTTGTTCTGCGGCCATTAAAGGGGCTGTCCCAGGTGAGCTGATCAAGGTCACAAAGGTTGCCAATGCACAGGTAGGACTGAGCCACATCTCTGGAATCGGAGTTGACTGTCTTTTGATGCTTTCTGCTCTGATACCTGCTTTACAAATAAAATAAAATACAGTTTCTCAGCCTGAGGTTCTCTGTGCTTGGGTGTACAGTCTGGATCTTCTGAAATAACCACAGCAATTGGGAAAAAACCCTGTAAATGAATGAATATTGACTGAATTAGCAAAGCCATCTGTGGAAAAGTAGAAGACAGTGGAGGACATCCTGCCTGTCCTGCATGTTGTCGATCTTCATGCCCAGAGGTTTAAGTACGTTTGTGTGCTTTGAAAAAGAATTTCACATGCAGGAGCCTGTTGCCTTGACCTGAACTTAGCAAAGGGGCATCTTGAGGCATTGTCACATCTTGGGAATGTGGCCTAGCTTTGCATCATTTATGGAGTATGCATTATTCTGGGCTAATGTGAACGTAAGCCTTTGATCTCGTGCCATTGCACCAAGCAAAATAGATGTAACTGTTGAATTCCTTCCTCTTTTATCATTCCACAGTCAATAATACTGCAGCTTACCATTCCTCCATCCCCCTTCTCCTTTGTGCAGCTTCTGGGGCTGTGTTGCTTTCCCTCTGGTTTTCAATCCTGCTGCATTCCCCATGCTTTGAAGACAGGTTTTATACAGGAAAAAGGAAAATACATTTCATAATGCAAACATGCCCTGCTCAGCACTTTCAGTTATCTTATTTATACACTGCAGTACAGCTTTCTATGACCCAGTGATTATAATTTCCCAGAGCTATCATCACTTTAAAGCTACCTCTGAATTGTGCTCCAGCAGATGGTACAACCCTACGAACACTGTGAGAGCCTGGAATGGAGGGGATGGGGCAAGCTGTGCACACATAAACCAGTCTGCTGCCCCAACAGCTAGAAAACCTTTACATTGCACTGCTTCTCACAGTGTTCAACCTCAGCCTGTATTGTTGAGCACTGTCAGGCTGTTAACCACCAGGGAAATCAAGGTGGTTGTTTTTCTTGGGTTTGGGCCTGTCTACTCTCTGACTTTTTTTTTTTTTTCTTTTAATTTTTTTCCCCCTGCATAACAACTGAGCTGATTAATTCCAAGATAGAATACCAAATAAGTAAGAGTCATTCATTATATGCAGTATTCTAATAGATTTCAATGTGATCTAAACTTGGATTGAATGCTAACCCATTGATTGCTATTCAGTTGTTTAAGCAGCTGTGCTACTAAGCTGAGCAGTTGCTCTGTGTCATCCTTCTCTTTCTTCCTTCGATTTCTACCTCCCTTTCTCCACTCTTGAAATGGCTAACCCCTTGTCTATGCATTTTGCTTCAGTGGATTGTGTCCTTTGTGACTGACTACCAAGTACACAATGGAAATGGTAGACAGCTAAAGTCATGAAAGATACGTTATCCCCACGTAATTGGGTGAAATTCCCATGGGTATTTCACCAAGCAGAGCAGGTTGTTATCATTCTTGTTGAGATGATAATAAAGGGGTGTGATTTACTGCTTCGGTTGTTTCAAAGGTGTCATTTGAACCTAGGGGAGTGTGGTGTTGTGAAACAGACCTGGACAAAGCCTTACAGAGCAGAGAGTGCACATCCGTAATTGCAGACAGGGGCATTTCAAAAATGACTTGATTATTTTTCATAATCCTGCACTTTTTCTTCAACTCAAAGTGAAGTTGTGGGTGCTTTCCCACTGTGCAAATGAGGCTCTCTGGAGTGCACATAAGTATGTGTACACATATGCATATGTATAGATACTCACTAATTGAATGTGTATATGCATTTTTATACATTAACATAAACATTTAAAGTCTTTTATGGATATCCAAGCTTTTTTTTTTTTTTCCTTCCT
>VWYP01009391.1:199021-239592 GCA_013400435.1 Pycnonotus jocosus | reverse complement strand
GGCCGGCGGCGGCCGCGGCCCCCGCAGCTCCGCGCCTGCGCGGGCGGGCGCTTTTCCTGCGCCCCGAGCGGCAAGAGCCAAACAACCTCGAAATGATTTTACTGAAGGACTTAAACTGACTTCTGGATTGTTTTTGTTAATCATAACCGACATATATATAAATAATACATAGTGCTTTATTCTTAAATTACTCTTAGCCAGCGTTTAGCAAAGGTGCCATAAGCCGCGTTTGTAGAAAGACAGCTCGGGAATATTACTGAAACTGTAAGTTTTGATTAACACACTCATGCGCTTCAATGAACAAAGCCTGGGAGAGAAACGTACTGTTAAGTTTGGACATCGGACTGCAGAATTTATGGACAACAAGGAAAATTTCCAGAAATCAGAAGATAAGAGACAAAGACTGAGTTTATGCGTTAGAAAGCCCTTACCGGAAGAAAAGGATACGAAAAAGACTAAAAACGTGGACTAATTAGCCTAAGAAGCAGCCCTGCAGCCTCTCCCCATCCCGCCGGGGCCCTGTGGAGTAGCGGCTCCTGCCGGACACAGGAGTTCGGGACAAAACAAATTCTTCCCATGTCTCCTGCCAGAGCACACCATCGGGACAGGAAGTACACAAACCAATTCTTTATTCATTCGTCAACACTCAGCAACCTGTCCCAAGGCACTGAAACTCAACATGACCCACGGCATTAAAACCCATCCCCAGCCCGAGCAACTCCGCAGCTGCCGTGCTGTGATGGGCATTCCTCTGTCCTAGGCAAAGCCCTCAGAGGAACTGGATAAAGCTCTGCCTCCTCTGCCGGCAAAAGTCAGGAATGTGTCTCCAATGGCAGCCCAGAGAACGAGAAAGAAAATTATTTTATTGGAAGCCACAGAGGCATCTCCTATTCCACCCAGCAGCAACCTATTTTAGAGGAAAATCAGTGAGGGAATTGGGATGTAGCCACCTCAGTGTTTGAGCTTTGACAATGAAGACTCAGTCTGATCCTTCAGAATGGGATTATACACCAGTGGTAAAAAATAAATTGCTAAGCCAAGCAGAATCCCATTTGTGGAGTGAAAATAGCGAACAGGCAAGTGTGTAGAATGTGGGGGAAAAGTCTCTCCCAGAGGTTGATGGAGACATCCATGTGAGGGCCCAGGCACAAACACAGGATCCCTTACTGGTCCTGTGACACAGGGCAGCTGTCAGGCAGTGTGGGATGTGGGCAGGTGTCCCAGGCAGGTCTGGGGAATTACCTCAGGGAGATTTGAGGAAGTGTCCCAGGAAAATCTGGGGAGCTGCCCCAGCACCAAGCTGGTTGAGGTGGGTTTTTGGAGACACATCATTCCTTAAAAACCACCATTCCAATGACATCACTTTATCCAAAGCAGGGGTTGTAATACAACCCTAATTATTTATACTCCCATGATCCATCAGACAGACCAAAACCACAGGGCTGCTCTAACCAGGGAAGAAAAAGGTTTTTCTCATGTCACCAGTGACAACTCCCCTACTTACAGACCTACAGGCAACATATACACACAGTACAGCCAGGCTGTTAATACTCCATATTAACAGAGGCAAGTTAATATGTAAACATGCTTGTATTTTAGATATTTGGTTTCTCTGTGTTTTAGTTCTACTGAAAAACCAAAGCAAACCCGTGTTCTGCGGTCTCCATGTACCTATGAGGTTGGCTTTTCCCTGTGCAGCCTCTCACACTGTGCAGCCAGGTTTGCTTTAGTTGATGCATTTTGCTGGTGAACAACAGCAAAGGGGCAGCTGGTCAGGAAACAACTTTTATACCTTTGGTTACAGCATTCTGTGTAAGATGGGCTTCACCAGCCAGTTAGTAGGCACATGGGTGTTCAATGCATAAAAATATATCAAAAGGGTCAACCAGAATGGCCACTATCTAACCAGAGCATAACCTAACCTAAGTCAATAATCAG
The DNA here is from genome assembly GCA_013400435.1 of Pycnonotus jocosus. Classification (NCBI taxonomy): domain Eukaryota; kingdom Metazoa; phylum Chordata; class Aves; order Passeriformes; family Pycnonotidae; genus Pycnonotus; species Pycnonotus jocosus. The sequence goes on along the minus strand of VWYP01009391.1, from coordinate 237,654 downwards.
AGTAATTAATAAGGCATTGGGAAAAAAGAAAAAAAAAAAGAAAGAAAAAAAGAAAAAAGAAATCTTTATCGTGACTGGGCTTGATGATCCTGAAGATCTTTTCCAACCTAAAGAATGATCAGCTGCTTTCCATCACCCTGCAGGTCCCCCAGGCCTCTTTTAATCCTCTCCACCACACAGCCTGAGCAGAACTTTCCTGTAGTCCCCTGAGCAGTCTCCCTAGAGAGAGCAGAAAAAAAGGCACACCATTAATTTTGCAGCTCCATGGAAAGCAGGGTTCCTTTCAGCATAAATGACTTATTGTAGTGTTTGTATCCTCTTTGACAGTTTAATAACCAAGAACATTCAGCAAGGTTTTCAGTACATAGATATAAAGTCTCCTTAATTCCACCTCCTCTAAAATACCCAAAAAGTTGTTGAGAGGGTCTGCTTGGAGCTGCTTAGCAAATGCAGGTCTGTGTAAGATTCCAAGCTTACCTTAATGAAGGAGTGGAGCGATTTGCCGTACATGGCCAGGAACTCCCTCCTGATGTAGAGCATGTCTATCTCCGAGCGGGACACCATCACCCGGATCAGCGTGCTGTCATCGGTGCCCAGGCCCTGAAGGGACACAACAACAGCTACAGCTGCACAGTACTGAGGACAGACCAGGGACAGCCACAGAGCTTTGGCCTTCTGTGGAATCTATTCCTGGTTAGACCATTTTTGCATTAATGCAGAGCTCCATTACCAGCTCTGAGCTTACTGAAGGAAAAGTGAACCACAGAAAGAGGACCTCAGACTTCTTTTTCTTCCCCAATTAACATAGTTTCTTTTTTCCAATTGCTGTCATGCTATTGATTTAAGCATGGAGAGGGAGGGGGGAAAACAGCAAAATCTCTTTACCTTCATGGATTTGTACAATCTTTCAGCAAAATAAGCAGGTTTATTCCTCAAGCACTTTACTGTAAGGGAGACAAGAACAAGAGAATTAAAACCAATAAACACTGAAGGATAAGGTCTTTCAAACCCTTCCAGCACTTTCTCAGTGCAGACGTTTATTCTGTAAAAATGCAACTCAACAAGCACAGTGCAGAGTCAGTGACCTGCTGTCAATTGATGTCTCCATGCCCAGTGCACACCAATTAAATATTTTAAAGGCTTTAAAGCTTCCACACAGCAAATATCATCTGCCAAAGCATCCCTTGAAAGAGAAATATAAAGCACAGAGCCTTCTTGCCAGATCTTTAGATCTGCAAAGATTAAAACACTGTGGCTTGTAAAACAGTGAAAAACATGCCTCCTGAAGCCTTGCAAACAGTCAGAGCAAGATACAGTATCTTTACTTTTTTAATTAGTTTGTAGACAAAGTTTAAAAGCAGGGAACTCACCCACAGCTAACAAAGCATCCTCAAGGTCTCCTGACATCTCAGATTTTATGCTCTCTGTGATGTCCTTATTAGCAATCCCTCTGTACACTTCAAAAACTAGGAGGAAGAGTTGGAAAAAGAGCCAAATGAGCTGCTTCAGTGTGTAACCCCCAAGGATCACTTTGCAAGATCAAGCTCCTCATATCCTGTACAAACACTGCACCACTACCATGACACTGTAAGCTAAATCAGGGCTGCCCCTCAGAAATAATTAATTTTAATTATCAGCTGTCTTGCTAATTAGCCTACCACTGCTGCTAGGATTTTCCAGAACTGCTATTTAATGCAGACAGTTTCCATGTTTAGCTCTGTCCCATGGGATAATTTCATTATCTCAAATTTACAGGCTAGAGAAAGTTGTATTTTTTTTTCCCTCAACTCCCATTTTGTCTCAGGAGGGAATAAAATGGTCTAAAAGAATTGAATCAACTGGCCCTAAGAGTACCTGTTGTGTCAGAAAGAGATCACAATCAGTTAATGAAAAAATATAAAGCTCCTACATAAAAGTACTGTCCTCAAACAAAGGAAAAACCCAGGACACCAGAGAGGTCCTACCTCTGAGCAGGTGGCTCCTGTTCCGTGTGCAGAGGATGGACATGAACTGCACCTCATCCGTTCCCCATTTCTTCTCCCCAGCTTCATACAGGCGCTTGAAGATATGAACAAAGGGAAGATAATTGAGAACAACAGGTGTATATAATGAGATTTTTACTTCATAGAACCATTTGGGTTGGAAAAGCCCTCTAAGGTCATTGAGTTCAACCCTTCCCCTGCACTGCCAAGGCCACCACTAACTCAAGTTCCCAAGTGCCACATTCACATGGCTGTTGGATCCCCTAAGGGATGGGGATTCCACTCTTGCCCTGGACAGCCTGTGCCAGAGCTGAAAAACTATTTTCTAATATCCAATCTAGTCTCCATGTAGGGCACTGCTGACTAGCACAACTTTGGCCTTACTCATCTACCTTGAGAAAAAAAGGTAGAAAAAACAGCAGCGATTTACCACACATCACACATACAAACCCAGACAGTTTTTGCAAGGAAACAAATTGCTACACACCTGAGCATCTTGTTGAGCAAGAGCCTCATCCACAAATGTTCCCTCATCTCTGTTACCCTGTGGAAATACAAGGATGAAAAACTCATTTCAACAGAGCAACTAATGGAAGTAAGTCCTGCAAATTCCTCATTCAAAAGCAGTTACTGGAGATGTATAATGGGATTCTTAACAGTGAGTAATGGGTTACAAATACAGCAAAACATGATTCAGATGTGATTTATTCTTTCTTTTGAAACAAGAAGCCATCCACTTTAATTTTTTTTAAAAAGAGCAAATGGCATTAAGGCATGGCAGAATGAGGCTGCCCTCCCGGCAGAAGCTGGTGTGAAATGCTGGCAAGGTGAAATGCAAGAGAAGTGAAATAGCAGCCAGCCTGAAGCACCTCATCACTGAGTGAGAGATGTCCAGCAGCACATTCACCCCCATTATTTCCTGTGTCCTGGACTCACCGTGGCAAGGGACACGAGGACTCTGCGGAACATGGAGGATGTGTCAGAGACAATGTCGTCCTCAAGGGTGGAGCCATACTCTGCCAGAGCACACACAGAACAGATCTGTTACTAACAGCTCACAAAATCACAGGATTTGCTGTGTGGGAAGGGACCCGCAAGCATCATGAAGCCCAGCTCCTGGGCCTGCATAGAACCCTCCCTAAGAGTCCCAGCATACGCCCAAGAACGATGTGCAAACGCTCCTTGAGCTCCGTCAGGACTGGTGCTGTGCACACTTTTCTAGGGAGCCTGTTCCAGTGCCCAGCCACCCTCTGGGTAAAGAACCTTTTGCCAACATCCATCCTAAACTGCCCCCAGGATTCGAGCTGCCTCAGCAGTGCAGCACAGGGGAACAGGCATGTCCTACTTGCCACTCTGTGACTGGGACAAGCCAGGATGCCCTTGCCCTTCTTGGCTTTCATCACAGCAATCCAGCCATCATATTGAGGGGTGCAGGACAAAATTAAGAAGCACAACCAGTATAAAACTGGCAAAAGATCAATTGTGGATAGGCCTCTAGCTGACAAACATAACCACCCCACCCCATTATATTTACACCAACTCAATCTCTGTGTGTAATTCTGGTCCTTGGTGCTGATATCTTCTCCTGCCTCTCCACACACACCTGCACACACACAAGTGGCTTCTGACCCAGTATGAAATTGCAGAGTGTGCTACATACGGAGCTTGTAATTCTCATTGATGTGCCGAATCTCCTCGTTGGTGCGAGAAGCCAGGATTTCAATCAGGCAGCCTTCATCTGTCCCTGCTCCCTAGGGAATCACAGAGACAAGAGCTAAGATTGTGACAACTGTTTTAGAGGGCAACTATGACTTTTGTTTATTAGATATAGCTTAATAAGGAATTCATATTTAATATACAATTATGCCACTGCATACTGAATTGACCGTAAGTCATGCAACATAAAAAAGGATTTCCAAACCTTTAGAGCCCTCCTCAGTTCATGCACGTCATACATGGTGGTAGGAGTCATCAAACCAATGATCACCCTTTCAAAATTCCCACTCAGTTCAGACTTCAAGTCATCAATCAAATCCTAGAAGACAGAAAGAGAAGAAAGAAGAAAAAGACATGGCCTTTGAGAAGAGGAAGAACTTGTTCACCACTTCATGCACCAGCCCTCCTTGCAGGAACAGTTACTCTGAAGTGAACAAGACCAAAAAAACCTGGCCAAGGAAAGCTTGTGCTCAGTGCCAACCATACTCTTGTGAAGAATGGGATGTTCTTCACATTTCACCTGAGTGGTACAATCCAAAAAAGTCCACATCTCCCAATTATAGCCACAGGCACTGATCTCTGAAGAACACCTACCCTGCCAATAGTGCTTTTATAGGTGATTAGAACTTGCTGACGTTGGGAAACGTTCAGTTTGGTCAAGGTCTCAATGATGGCATCTTCATCTGTGCCTGGAAGGAACCAATGAAAACCAGTTAAGCTGCGTGTACCAGAACCAGAGGCCTGCTCTGGCCTTGCCCAGGGTGTACCATTGGCCACACAACCTTACACACATCCTTGCACAACCTGGGTCTCATCTGTGCACTAGTGCCTCAGCCCAGCAGCATCACAACACAGGACAGAGAAAACAAGAGCCTGACTAAAGACATTTTTATGGCCAAGGCTTGGATTTCCAGTGGAATTCAAGTCGTCCAATTCCCTCCAGTGCCCTCACATAGCAGTGAGGTGATGCAAAAGGCTGAATTTCCCCTCCAAAAAAAAACACCAGTAAAAACCTTCCCAACCGCCAGAACTAAAAAAGAAGGTTTGACACTTGAGGGAAATAACTTACCAAATCCCTTCATGGCCTTCCTTAGTGCCTGTGCTTCTTGCTCAGCACTGAAAGTTGAGACACCCTTGACTGTTGCCTAAACCCATAGGAGAGGAGTTATTAAAAGTAGTCACAAAGTGAGACATTCACAGAGTAGAGTTGAATTTAAAAAAAAAAACAAACCAACCAAAAACAAAACCAAAAACATGACATTCAAAAGATGCAAACATCTTTTTTGGAAAGTGACAGCAAATAAAGTCCACCCTCCCAACATGAGTGATTTTATACCAGATTCCATCCTATCCTGAAAAAAAATGTTTTGTTCCAGAGGGACTTCCCAGCCACATAAGAAATAAACCACAGGGACCCAACTAAAAGGAGAAAATATCTTAATGTGGCTGCACATGGAGTATCTGCTTTCCAGTTAAATAAGGGCACACAGCCTGACACCTCTGTTCAGTCCAGCTTCTTCCCAGCAGTTTTCCATGTAAATCATAGAAGAAGCTGTTCCCATCAAAGCCCCATTCCTAACTTCTCTAAGAGCAGTCAAGGACCATCATTCTGTTAAATAACACACCAGGAAGTCCAGTGTTTTACCCAAAATAGTGATTCATAAAGAGGTTTCTCTTGGTCTAGTGCAATTTCTGGGGAAATACACTTTTCTTGCAAAGCTCTTCATGTTCCCAAGAAAATCAATAGTGAAATACCACTTAACATTCAATGGGCAGAAAAATGTTCCCCTGTCCCTGGAAATGTTCCAGGGCTGGCTGGACAGGGCTTGGAGCAGCCTGGTTTAGTGGAAGTTATCCCTGCCCATGGCTGGAGGTGGAACTGGATGATGTTTAAGGGTCCTTTCAACCCAAACCATTCCAAGATTCTGTAATAACAACCATAGAAATGGCTGCCTTGCAGGCTCAACCTGGAAAGAATAATATGCCTAGGAAGTTTATCTGGAGAAATTAATGTTCTTTGAATTAAGACCTGATCTGGTTTTCCATTAACTACCCAAATGCAAAAGTCTGTATGCGTAGGTCATTCTCCTCTACAATGAGGAAGCAGAAAGAGGTGATAAATTCACCCCCTTGAAGGCACAGTCAGTGACAGTGCCCTTCCTGCTGTGTCCTTATCTGAGCTCCACTCCCTATGTTTATCAGGTCAGAGCAAAGGCTTGGCACAGCCTGGCACAGCAAACACACTCACCATCGTGCTCGGATCTGGTCAATCTGTTGTTGTCTGTGTCCAGGGCACTTAGACAGCTGTAATAAAAAAACATTGGGAGTGTTGGTTTTCTAGCAAATAATTAATAGAATACACCTTCCCTTGAAGGTTAATGAGACTGGTTAAGTAACCATCTAATTCTCTGGGGACTAAAACCAAAATTGAGCAGCCCAAGTGAACGCCCAGGCAGCTTCCTGGAGTGTCCAGCCCTGCTTTGTGCTGACAAAAGGCTGGATCATGACAGCACAGGGCCAGAGCCAGGCTGGAAGGGATGTGATGGACAGACAGGTGATTAGCCCTGGTAATTTATGATTCTTCTCTATTGCCTGCATGACAGCCTGAGTGAGGCTACAAGGAGAAGTGGACAGTGTTGCCCTGAGAGCAAAGAAAATAGACTCGATTCCCATGTCCTTAAAAACTCATGGCTTTGACCTTGGCAGGTGAGAGTTTGAGGGTGAGCAGAGTGAAGATGAAGCAGGGTGAGGAAGAAATAGCATGAGATTGCCCACACACCCCTAACCCTTCATGGATCCTGCCTGGGAGGCAGAGACATCATGGTGTGGGTGAGCACACAAAGGATAACCTCACTTGAGCACTGGGCAGGAGAATTATTTTCCCTCTTAGAATTTTAACAGAACATTTTGTATTCAACATCCCTCAGTTCGGTGCACTGTGTCCTTCCTTGTAAGGCTGTAGTTTTAACTGACAAAGCCTTTGAAAAACCACAAAGCTTCCCAAAACCATCTGCCCAAGGTTATTAGTTCTCTTCATAATTTTGTTTTCAATCAGAGAGCCTTTGCATGAACACACCCAAATTTTCCTGTGTCCCTGATCACTTGATATCACGTACCAGGGCAAGGTTCACTTCCCCACAAACCCATGTTCATCCCAGGAGAGGAGTTAGGAAAGGCAGACTCAAAGAGATACCTACATACAGTAGGGTTGCATTAAATAAAAATAAATTCAAAAGATGCAAACAGAGTGACAGCAAGTCCACCCACCAAATGTGTGATTTTATTCCAGGGTTGAGTAAGTTCTCTCATTAAAGCCCTGAAGCAGAAGCAGAGGTGCCAGCAGTGAATGACATCTCTCCCTAATTCTCCTAGTGGTGTTTAATAGCTGCTATCCATGAGCCCAGAGAGTTGTGCAAGAACAGGAGTGTGTTTGTTCCTGCTACAGACCTGGAATGCACAGGGTGAGCTGTTCAGGCCAGTTAACTCTGTATGGCACTTGCCATGGGTGTGTTACACACAGGCACTCCTGGGTGCACCTCTACCTTACCCTGTACAATCAATAATTGAAACATACAGCAAGTATTAGTATTGAGTTTGCTTTCTTTCATCTGATCATGAATTTCAGCAATCACAGTATGACCTAGACCTCAGAAAAATCATCTCTGCTCTTCTCTAATCTTCTTCAGAAGTAAAAAGCCAAATTTATTTGCTTTAGTCAGACATTAAATGAAGGCTCCAAATTTCACTGCAGTTTTTATAATGCAGCTGTTTGTACACAGAAGCAGGAATATCAGACAGGCTGGTTTAGCAAGTCAATTAGAGGGCAAAATAAAGGTCAGTAGCAAGGAAAAGGGAAGGAGAGGAATTCTGAGTACAAATGAGCTGGCAGAAGGAAACCAAACCATGAGGAGAGGCTGCATGTACTGCACTCAGGGCAAATGGTCTCGCAACATCCATTAACAGTAGAAATACCACACTGAATATTGACTACAAGACTATGATTTCTTCATCCTGGAAACACCACTGGGAATTGAAAGAGCAGAGCACTGAAAAGGCAGCCATGCAAACCCACTGCTCAATTTGCAAGTGCTGGTTTTGTTCCTGGTGCATTTCTGTGTGAGAATGAGCCACTGAGGTTACAGGTGGGAGAGCGCAGCAGTTCAGCCAGGCTGTTGAGCAGTGGCCCCTGTAACCCTTCCACAGCTGAAGGGGTCTGCAGGAAGTGCTCATGCTGGGGCTTTAGATGAATGAAACTCTCCTAAGCCACCCCTTGGAAAGCAGAGAGAGAAGGGAATTGCTCAGCAGATTTGCCAGTGCTCAGCAGCTTAACACGATTCCTGGCCTACAGCTCAATCACGGAAACACAGCTTCAGGACAGGAACAATACTTTGCTCTGTCTTTTGAAGAATTAAACTATGCATGCAGGAGTCAGCCAGCCAGTGCTATGGTGTTGCCCTGATCTTTTTCAGCCTTCGGATGTTTGCATTTTTGTAATGGAGTTTCTCACAGATTTTCACTTAAACAATGCAATGTTATTGTAACTGTCCTTTCTTGTTTTTCATTCCTCTCTTGAGGTGGGGACAATTGAAGGACTTCTAATTTGACCAGTGTGGTTGGAGAGGTGGCAACCTCATCTTCCAATCCATGGTCATTGTCAGAATTCTATATAAATCGAAGCAAAGAAATAAACTTCCTTCTTCTTGCCCTGAGGACTTGGCTGTGTGTGTGTGTCATTCATTTCATGTCCTATAGTGACACTATGGTACTGATGTTATTTGCTTCACCCTAGAAGAAAGGCCTGGTACAGTAAACCTGGCTTAGAACAAGCTCAAAACACTGTGCTTGGATCAGAGTGCAAGTGTAGGAGGCATCCCTTCCATTACTCGATTTTTTTTCCATGGATGATCTTTTCCTGGAAGACTTTATCAGCTAAACAACCTTTTAAAAATCCATATCAACATACTCTAAAAGCTGAATCCAGAATAAACTTAATTTATCCGGAAAGTGCTGACACTGTCACGTGTGCTGGCCAATTCAAGTTTAGGCTTGCACACAATCAGGTTTTCCTGACTACGCTCACAGCACACACACAGGAACCACCAAGGTTCTGTGGTTATCCAGCCGCTTAAGAGGATATAAACACAGGGCTTTCCCTCCCAGGTTGGGCTCGAAGCGTTGCCAGTCCTACATCTCGGATCTGGCTGGAAACCCACCGTTTTGTGACCCCTTTCCTTGTGAGACAAACACTGGACTTGTCCGACGAGTTCCTTCATTCTGTGCACGTTTACCCAAACACAACCCACACCCTGCTCCGGATCAGATTTTCCACAGCTCCGTCCCCGCCAGCTGTTCCCGGTGTGCAGGATGCAATCCTGGCTGTCCTTACGGGGTGCCCGGGCTGGGCTGGGGTTGGCCGCCGGGTGAGTGACTCCGAGTTTGCAGCTCAGGAAAGGATCTCCCGTCTGCCACGAGCCCTGAGCCAGCTGAAATACCCCAGCGCCTCCCACACAATGACCTTTATCTGGCCACTGCCCTCAGAAGGAATAAAAATAAGATTCTTATAGCCTTGTACGCCTCATTCAGCCTGTGCTCCCACCCCGAGTCACCCCCCTGTCATGCCCTCGGCGCTCCAGGGGCCAGCGGGGAGGACGTGCCAGCCTGGGCATGGCACAAATAGGAACTAAAACCCGCACTCCATATGCCTGGGAAAGGTCAGCCCTTCCTCCATCCCACAACTGCCCCCCGTCCCTCCCTAGCCCAGGCCGGAGTCCCCGGGCTGCCCCAGTGCCACTCCCGCACTGCCGTCACTACGCGCTGGAAAGCCGGGATGGCGCTTGGCACCTTCCCAGGCAACTGCAGCCGTGCAGCCCCGTCCCCCTGCCAAAGCGGATCCCCCGTTCGCTTGGCACTCACCTGCTGTCCCGCGCAGGTCTCTGGCAGAGATGCGGGGAGTTTGGGTGGCTGTCCTGGGTGGCAAAGTCCCCGCCCTGGAGACACGCGGGCAGTGACGTGAAGGAGTTCCAGCCCTGTTCTGCCCATCCCTGAACAGCTGGTTGTGATCCAGAGCAGTGAGAAGTTCCCGAGGGAGCCCCACTCACATTGCACGTTTGGGATGCAACCCCCAAACTGCGCTTTTGGGATTCCACGGAGGGCTGACAGGTTGGGACGGCTTCCACGCTCCCCGGCATTCCCTGTAAAAGTCCTTGGGAACAGAGGGGCTCTGGCTGCAGGCTCTGGTCTCTCACTCCCGCCTGCAGCAGAGCACACACGAAGGGGGAGCGAGGGGGACGACGGCGTGGAGCACACAGGCAGCAACATCCCCTAGCAAGAAGTCCTGTTCCTCCCCCGGTGTTTGCAGAGATTTCTTGCCTGTATCGCCTTCTGTGCTCCCACAGCAACTCTCTGGGTCTTCAGCATTCTCACCCCTTGTCCAAGAACTCTGCATTGCAAACAGGCATGATTTCAGTAAGGGTGATTCTTTGCATAACGATTATTCTTTTTGCCCCAATAAATGGCAGTGCCCTCAAGCCAAAACCCTTCAGGCAAAGGGACTTCACTTTTACCCTGATGTGACCCTGCCGAGATCAGCCATGGACATGATCACAATGCTGACAAAGGGAAATCAGCCTTGCAATAGATGTATCTTGTCTTGAAGTGTCTCAGGAACTTTGGTCTCCTCTGATGCCAAAAGTGCTGTTATTATCACGGCTAAAACAACCCTTTCAGTTTTCTTCCAGCTCCTAAGGCAACCGTGTCTCATCCCTGTGCCTGTTTGCACATGCTCGTTTGCTGGGAGGGTCCTAAATTTAGCAGCCTGGCTGCAGGCAGGCTGTGCCTCAGCGAGCATGTCTGTGTGGGTTATTTCAGCTCCCGCTGCCGCTTAGCCTCCCAAAAGAGCTGCACAGAGCCCAGCATCTACTGCAGATGCAAGGGGACATGGACCACGGAAACAGAAAAAACAGGTCCAAGCCTCAAGCCTTCTCCTTTTGCAAAGGAGCCTCTTTCCTTGCAAAATCTGGCACTTGACCCTGACCAGGATTCAGTGTGGACCAGCACATATTATAAATTGTTGCGAAGAAGAAACTCTTCTCTTTCCTACATCTGCGAAAGTTTCCATTTTCATGCCTTCTCACGTCAGCAGTGCCTGCTCTGGGCCCATTTTAATCCACCAGCAGAACTACTGTGTTTCCCCATTTCATGTTGCCAGTGATTTCTTTAGCCTGTGTATTTTCATCCTCCTGTTTGCTTCCCAGTCTCTTCAGCCCTCAGGACTGGAAGGATCTGTCACTGCAGTCACTGATATATGCAATGGTTATTTAATACCATAAGTTATTAATTTTCTTTACAAATTAGTTAAATATTGCACCAATCCTGCCATTCATTATTTTAATAATTTAACTTTCCTTTCCCCCTGGGAGAGGCAGCAAGTAGGAGGAATACTTGAAGATAGAAAGTGTTTGTGTGGATGTTTCTGGCCACCTGGAATTAGTCATGTAAGTGTAGTTCATTCAGCAGCCAGATCCTGACGCATCGCACAGCCAAGTTCCCTGTAATCTTGGCTGTTTATAGGTGCTGGCTCCAGAGCCATCTGATTCAATCACAATTATTTGGGCCAGAAAGAAAAAAAGGCACAAAAGCTTCTGAGCATGCTGAGAGTTGGCTGAGCTTCTCTGGAAGGTGGATAGAATGACAGGGGATTTAGGGAACCCTGTTGTAACTTGATACAGGAGCTGGTCCCTTCAGGAAGGAGAAGGGTTGTTGCTGTATTTTCCTAGACAAGGTTCAGGTGACAAAGCTTTGTCTCTCCAGGAGCCCTTTGTGCAGGGGTCTGCTCGGCTTTCAGCTTTGTCTTCATCTCTGAAAGGATGGAAAGGCTATGTTTACCTTCCAGTATCTCCAGCTGAAGCACTGGCTGGCAAAGCTTTGCTGTCCTTACATCCAAAGACAGACAGCAAGGGACACACCCCCAGTCCCAGCTCAGTGCAGTGACAGAGCATGTTGCTCTTCTGGCCCCGAATATTTCATTTGTCCCATCAATTTTTTTAACCACCTTTGTTACAAGGCTCTCAACCACCCAGACTTTACTTAATTGCATACATGCTTTCTATTCCCATTCCATTCTGCTGTTTTCCCATCTACAAAGGACCTAATAAAAATTAAAGTTCACAGAAAAACAGGGATGGCGGCGTGCATTAAGTAAATAAATTGAGCCCAAGCAGCAACCCATTAGGAAGGGGGTATTTATTCAAAGTCCCACAATGAGAACAGAGCTGAACCTCTAGAAAACGGCAGCACTTGTTTTTGCAGAAGGACCTGACCTTTTAAATTTGCACCTCAGAGAGCAAAGAATCATTGTGCTAGGAGGAGAGATTTTCAGTGTGTCCTTTCATTAGCAGGTACCTGCCTTTAGCTCTAGACAAACAGCCTCACCTCATTCACTGAGCTCCAGATTCTGGCATTAATGAAGTCATTCACCAAGTGAGGGTCAGAATTTGGGCCTTTGGGGATTAAGCCAGTGTTTTTAGGAGGTTCATAAGAGAAGTGCTCATTTTCATACCTGAGGTTGCAAGCAGCAGCCCCTGAAAATGGGCTTATTTAAGAGTTGCACAAGGGCTGTGGGAGTGTGTTGGATGCTGTAGCTCAGTGTTGTCTCCATAGCAGCAGTACCCGAAGGTAGGGTGGAAGCTGGAAACCAGCCCTTGCTTTTCTAAAGCACTGAGTTCTGTGTGCTTGTGTGATGGTTTCAGGTTCGCTGGATTTTTGTTTACCAAATGTGACATAGGATTTTTGGGAGGAAAAGGCAAAACAGGCCCAACTTAAAGGTAAACAGATAGTTTATTAATACGCACACTAAAGGAAGAAAAGGAAAGAAAAAAAAAATGAAAACTTTCAAAACTCCTCTCTTCTTTACAAACTGTTCAGTTTCTACAAACAATGTAAGGAGGCAAAACTCAGAACTCCAGGTCAGTACCACTTGTAAAATAGTCACTCATTCAGTCTTTGAGAGAGAGAAGACTCTCCTGTTGTTTTGGTAACTTTCCACAAGAGAAAACAGTCTGTTTGTGGCTGTAACTCACACAACAGCAGCCCGCCCAGGATATTCTGCAATTGTGGAACCTCCCATATCCACGTAGCCTTTCCCATGACCACGCATATGGGTTGTAGACTCACAGATTGGGGTGGTACCAAAAAAACCCAAACCAAACCAAACCAAAGAACTTCAAAGGCAAAGAATCTCTTATCCCAGAGAACAGAGACATCTCCTCACTTCTTCACTTGCAGAGGGCTTCTTCTCATCTCTCTCTGTTCAAGCCTCTCATGGGATCACCAAATCACAACTTCTAATTCAACATTCATACAGTAAGTCACAGATACCTTTGCTTTAAAATCCACAAATCATTTCCCCAATGTGTATTGTCCACAATTTAAAGGAATCACAGTCTGTTACTGAAAACTTCCAGGAGATTTCAGCCTAAAATTGAGGCAAGTCGTCATCTCTCCCACTTAAAAAGTCATTCTTCATTTACTGACTTAGCTATCTTCATATTGTCTCTTTACATAGCTCTAATTTGGCTTTTTCTCTCATCTCAGAGGAAGGTTAAGAAAAGTCTCAGTCTGTGTCAGGAAAAAGTTAAAACTTGCCTGGGCCTGCAGTGGTCACCTGGTCTCTGCCGCGGGAACTGCAAAACTCTCAAAGCCATGGTTCGAGGCTCAGGAGCAGCAGCCAGGATCTCAGGCGTTAAGCAGACTGATGGATGCCTTTTTCTTACCACCCCTCATTCTCAGTGTGGGGTGGCCCCACTCGGGGGTGCTCCCAGGGGGCCGGAAAGGGGGAAGGGCACATCCCCTCCCGGCCCCGGCCGCACAGCAAGCAGCTGCCGGGCCTTTTCCTCTCCTCTCCTGGGCCGGCAGCCCGGGGAAAAGAGGTTCAGCCAGCCCGGCCGCCCGGGGGGCAGCGGGATCTGGCCCGGCCCGCTCCCCGGCCACTGCATGATGTTACCTCTTGCCAGGTGGAAAAGGAAGAGGGCGCCTGGAACCCAGCCTGAGGTTCTTATATTGGTATTGCCAAAAGTCACATTGTGTTTCCTGAGTGATCAAACCACATGCCAATTAGGAAAATTGACCCCCGATAGGTCCTAAAGTCCCAGCAAGGAAAAACCATATTCCTCTTCAACCCACAACAGCTTGTAAGAGGATAAAGAATTCTCTCATTCTGTATAGTAATATCACAATAATCCCAAAGTGAACTGCAGTTGTTCGGGCTCGCTGCAGACATCCAGGGGCTGCTTCTGACCCTTAGAGCAAGGGTCTGTCCTTACCCACTGTTCAGCACTGCGTAAGGTGAAACAGCCATTTCCACAAGTCAGAGATGTTTTGGGAAGAGGTGTTTTGAGGAAGACCTTAGGAAGAGGCAGCCTGGAGCTGTTTGATCTATGATCAGATTAGAGCCCTTTTAACATAAAGAGAGGAAGGAAGATGAAACACTCCGAGACCTGGGTAAGCAGTGCTTATTTGAGGTGGGAAAACGGAACTATTCCAATTCACATAAGAAATTGGGGTGTTCTTAACTCTTCATAACCATTAGAAACACTGCTTCTGCACTCATTATTATCAGAGGAATGCACAGCACTCTCCCTTTTAGCAATTCAGGCAGAATTTAGAACCCTGAGCACTGCTGTGCAAATCAAAGTCTTTGGGTAGATTACATAGACATAAATGTCACACAGGGCCAAGAAGGAACTGGGGAGAAAACTGATTTGAGAAAATTCCTGTAACTCAAGATGCCTTTAAAACAGGAGACCACTTGGACACAGGAGCCCAAATGCCTCAGACAATAAGCTGTAAGGGGAGACAACAATGAGCACTACAAGGATGAGACAGTCAGGAGTCAAATACCCATTTCAAGTGTGCTTCAATCACCAGGTTCTCAAGGTGTGGATGCTCATGTGTTCTGCAGGCCGGCACACAGGAGGGGATCCCAGATGCTCTCACAATTCCTCATGCTGACAGCTCTAGCAGCATCTCGGGTGCGGGAGGCTCTCCACACTGCTTTCCCTCAGCATATGCTGTGCTGACACTGCCTCAGAGATGCCCACCCACTCTGCCTTTCTCCCACAGAGAAACTGAAGCCTGCACTTGGCCACGGGCCCAGTCTGCTGTTTTCTAATACTCACTGAAGCTATAAACAGCAGGGAATGCAAACAGTCCAGGGCCATTGGTGGTCTGATGGCTTTGCTGGCTGCCTGTGTCTGTGACTCCATCCAAATGGGAATGGGAGTCAGCAAATACCTCCAGAGTGGGAAGGGGCTTAATGAATGTTTAATGAGCATACATATAGTTCTAAAGAAGAAATGAGTCGCTTTCACTTTTTTCTTAATTAGTATCTGCCTCCATGTAGTTTAATCTTACTGAGCTGCTCCGTAATTTGGCCATAACACATCTGTAGTGGATGGAAGCAGAGCTATGACTGCCCAGCTCAGAACGACTTTTCCTGACCCTGCATTTAAACAGGAGTGAGCAAAGGGTGTGGGCAGACCCAGGTGAGGGGGGCAGGAGAAGCCCCAACAGGATCCTGACACTTGAAACACAGCTGATAAACCCCTTCTCAGGGAGAACCCAACCCACAAGTTTCCCTTAGTGTAGCAGCAGCTGCTGTAAAGGACAGTGTGGAGCTGTGGTGCAAAGTCATGTTCCTTGAGAAACACAGCTCTTTCCCACACAGTGCTCCGTCCCCTGGTGGACCACAGGGTCGATCCAGGCCATTGGATCCCACGTGCGTGAGCCTGCAGAGCTCAGTGAGCTCCATTATTTCTGGGTGTGCCTACCAGAGTGCCATTACCATGGATGGAAGATTGGCTTCCAGCCACAGGAAGCAGCCATTGCTGGAGCCAGTGAGGATGTCCTGCAAGGGCAAACAGGAGCACCAAGGAGGTGGAAACTTCCAGTTTTTAAACACGTAAAATACAGATCTGAGTTCTGGATAACCGTGTGATTAAGATTTTGTTGTTATGCGGTGAATTCAGGAAAATGTGACCATGGCTTTGTTTCCTCTAGATAGTTAAGTGTCACCAAGCACAGGAAGCTGTACCAGCTCTGTTCTCCGTCGTTGCTGCTCCTCGAGCTCTCCAGAAGGGGCCAGTGTGCCCTCGCCTTTCGGGGAATGCAGGAAACCTGTCCAGACCTGTGTTTTTATTTAGAAAATGCTGAACTGTCTGGAAAGTTTGATGAAGAGGGATGCAGCTGTATTAATGTGCTTTTCCCCGGGGATTTGAATGCATTTTCTGAGCAGTGCAGGAGGACCAGGGATCAGGGAGACAATGTGCAGGGAAGCAACTCTGCTGACCACACTCGGATATTTTAAACCTCACATCATGGGATTTTAGCAGCTTAAAATTTGGTGTTTAGGATTGAGTGCATTAGTCAGACTGATGTTCCTCTCTGCAGCAGGAAAGCCTGGGAGCACTCGGGAGTCGTTCTGACACGGGAGAAGCACCAGGCCACGCCTGTGCTGCAGCCACTGATCAGCTTTTCACTTGGAGCTTTCAGGCTCAGTTCCCTCTGATCCCTGTGAAGGTCACTGGGATTGCAGCAGTGCAGCCAAGCCTTGTGCCTTCTGGAATAAAGAATAACCTCAGCACCTGCAGCCGGGGATGGCTCCTGCTGTGCTTCTGCTCCCCAAAATGGTCATGGGTGGGGTTGTGTGCCCGTGGGCCGAACATCAGAGTCTCCAGCCATGCGTGGGTCTGACACTCCCTGCCTGCATTGCACTGCAGGTACAGTTAAAAAAAGCACTCTCAGAGCCAGGGAGGAGGCTCAGCAGAGCATCTGCAGCTCTCTGCATGCAGTGGCTTTTATCTTCTTTAGTTGGAAATGAGTCATTTCCCTGTACTGTACAGAGATGCACAATTTCTTTGGAAATTGTTCAGTTCTGCAGAGTCCTCAGAAATCCCTAGTGATGGGACCCAATTTTTGCACTGGGTGTTTTACTTGTCCTGAGAGATGTCTGCAGATTTTCATAGTTTAGAGAAATTTTAAAAATAATTTAAAATAATGGATAGAAGCAACTGAGACTTTATTCATTTCATATTTATTCCAAAGGACACGTGAACCTTCTGTTATTGACCACTGGCAGTTAATTCATGGCAGAGCCCCTAGGCAAAGCCAAGCATATTTCATGCAGGTTAAAGCCTGCAAATGAGAAAGGACTGTTTTCACAGGTGTGTTGGCTGCCTGGCTGAAATGATTGCAGTTCCAGCTGGATGGATTTGGGGTGTACTTGTAAATGAGGTGCAGTCAGGAGCCACTCTACAAATTATGCGTGACTGAAGGTGGTCAAAGGAGGACTTTGGGGTCTGCAGGGTGGGCTTGTGGGCCCATACCTTTAAGACCTGCTGAGGACAAGGATGGTGGAAGAGGTGTAGCATTATCCACAGTGAAGAGGCACAGTGGCTCAGCAGAAGAACCACTGTAGTGCTGTGCTGTCAGATCTGTGTATCTGTGTATTGCTAAATGTTACCACCAGCAATTTCACCTGTCTGTTCTGAGAGCCACATGCATCTTTGAAGTCTTCAAACACTGTGAGCAAAAACCCAATTGGACCCATTTACAACCCATTACATTGCTGATCCTATCTCACTGGCACTGCTGGAAGCCCTGACCAAAGCGAGGCCTGATGAAGAAAAGGGCTGTGTGAAGGGTAAACACTTTTGTCATCTCAAAGCAACCAGGCCTGGCCCATCCACTGGGGACAGGGGTTGGCAGCAGGATGGCTGTAGTTATTACCATAATACAGGAAATAATAGTCATTGGGAAAATGGGACCATGCTTTGGCTTCCTCTTCCATCCCAGTCAGAGGGGAGGAAAGGGAGTGGTGGTGTCATGGAGGTATTCATTTGGCAGCCACATGCTGCTTGGGTTTTGTATCCTGGGGCTTCATTCCAGAAAAACCAATTTCTGCCATTTTAACATTTCCCTCTGCTGTTTGAAATCCCAGCTCTGGCCTTCAACAGTGCGTGAAGAGAGGAGTCAGCTGTTCTGGATACCATAGGCTGGGAAAAATCTCCTGTTTTCTGAGGAAAAAATGCTGAAAAGAACTCAAAGTGCATTTAAAGTAAGTTTCCCAAGATCTGAGCTAAACTAAACCTTTCCAAAGCCTGACCAATGGCTTTGGGCTCTGGAGGAGCTGCAGTGCCTCGATGAGCATCTTGCCAATAATTGGGCGGGAAGGAGGAGAAAGCTGTAATCTACCAGCAAATCCAAGGCACAGGTTTTACAAGACCAGGTGTAGAACACTAAAGACATTTCGAGGGCTTGGGATATCTCTGCTTTTAGGATGTTTTCTTAGGCTCTCAAAGCAGGCACTAGCCAGGGCCTGTGTGAAGATAAGCCTCGTGCTTCAGGTTAATCCCAAACTGTCACAGCAGTGGTCTTTTATTATTATATCACAAAATCATCGAGTTTAGCGCATTATTTCAAAGATAAACATAAATACCCGTCACCATGCAAAGCCCTAATGTGGGCCGTGCTTCCTCACGGACAGAATTTCTGCACTCATCCCTCGCAGCGAGGAGGACGCAGATCCCCCGGGCCCTGTCCACTGTCCCTGAGGCGGCCTCCAATCCCGGCCGGTCTGAGGGCTGATCTCGGCCGGTCTGAGGGGCGATCCCGGCCGGTCTGAGGGGCGATCCCGGCCGGTTTGAGGGGCGATCCCGGCCGGTCTGAGGGCTGATCTCGGCCGGTCTGAGGGGCGATCCCGGCCGGTTTGAGGGGCGATCCCGGCCGGTTTGAGGGGCGATCCCAGCCGGTCTGAGGGCGATCCCGCCCCGGGGGCTCCGCCACAGCCCCCTCACGGCCCCGCCGGCACAGCGCCCCTACCGGCCAGAGCCGCGCAGCATGCCGGGACTTGTAGTCTCCACCGCCCCAGGGCACCCCCTCCGTTGGCGACAGAGAACTACCGCCCCCAGCGTGCCGCGCGCCGCACCGCCATCCCGCCGAGCCCCCACTCCCCCTGTCGCCGCACTGTGGGGCGGGGGGCGCTCCGAGGGCTGCGGGACGGGACAATCTAGGACGCGACATCCTGGGACGAGACGGCCCGGGACGGGGACTGTCCTGGGCGGAGGGGCCTGGCCAGGCCCTGCAGCTTGGCGGAGGCGCGGGGGCGGTGCTCCTGACGGCAGCCGGGACTTCCTGTGACGGCCCATTTCCTGGTCGGATGGGGCCGGCGGCGGGTGGCGGTGGGGTTGGTCCCTGTCCCTGACGGGCTCGGTGGCCGCCGGTGACGCCGCCAGGCAGCGATGCGGGCCCNGCGGCCCCGGGCCCCCCTCAGCGGCCGCGGCAGGAGCCAGGAGGGGCTCGGGACCTGACACCGGCATCGCCCCCATCACCGGCCGCTGCCGCCTCCTGAGACATGAAGAAGTTCTTCGACTCGCGCCGGGAGCAGGGCGGCTCCGGGCCCGGGTCGGGCACCAGCGCTGGCGGCGGCGGCAGCAGTGGCCCAGGCAGCGGATACATCGGCCGAGTCTTCAGCATCGGCCGGCACCAGGTCACTGTGGACGAGGTGCTGGCGGAAGGTGAGATCTCGGTGCCTTTTTGAGCGCTCGATCTATGCTGCTTTTCCCTCCCCCGTTCCCTCCCCAAGCTGAAAGGAGGCCTGGAACTGTCCCGGGCACTCTGCCTCTTCCTTGACCCCCAGATTCTTGAATATTTCATTGTCGTTGACAGAATTGCAGTCCAGTGGTGTCTGACGTGTTTGGTCTTCCCATCTGTAAATCCAGTGTGGGTTTGCTGGATTTGGCTTTATTTTAAATGCTTTAGAAATTGGGTGATTTTCGGAAGTTAATTATTTCCCACTTCTCCTAAACTAGGAGTTAAAAAACCAAAAGAAACACCCAAACCAAAATTGTCAAATATTTTGGTGCAGAACAAGATGCTGTGAATAAAAAAAGCAATGTCTTTCAAATTTTCATCAGTTATTACCTCCTTTCCTACTTCAAGCAGAGAGGAGTAAAACACTGCAATAAATTCCTTGTAGCTATGCTATTTTCATGGGTAGGCTGAGCAGGACTGGCTGTGACCTGGGATGAGGGATTTCTCCGTGTGGGGCTTCTGCAAGGGGAAGTGGTGATCCCAGTAGCTTTTTTTTTTTTTTTTTTTTTTTTCTCCAAACAGAACAATTAGAGACCTAAAAATGAATCCTAGGGGTTATAGAACTCATGATGTGTGCAGGTCTTGCAGTGCAGCAAGCTGCTGGTGGCATTTGTTTAATTGTAACTCTGCTGCTTGAACTATCATTTTACATTTCATTTGTTGTGGCCGTAAGGAACATCCTAAATGGCTCTGGCTGGTAACCTTAGCCTCGACCTTCAGAGAGATGTTGGCCTCCTTAGACCTGCTCCTGGTCCCTCCTGTGCAGCATCCTGGGCAAATTTAGTCAAAACAGTGTTTCGTTTTGATGGCGAAGGAGAGGGGAGCTGCTAGGAGAGAGCTGAGTGGGAGGACCTGTGTTGGCTTTTACAGAAAGAGCCCTAAAATGGAAAAGGGACTCTGTGTACACTGCCTGTGTTCAGATTTGTAAGAATTCACCATGGTGTACAAGAAAATAGGTCTGTGACTGTTTTTTAGACTTGGTTTCTGATATGTTCTGCTGAGAGGAGCACCGAAACCAGGCTTTTAACTAGCAGCTATAGTGATTTTTCTTTTTTTAAAATTTGCAATATAGGTTTGCCTGGACTGATAATTCCAAGGCCCTTTTGGCCCTGGAAGCTTAGGACCTACATGAGCTAAACTTGAGAAGCTGTCGGAGACTCTTTAATGCAGGGTGGCCTCATCCTGGTAACATGGGAAGGCAGAAGCTTTTTTTGCTGATGAGTAATCTGCTGGCAGGTTCTGCCCCGTGCTGACAGCCCTGGGAAGCAAAGCTGTGTGTCACCAGGCCCTCCTGCTCGGCAGGGCTGAGCTGCAGCAGAGGTGGAGGTAGGAGCGTAGATTGCCTGGGAGAGAAGATCCTCCCTTCCCTGCCTCTTTGTCCTGGGGGAGCTGCTGCTTGTGGCAGCTTTTCCCTGCAACTCCTGGTTTCTTGACTGGCCTGTGGGATGGAGCATGGCCTGCAGCTCTGAGCTCCTCACACGCAGGCCAAGCACATCTGTGAAACAGGTGCTGTGTTCTGTTCTGTGAGGCAGAGGGAGTTCTTCTGGTGAAAGGTGCTGCCCAGGTATCTCCCTCACAGTAAGACTGCTGTGGGCAGCCTTTCACACAGCCTGAAATCCTTCTGTGTGCAGAATGAAGCCTCTGAGGGAACAAGAGGAACGTGGTGTGTTGGTTTGCAGGTTGTCACCTTTTGTTGGGAGCAGTGAAAATGTTTCCTCTGTAGGAAGGTTGTGCCAGCTGGGGAGCAGTGTGGGTCAGAAGTGCTGCAGCTCTGCATGCCAGTGGCTGAGTGTGCTGGTAAACAGCCTTTTCTCCCTGACTCAGCTGGAGACCTGGGGAGCTCGTGGGCAACCCAGTCCCTGTGCTCCTGACGTCTGAAACCTTCGCTGGAAAACCTCTCTGTATCTGCAGTGGTGTTTCAGCAGTGCTGAAAAGGCAACTCGTGGCTCTTTCTGCTAAAAGGAAAAGTCCCCTGGGAAGCACTTTGTAAGAGGAGTATCCTGTCTGGGAAGGAAAGGACCTCTCATCCCCATTGCTTTAGGAGGGAGTGGGGAGACCTTGTGTTTAGGTGCAGCATGTGAAACATGAGAAAAAATGAGATGTATAAGAGGCTTAGAGGAGAGAATCAATGATGTGATGAATGGTGTGGAAGAGACTTGAGTTGAACCAGAACTTTGAGAACTGAAGTGTTGGTATTTGCCTCTGTCTGTCAGAGCTGTGCCTGGTCACCCTGAATTGTGCTGAGCAACCCTGCTGATGAGGAGTTTGTCCTGGCTGCAGCACTGCCTGTGCCAGGTGGCAAATAGCTCCATGAGCCTCTGGGCTCTTGTGTAGATCTCCCAGAATACCTGTCATGGTTAGGTGCACCCCCTACCCCTGAAAAATAGTTTTGTCTGGATACTTTCCTTCCTGGGCAGGGAGGAGCATCCCTTCCTTTTGGAAGGAAGTAGATGGGAGTAACATAGAAGGAATTTGGGGGGTTGGTTGTGGTGTTATGATACTGGTGAATCAGGGTTTTTTTACAAACAGGGTGTTGCAATAGGTGTTTCCTCGTTGGGTCTTTGTAGTTGTCCTGCTCTAATCCATATAATAGCACAGATAATCTCTTGAAAAGTTCCACTCAAAGTTTGCACAGGGATTATCTGTGGTGGGAGGGCAGTGCTGCTGGCCCTGGGGGTCTGCAAGGCCAGGTTTAAAGTTACAGTCCCCCAGTATGGACTGAGAGGTGTTGTGACTGGTTTTGGGGTGGGTGGTGTTTCACACAGCTGAAGTGAATGCCCAGGAGCTCTTGCAGTGCAGGGCTGAGTCAGGCTGCTGTCTTGCTGTTTTCTTTCTAAAAAGAAACCAAAACAGTGTTGGGCCAAATCAGATACTGGTCTTTGTTTCTGCCTGTGTGTAGGGAGAAAACCAATACAACAAAAACCCACCTCAGAGGCCTACAATGATGGGGATCAAAGCAGCAGAAACATTGAGAAGGATGTTGTCATAAATGAGGAATTTGCTAAGGAGTTTGAGAGATGGTGTGTGTGGCAAAGTACCACAAGGCACTGGTACTCCTCTGAGCTAAAACATGTTGGGGATTGCCCCAGTGTACGATTTTTGAGGGCCTCTGTGTTTTGTGTGACTCTGTACTCACAACGTTGTGAGAGAGTGCTCAGCTGACCCGAGGTGTGTAAACGTTGACAGGGCACGTGTTTGGGCAGGGTTTTGTTTGTCTTGGTCTGTTTCTAGCAAAAGGTATGGGCTGTGTTTCTGCAGGTCTATGAAAAGTTACTTTTAAAATTACTTCTACTTTTTTGAAGGTCTTTTCGCCTTAAAGTGTATAAGTAAGGGATTCAGATTTAATAATTGTTGGATATCTCACTGAAGTTTTCAGGTATGTGCCTGTGTGCTGGTAGCTAGTGTTGATTTGAATGCATTTAATGGCTGGTATTACAAACCAGTGCAAAGTCACAAAATCATCTTACACTTACCAGCTGTAATTTTTCCTCTGTTTTGAAAAGAGGGACATTGTGAGATTTGTCCTGACTTTCCTTAGCAGACCTGTGCAGGCCAGTGCATGTAGGAAGCAGCTTGGAGAGGCTGCGAATGCCCAGCCCATGCCTGGTGGGGTGGGGGTTCCCTGAGCACTGGGGGTGCCCAGTGGTGTGGCTGGCCTGAGTGCAGAGGGTTTCTGCTGACCCCTGCCCTGTTCACCCTTGGCATCTCCTTTCCCTGCAGCACCATAACCTGAAGTCACTGAAAATACACATGAGCTTCTTCTGAAATAATTTCACTTTAAAGCAGACTCCATCTGAGGTACATTTTACAGATTTATATGATCCTTAAATCAATTCCAGTGTGGTTGGGTTCAAGACATTGCTTTGAAGTGTATTTTGTGAGTTACTGCTTTCTAGCTTCAGCCAAGGCCCAGCTGCTAATCAGCTGACTAGTGACATTTGGATTAGGAATTAAACTGTTTTTCCTCTTGGGACATGTGATTTTTATTTATTTTTTTAAATTTTTCCCTGTTGTTTTTTCTCTGTTTCTTGTGAGGCAGAACATGTACTCTGCTCTCTGCTCTGTCAGGTAGGATGTTTGATTCTGTGTTCTAGCAGTCTGTTTTTCTGAGAGTAGAAGCCAGGGGAGCTTGTGAAGAATCTCGAGGGAGTTACTTGATAAATGTTGAGGTATCCAAAGTGTTCTGGTGCTTTTAGCAGTCCATCCTTTGCAGGGACAGTGTGTGCTGTGTCCTGAGATGTAATCAGGGAGGAAAAGCAGGTGTTAGTGGATTTAAGTGTGTCAGAAGTTGTGTAGGCCAGAGACTGGCCTGGCCTGGCTTGTGGGCTTTGTGCAGCCTGTCACAGAAGGGATCTGGGTTGTACCCAGAGGGGTTGGTTCCTTATGGAACAGCTGTGGTAGCTAAAAGCTGGTTTAAAGGCAGTGTTAGCCCAGTGTAGTCATCATCCCAGGAAGGAACCTTCCATGTTCAACCAAAATAGTTTCTGTTTCAAGCAGTACTGCTATGAAGTTGTCAGTTAGTATAAGAAAGCTTCATTTTGGGATTCTGGCTATGGGTAATACATGGTTTAACTCTCCAGCTGGGGTCTTACAGAAGTGTTCTAGTAGTGCTAAAGGAACAGGTTGCTAACCTCTGGCTGCATGTGCGTTGCCGTGATGTTTTTATTGTGGCGTGGGCCTTCTCCCCTTTGTGCAGGAACTTGTCAGCAGCTTGAGGACAGCAAGTGGGAAGTTATAAATGTGCTGAAGACGAGCTGGAATCCACTCTGGATTTAGCACTTCTTGCCTTCCAAGCTCACTCACCTGCATTAATCGTGGCTAATAAGGGGGTCAGGACTGCCTAGGTGCTGCCCGCTTGGGAACTGGGAGCTGCTTCCCTTGAAGGTGACTTTTTTTCAGTGTAAATGTTCTGGGCAGGCTGAGGCTGTGCCTGTTGGGAAGGCAGCATGCCAACTGCAGGGCTGGTGCTGCTTCTCTGGAAAGTCACAACCAATTTGCTTTCATTTGTGCTAGATGTTTACTTGTGTTCTACATGTGGAAGGAGACAGGAAGTCTCTGTGGAGAACATGCCATAAGCAAAGTTGGTTTATGGAGGAGTTATCTGCTGATAACAAGAGGTAACTAAGTTAGTTTCCCTGGAAGGGATGCTGGCTTCCTTGGATGGGGGAAGCACAGGATGTCCTTGTTGTGGTATCATGCTGGAAGCAAACCTCCTTGGATCAGATACTGGCTGCTGTACTTCTTGAGAGTAGGAACAGTACTGACAGTGACTTACAAGCACAAGGAAAAGATTTGTAAAGGCTTAAGTGAGGCAATGCAAGGTAATTCTCATTTGTGGCTTTTTGTCATTATGGAAACTTTCTCCTTTTGTAGGTTTTGGTCCAGGAATTGCCACTAAATGAAATGAAGGTTATTGTTAGCTGCCCACAGTGTGCTGCAGCAGAGTGAAACAGAGGGGAGCTGCTGCAGCTCCCCTCTAATGTGAGGAGCTCTCACTACCCAGAGTATCTGAGCCCTGGCACAGTCTGTGAATGTGTCCTTCCACTCCTTTTAGGGCTGCTAGGAGCTCAGGGAGGTGAAGCAATGCAGAGCATGTGTGACCAAGTCAGGAATTGATCTCTGGCCTTCCAGATTGGGTGCTTTAATTGCAGTCTGTGTTTCCTGTCAAGCGCTGCCTCTCTGTGATTTCAGCAAATGTGCTCTTGGCACACGTGTGATTTGGGTGTAAATTCACACTTGCTTTGTGGCAGAACCCCTGCTGACACCAGGTCCCTGGGCCTTGTGTTGCAGGATTGGATTAAAGACATTTTTGGAACAAGATGCTCATAGCATCTGGTTTGCTTCATGATTTTGCAGAAACAAATTACGTACCAGTGACGGGTGATCTCATCGATTAAAAATAAAAAAGCCATCAGCAGCTGAGTTCCCTGAGCAGGGATTTGCATGTGCATCCCCTCACAGCTGAGCTGAAAGCTGGCTAGTGCTGTGATGAGGGCAGGTAGAGCTGATCTTCATTCAGTATTGGCCACACACCAGTTTCCCTTCCCATTAGGTGATCATAGGCTTGTGTTAGGCAGCCCCAAAATGTGCCTGTGTGACCTTACAAAGCAGTCTGACAAGCTGTTCTTGAGAGCGTGAGAGCAAAATGCAAGATCTTCTGAGGCTCTCTAATTGCACAGCTGTTGTTCAGATATCATCTTTGCTTGTCTCCCCTTCTGTAAGCAAAATGATGCTTGCAGGGTTGATGTGTGCTGTTACTGCACAAATGGCAGCAGTAAAATAAACTCAAACTTGTCTCAAAGATGTGCAGTATGCTCCATAAGGACATCGTGTGCCTGGTTCCTGTGGCTGTCACTGAACATCAGTCTCTCCTCAAGGCACCAGAGCAAATGGGAGGAACCCTTGGTTTGGTGTGTTATACACGTTTTCGTGACTTCACTGCTATCCCAGGTTGTTTAGGGGTGCTATTCAGGTGTTTATGAGAGCGATGCAAAATTTGGACTTTCAAAGTGGTTTCAAATACTTAAAAGGAGCACAAGAAGTCAGTGCTGATATGAGAAGCACAGAAATTGAGACCTTTTGCCTTACGTGCCTTTTCTGCATAACCTACCTGCTAATTCAGTGTTACTTCAGTTACCTGTTGTGACCCTCTGAAGGATTAATGTCTTCTGACTTGGGAAATGCTTCAGCCATAAAGGCTTCTCTGGCACTGAGCTGCTGCTTAGGAGGAGGGAGCTGGATTGATGGGAAATCCTCACTTAGGGCAGCAGTGTGGCCACATGAAGATTATCTGTGTCTGCTGCTGGCCCACGGCTCTGCTCTAATGACTCTGTTCAAGACCTTTGGCAAGAAGTGTTTAATACCAGGGGCATGCAGATGGCTGATGGCATGAGCAATAACCCTGAGATTGTTAAAGAAAACACTCTCTGGAATTGGAAGGATCTGTGAAAGCACCTGTGTGTGTGCAGGAACTCAAGTGCTGCCATGCTTGTCTTTTCACCCAACTGATGAGATCCTGCTGGTTCTTATGTTCGTGGCTTTTATTGGTTATGTTTGTAAGAAAATAAAAAAAGGCATCACAGAGCCCTGGTGTGTGGGTTGTGGGGTAGCAAAGGATGGAGGAGGGACAATGTGGCAGAAGGGGAGGGGGCAGTACAGGGAGGTCACATTGTCCTGTGATCCTTGGGCACATATTTCTGTGAAGAACAAACCTGCTGAATGTCAGAGCCTTTCTTTTGGCCTTTACCTGTTGCTTTTGAGTCAGCAGATGTACTTGGATGTGTGAATGTGAGTTTACCCTTCTGTTTCTGTGCTCCATTACCAATTGTAGTTTGAACTGCTGAGCTGTCTCTGCTCCCTGGAGAACACAAAGGCTCCATGTGTGAGGTGTCACACAACCTGTGGTTCTGTGCCCGTCCAGATGGTGGCAGGGAGGCTTATCAAATTATTCTACAAATAAGAAGCCGAAGCCCGTGAAGATGAAGCCATTTGATAAGGGCTGTGTAGGACAGCAGGAACAGTCTTGTGTTAAATGCAAATATAACTCCTGGCGTGGTGTTTTAATCGCAGGATCATTAATATTCATGTCACTATAGTATCCAGGAACTTTTATCGTGGACCAGGGCCCTGTGTCACATAATGCAAATGCAGAACAAAGCCTGTCCCTGCTCCTTGGAGATTCCTTGCCCTTCCCTGTTCCTGCTGATTCTCAGCACTGTGCTTGGTACCAGAATACACTTGTGTGCTGCTGCCTTAGGAGGCGTGTTCAGAGAGAGGGCGTGAGGTACAAGCAACTGTGATTCTACAGCTGATCATGGTGTGAGAATCGACACACAGGATCTTCTGAAGATCTGATATTATTCAGGGACCACAGGAAACACACAAACTCAGTCTTGCTCACCTAGCTTTCAGCAAAACATGTGACAGGATTAAATGTATTGGATTTAAAAAAAAAATTAAAGTGCTATTTTTGAAGGGGTACAGATGGTTCTTTTCTACTTTTGTTTTAAACTTGACATAAGAAGCCCTTACACTGTACCTTTGAAAGTTTTTGTGCAACTGATGCATTTAGTGAGATATTTGTTATTTAAGTTGGGATATAAATAAATAAAGCAATGATTTAAGTTCATTTGAACTGATTTAATTCAATCCCCAATGGTTACAAGCTTGGTGAGTAACAGGCACAAAACTGCAGGTTCTGGACCCCTGCAACTGTTTCCTGTTCTTAGGTATCTGACTAATGAACAGACAAGTAGTTCATACCTCTCCCTCTTCACCTGTGTATGTGTGGAAAACTCAAAGTCTTGTTTGATGTAGAGCTGGTATTTTTTCCCATTAAATGCTGAATGGTGGATACTTTGTGCCCCTGACTGTACCTGGAGGTTTAAATTCCCTGAGACCTACCTGGTGGGATACCTCTCTCCATGCTTCATGAGTTGAAGAGTTCATTGCTTTCTTCAGGGATGGATTAGCATATGCCCTCCAGAGGAACGGGATGTGTCCTTGAGTTGTGTTTTCCTCTTACTCAGGGAGGTGGCACTTCAATGGCCCAAGGGTACCTGTAACCTGTAGTTACACAGCTACCCATAACCTGTAGTTATCTGGCATTCCTGGAAAAGTTGAACTCTGGATTCCTGTGTTTAAGGAGAGGAAGCTGGTTGGAGAGAAGCCTTCATACACTGCTGTGAAGCTCTGACTGTTGGCTGTGAGCTCGGGCTCTGCCTGGAATGTGTGGAGTTCTGTTTGTGGTTCTCCTGCTGCTGTGCTCAGGAGGTGTGTCTGGATGCTGCATAGGAATCAAAATTCCTAAATGCCTGACTTGTCTGTTGCCGTGAGCTATCCTCAGATCCTTGCATAATTGCTTCCCAAATGGAGTGTGCTGTTACCATGACACTTCTCCATGGCCTGTTCTGCCTGGCCCTTGCAAGCCAGTCCAGTTAAGGACCAGTCCTAGCCCTGGCCTTCATCTTGTTTTCTCCCTCCTCTATACCTCCAGCTACAACCTGCTCTCTGCTCACCTAGTTTTGCTTTTTTCTCTGTTCTCCTGCTGACGTGATTCACGGCTTCCTTGCCTTTCCAGGGAAGCTTTTCAGCTGCCTGCAGTTGCTGCAGGTTCTTGCTGGCTTTGCAGTTCCAGTTGTGTTCACTCAGAGCCCGTCATGCTCCGCAGCATGTTGATGCCAGTGCTAATTTCTCATGGAGATGAACAAGGGCTCAGATGCTATTAGCAGCTGCTGGGAATAATAGCAGCTGAAATGTGCTTTTTAAAGGGCTGACTGATAACTAAACAAATGATTTTTAAATTTTTTTTAAGCCGTGAGTTATTCATGACCCATTTTTTTTTTCAGGATTACAGTGGAAGTTCAAGGACTAAAATTGTTACAACAGAAAGGGACTGAGTCTGCCTTGCCAAGTAATCTATTTGGAGGCAGCATGTCTTGCTGCATAGTAATAAAACACTGTTCTGTCAGCTTTGGTATTCCAAGTTTGCCTGTCAGGGAGTGATGGAGTGGATGCACAGGGCTGTGCAGTAGAGCACATGCCCAGCAAATCTACCCACGTGAACACCTAAACGTGCTTCCTGCTGTGACAGCCAGTACAGTTCCATCACCTCCAGTGAGCTGCTGCTCGTTATGAAATTGCTGTCACAAACACTGCAAATACCGGGAGACTTTAATTCCCCTGAATTGGGGTGTCTGGGCTGTTCTCTGCTGCTGCTCTCGGAGTGCCAAGCTACTGCTGCCCTTGGACTGGAGCTTCTGACAAGAGTGTGGATTTAATGCACAGCCTGGATCTTGCCCACTGATTATTTTAGGCTTCTAAAATGCTGTTGCATGGCAGAGATTAATTCCCTTCCCCTCCTTTCTCTGCTGTGTTGTGATTTACAGCTTCCTCTTTGGTCTTTCTCCATGGTCCTGGCTGGGAGTTGCAGGAGGATTGTGTGGGGAGTGAGGTGTCTCCTAGAGGTCTGTAATGAGATTGGGTCCTGAAACATACAAAGAAATGAAGCTGAATGGTGTTAAATCAGCTATCAAAATGAATCCTCAGAGAAGTGACAAGAGGCATTTATGCTTCTCCCGTGTTGTCCATGCAGTGAAAATGCCTCTAACTAATAATCATTTTGTGTCTGTTTGCTGTTGTGAGTGAACATCATAGCTGACAGACTAAATGTTCACGCCCAAAACTGCCACAATCCCTAGACAAACAGTCTTGCTCTCCTAAAATCAGGAGAGGTAAAGGCTGTGCTGGTGTTATGTGTTGGATGAGGTTCCTGGCTGTATAATTTTGCACAGTTCAGGCACTTGCATCTGGATCTGCCACACCAACATTAATGATGTTGATGTCCTGCCTTTTTAAAAGGAGAGGGTGGAGCTTGTAAATCTAAATCTGTCTTGTCATGGCCTAGATATTGCAGCAGAGACATTAAGCTAGGGCCCTATAATTATGTTGGTAACATTGGATAATCACATTAGGATTCTCAGCTATGGTAAATCTCTGTAGGGCTGACTATGGCCCTGCTTTCCCCTGGCTGAGAGTCTGACCCATGAACTCTTTGTAAGCTTAAGCCTTTGTTTTACCTGGGGAGAAGTCCTTTGCTCAGATGTGGTGGATGTTCTGTTAAAGTTTTTGTGGTGATACTTGAAGCCCAAAGCTTAAGCAGTGCTGCAGCTAGAGCTGGAAGAGCTGCTTCTTTCTGGAGTTGCGAGTGAGAAGGATTTGTGATAAGCAGGGCTTTGCCTGGGCCGTTCTGCTCTCTTGGAAGCGTACCTTTGCCCTGATGATGGGTGTTGTCTGATGGACTCTGGAGGTATCTTTGAAGCTGGTTGTTTAGGTTTTTTTCGCTTTTTCTTCCTGCCTCCCACTGAATCCCAGCTGCATTTTGTGTGGGCACCAGGCTGACGCAGATGCCGGGCTTTCTGTGCCTGGAGGACTTGCTCAGCGTGAGGCTGCCTGAGGGATTTCTGCTGGCCAGCCGTGGAGGCTCCTCTGCTTCCGGCTGTAATGTGGAAACTGTTGCTTATGTGCGGATTGACTTTGTGCAGATCAAATTCTTCCCAGCTCGAATGTGAGCTGTGTGGAGAATTTCTAGCTACTTAAAATGGTTATTATTGGAAGGACAGTGCCTAACTTTGGCAGCTGTGGAGGTGCAGGGCTGCACGTGTGTTTCTCAGCTATGGAGTGTGTGAAACAGTGAGTTGTTACCTGCCCTGCTTGCAGATGCTGTTGTTGTGAATATGAACTGGGTAGCACAGAATCCACCTCAGTTTCCCAACACTGCTTTCTTCTGGCAGTAGGATAAAGCCTGGGAAGCCCCAGCATTTGGTAGGAGGAAACAAGCTGTGCACATGCTCTGCAGGGAGGGAAGGGGAGCTGGTGATTTGACCAGCAAAGCTTGAATATTTTTCAAGAGTTTGTCTTATGCCAGGAGGATTCTGTCCTTGGCTGCCTTGACACACAACCTGTATCTGTGTCCCTTGTGTAGTTTCTTCAACTAAAGTATCACTAGAAGTACTCATAAAATAGCTGTGTTTCCTGCATGTTCACTTTAGCTCTGAGCTCTCTTAACTTTTTACAGTTGTAACTGTTACAATCTTCTTTAGAGTATGTTCACTATTAAATTCCTGATCTTATTGCAAAAATGCCTTCTTAGCTAATTTTCCATCTGGGGAGATGCAGGATTCAGCTGATTCTCCTGATACCATGCACGTTTCAGGTTTCCTGTCATGAAATACTAGATGTCCTCTCTACTTTATCTAGGTGCTTTTCTACTTTCCCTGCAGTTCTGGAGATCTGATTGCCTCCTACACACACTTTAAATGATCAGAATAGGGTTGAAATTTGAGTTACTGTGGCCATTGCTCCTTACACAGACGAAGCTCTTTCAGCTGGAGTTAGTGGTGTGCCCTTTCTTTTTTGCCCTCAAGATAAAACTTAAATGTTCAGACTGTTTAATCAGCGGTTGATGTTTCAAGGTCTGATTTGATAAGTTTCCCAGAGCAGTTCTATCTCCACTCCAGGATGAAACCTTTTAAAATGCTGTTTAGGGGCAGTGGAAACAGCCCAAAGGAACAGACGAAGCCACAACTGAAAGCTCAGTGAACCACCCAGAATGTGCACTGCTTTTTGTTTGGTTTTAGTGTGTTTAACTCTCTGTACAGGTGAGTATGGTGAGATCGAGGCACTGAGAGATGGATCTCTGCTCTTGGAAATGAGCTTCCCAGGGACTGTGATGGAAGGAAGTGCAGTACAGGGTTTTCTGCAGCCTCATTTGCTTTGTAGCTTTCAGGCCTGCCATGCACTGTAAGGACTCGTGTGTTGGTGTATCAGAGCCCTGAGCTGAAAGAGAGCAGCACTGCCCAGAGTCCTCCTGTCTGCCCTGCAGAGACCAGTGATTTGTGTTCCTGGTATGCAGAGCTCCTTGAAATAGCTCGCTCCAAATACTGCTCTGGGAGATGCTAAGACAGGCCTTTAGATTGAAGCAGTCGCTTAAACTTGGTGCTGTTATGCTTTAGATAAGTCAAGGGACTTAACAAAAAAACAGCTGAGTAGAGCTTGTTATTTCCTTCGAGGTAGAAAATCTGGGCTGAGAGAGGCCCTGTTTAATTTAGTGTTATTATCTGCTCTTCTTAGCTGGGGAGGCTGTTGGCAGGGGATGAGGGTTTGTTTTGTTCTTGTTCAGAACTGGACTCTGGTTTATAACACACATGTACACAAACACATGCACTGTTTACAGACATTTGGGTGTAGTAAGACCAGGAGCTCCACATTCAGGCCCTCCTGGAGCAGAGCCTGATGGTGTTTGTAGCCTGGGTTATAGGGAACAAACACCAGTTTTGTCCATGGGCTCCTGAGAGGTGATGCAAACCTATGCATTGGGACAGACTATGTGTTTTCTGTGCCTGCAACTTGAGGGTGAATAATCTTCACTTACATGGATATAAAATGGCATGCAAATACCCTACTGTAACCAAAGGACTATGGAATTGGGTGGGAGAGTGAGTCACAGGCAGTAATTAAATCCCAAACCCCAAGTGTCATGTCTCTCCAACATGTAGTATTAAAACAACAAAATGCAAACACAAAGGAGAACATTAGTACAACTACCACTGTTTTGAGTCCTTCTAGTCTTCTTGTACTGGATCATCTGGAAAAGACTCAGGATAGCATCCTTCATCTCCATACACCAGAGGCTGAAGAGAAAAGATGGATTATACCTACACTGGCATGTAGGGGAAGAACTTGGGGTTGAAATCCAGTGGAGATTTTGGTGATACTTCCTGGTGGTGACAGGGTGACAACATCCAGGAATAAACTGCTGCAGAGCATGTGGGGAATGTGAGTAGAGTGGTGAAAGAATAGGATGGAAAATGTGCTGGCAGGGACTGTAGGCAGTGTCAGTTCTGCCAGAGAGAGGCTGAGTCAGGTGAAATCTTTGTGGTACCTGGCACTGCTGGGAAACCTCTAGAAATGTTTCTTCGTATTGGTAACATGTTCTGCCATGGCTGAAATGTCATGAGAGGGTGAACCTTCAGTCCTATCCTATTGGGATGACTTGTTGCTATCTCTTACTAGGAGATGCTGTTGTTTGAGGGGTCTGCTCTGGGCTGAGACCACCTGAAGGTGCAGTTCCAGCACAAATTTGCTTTCTGGAGCCAGGCTACAGAGCTCCTGTGTGAGAGGAGGTCTTGGGGACATGAGCTGGGTGAGCAGGACCTGTACCTCACCCTGCTGCTCTCAGTGGTGTTGGCAAACTGACCCAAACTGCCCAAGTTCTAAGGTTTTTGCCCTTTTTCTTAATCACAGGTTTTCCCACCCCATTAACATCCTTTTTAACATCGGTGGCTTGAAGATCACAGAAATTACTTGCAAATTGCTTGTGTTTCTGACTGTCTCTGTCCAAAGGAAGGGTAGGCATAGATAACGTTCCAGGTTGAACTCAGTAAATCAGGGATTGTACCAGTCTTGTCTCTACTTCCTTTCATGTTTTCATGCACTTGGATATTACAGCCCTAATGCAAAGTCTGCCTCATTACTGTGCCTTCTGAATTACGCCTCAAATAGCTTTTAAAACAAAATGAGGGAGTTATATTTTTCTGTAAAGATGTTAATGCTGACACACTGTGACTTTAAAGGTGTTCCAGATGCTTCATAAAGCAGAAAAAGCAATATGCAGTGATCCTGTTCATTCCAACTCCTTGTTATGTATCACAGTAGAACACTTCACAATGCTGTGTCTGGTTTGTGGGCACATTTAGTAATAACAAGGAATAATACTGGAACAGAAAGCTTAATTTGGGGTGAAATATCCTGTCCTGGAAACAAAGAGCTCAGAAGTGATGCAAAAGTGGTGTAAAAACGGGGAAAATGGGATTTGAAATGGTGTGTTTTCAGCAGGTATGTGCAGCAATACCCTCCTACTGGGCAACGGAAGAGTGGAATAAAGGCAGCAGAAAGAATACATTGGTGCAGATTAATAGCCACAAAAATAGCACTGTAATCCTAATGCAAATCATGGGGAGCTATTATTGAAATAAAAAGCCCATACTAAAATATGCCAGCAAATATTTACTTGTGTGGAGGGTCACACCAGATCATTACATGAGGCAGGATCAGTAGGACTGTTTTTCTTGGCTCTCCTCCCCGTCAGTGCTGGATTTGTGGGACAGTGTGGTGCTTTTTATAGAAGCTGCTGGAGGGTCTCCTCGAGACTCATGGTGTGGTCCTAGTGGCTTATCCCAGCAGTCAGAAGAAGATTTTTTGGAGATCTCAGCAGCCCCAGCGTTCTCAGAGGACAGGATCCCAGGGCACATCTTTTGCTTGTCCTACGGATGAGTCACTTGTCCATCTTCATCCTGGGTTTGCAGCATGGGGAACCAGGCTTAGGATATCCCTTCAGCTTTGTTGAAAGCTGACCAGGAGAGCAGCAGTGGCACGTGGAGAGCTTTTCCCTGATACGTTTTCAGAACTCTGCTGAGCTTGGCTGTTGTCTGAAATAATTACAGATTATTGTATTGTTTAACTTTGGTCAAACTGTTTTCTTTGGCCTTTTTTCTTTGTAGTGACCCCACTTTTTAAGTGACTCCAAAGTTGAGGTTTGCTGTAGCCATCTCTCATCTCTGTCATCTGGAAAAGATGCCCAAAAACATTGGTACTTTAAGATCAAGAATCACATCGTAGAATAGTTTGGGTTGAAAGGAGTGACTGTTGTATACACACAACTTGGGGAAAAGTTTTGGTGTTTGGTTTTTTTGGCTTTTTTTTTTTTAAATGACTATGTTGCTCCAGTTAGAGGAGCCAGAGGTGCAGGTTGGCTTCCTCAGGACAGCAGGTTCTGGTGTTGCTAGGTGATGATATCCGGGGGGGATGGGTAATGTGCCATGTCTGTGTGACAGCTGTTTGTCGCTGTGACTGGGGGGAAGACACATTACTGTTTTTTAGTAAAGCTTTGGGAGTGGTCAGCTGGAAACACCCCATGCAAGGGAGTCACTGTGGTTTTCCTGTATCTGGATCAGAGCATCCTGACTGTGGGGGAAAAAAACAAAACCTGAGTGAGCCTGCCTTGTACTTAGGAAGGTAAGTGCTAAAGAAGTTCTTTGGGCTGGTGAGCTAAGGCAAAATATGGCATTATTCTTGATGGATAAGGATCAGTAAGTATTGGAATTGTGCAAATGGAGTGGCTTTGTTTGGCCTGCTTCAGTAAAGCACTTCATTTTAAGTGCCTGCTGGTATGGCTGGAGCTTAAAATGCCTTGCTGTCTGTCCCTGGGGGCTGAATGTTCCCAGGGCAGTTTTGGGGACATCTGAGCAGCACTTTGCTCCCCTTCAGCTCCAGTGCTGAAGCACAGTGGGCTGTCTGCATGCAGAGCATTGAGGGGGATGAGATGGAGCTGAAATACAGAAAGATGGGAACAATTCAGTGGAAAACCATGTCTTGTTTGTCCATCCTGGAAAAGAATTTCACCCCTGAGGAATAAAAGTTTTTAGTGGCATCCACAGTGTTTATCAGGAGGTATGGTAATTCCAGGTATTGTAATTTGTTTATGGAAGGGTGATGGAGAAAATCCAAAATGAAACAGTGATTTTTAAATTTATTTTTGGAAGTGGAAGTTGGTGACTTGACAGTTTCAAGCCCAATGATTTGAGTGCCTTAACTGAAAAGAGAAGTGATTCTTCCTCAAACCCAACATAGCCTCGGAAAAAAAAAAGAGGGATGTGATTGGAGGCAAACCTTGACAGTGTTTGCAGAGGGAAGACATCCATGGAGATGTTTTTGCAGCTGCTGTTGCAGAGCTCAGGTGTGCAGCTGGTAGGTCAGAGAGCCATGTGTCTCCTTTGCTCCTGGACAGGCAGCACTCATATCTCTGGGAGGAACGTTGAGCAGGATTTTAGGAGGTTCTGCCTAACTGTGTTTGGATGAAGCTGTTCCTGTTTTGTCAATGTACCTGCTGTCTCTGACAGAGGCTGTTGGATCAGCATAGCTGGGCAGCACAGAAATGCAGTGTGTTTTGGGAGTACTGACAGCTCGTGGAAGCGCCTTTGGTCCTGCAGATCCCGTGAAATCCGACCTGCTTTTCTGTGTGTGCACAGGGCAGAGTCCAGCCCTGCTCCTAGACTATGATTAGCTTGGGTGAATTGGTCCGTTGAGTTGGGGCTTCAAAAACTGACTGGCTGCAGCTGAACTTTGTATATTTTGGCCTGGCATGGACAAAGTATGGTGGGATTCTCAGGCTGTCCTGTGCAGGGCCAGGGGTTGGGTGTCGTGGGTGTCTC
Source organism: Pycnonotus jocosus (assembly GCA_013400435.1). Classification (NCBI taxonomy): domain Eukaryota; kingdom Metazoa; phylum Chordata; class Aves; order Passeriformes; family Pycnonotidae; genus Pycnonotus; species Pycnonotus jocosus. The sequence continues at coordinate 201,542 of VWYP01009391.1, read as the reverse complement.
TGCTTCAGGATATACTGTGATTCTGTGAAAACAGGCTTTTCCTGGTGTTGTCTTGCAGGTACACCACCTGCCTGTGGCCGTGCCTCGTTTTCCTCTCTGCTGTTCCGGGTTACCTGCGAGGGGGACGATCTGGAGCAGGGCTGAGGGGGTGGTGGTATGTGATGGTACATGTGTGGTGCTGGTAGGAAGAGGATTCTCAGGACAAGATCTTTGGGGTGGTTTCCCTGTCCACCCCCCTCCCCACAGTGGTGCCATCCCAGAAGGACCAGAAGGGTCTGTGGAGGGTCAGGGGTGGTGTCCAGAGCACAGCTCAGCTGATTTGTGTGACCCCAGTGGAAAGCAGCTCTGAAAGTGCTCTTCACCAGAGGGTGAGGGAAGGAGCACGTGTCTCTGTGGTTCTTCCTCACCATGACATCAGTTGGTGCAAATTCTGTGCAGCAAAAATGCTGTGCTTGGTTGCAGATTGGTCTTGCTGCCTGCCTGTGGCTTGCTGGTTGCAAGAGGATTCCAGGCTTGCAATCCACGTGAATCCCTTAAACTCAGCACAGTGCTATCTCCTTACCTTAGAGGAGCTGAGAGGGATCACATACAGCTCTCTGCAGCTGCTCTTACCTAGTTTAGAAGTGTTTGCCTGGCTGTGAGGAGTTCTGCATCCTGCTGAAATTACAGAACGGCTGAAAACATGACTACCAGAGCTGGCAGCTGGCCCGTGCCCTGACACAAACCTACATGGAAAATTGCTTTGGCATCGGTATTGACTGGAGATTACTGGAACTTCCCAGTATTTTTTCAGCTTATCCTAAAACCTTTTAGGTTAGAACAACAGGAACAACAGTCAGGCAGCAGTGTGTAGCATGATAACCGTATTTCCATGCTTTTGAGGCAAGCCTAAAGTGCCAAAGAGATTCAAAAAAAGTTTCCCCCGAGAAACCCCCGTAGCTGATGATGGCTCTAAGCTGATGGTGATCCCAGTGCTGGCTGTGTGCTGCCTGCTCAACAATATTCGTATGTCTTAAGGATGAGTTCAGAAATAACTTCTCATGTTTTAGAATGGGAATGGTATTTTAGCTTTTGCTGGCTGGTGGGGGAAGAGAGTTGAATTTCCTTCAAAACCTGAAATCACAGGCACATACGTAGGGGAAAACTGTCTTCTGAGGTGACTCTCAGGCTTAGCTCTTGTTTTTGTCCCGTCTGGTACTTGCAAGTATCTGGATTTATTCTGTTGCAACTGAAGCCTGCACTGGTCTCGTGCATTTTGCTTTCCACACATGTACTGGAAAAGAGGCTTTACCAACAGAGATATGGGGAAGTTCTGGTGCCTGGAATACTTTGCCTCTAAGCTGTGCCTGTGTGTGACCCACCCTCCCTGGTCACATGTAGCACAGGCTCCTGGGCTGACCTTGGCTGCTGGGAGCTGCTCAGATCCTGGGATGATCATCTTTATGTTGGAGCTGTCAGTGCCTGGCTGTTGTCTTGCTGTTCTCTGAGAATAGAAGTAAATGGTCTTGTAATGTGTATCTGGCAGGGCTTCATCATAATTGCTTGTAAATTTGTTTTTGATCTGTTTCCTTTCAACTTTACCCAGATTTAGCCAAGTTGGGGGTTGGACTGGAATAATGAGGGAGAAATTGATTGTAGTCTGGAACTCTGGAAGCTGAAAGCCCTTGAGGCTGAGGAGGTGGTGGTGTAGATGTGCAGTGGGCAAGGAAAAAGGGTTAACCAGCTGTCAGCAATTAAAAGATAAGGTAAGTGTATGATTTTCAGCATGATGCTGACTGTGAAAAAGAGAGTTCAGATGGGTGACGTGTTTGGACAAAGCCTGGCTGTGGAGTGGGCAGTGACCAGGCAGGGCTGCAGCCATCCTCACCTTGCAGCCCATGGGAGACACCCACCAGCCTCTGGGAACTGCCTCTCCTCTGCTGCAGGTGCTGGGTGAAGGGGAACTCTGAAATCCATCAGAAAGTCCTGGATAAGCAGTGTTGGTTGCAGCCCAGGTGCTGGATAGCTCAGACCCTCCCTGGGCTCTTGTGGGCCAGCTGGTGCTGCCAAGGGACACTGTCGGCCATCTGGTGGGTCCTGCTGCCCCTCTGCTGTCACACCTGAGCTCTGTTTGCTCTACAAACTGCTGCTTCTGAAGGGCCTGAGGAGCCCAGCTCCTTCTGAACTGCTTTTTTTTTGAATGTCATAGCCACAATTGCCTGTAGAAAGGGTTCAAGTACTTCAGGGCTTCAAGTGTATTTGCCAGTAGCCTGTGTATGCATCTGCCCCCCAGCCTTAAAATGCTGCACCTTTTCTGCAATGCAACAGTTTGTGGCCATTTTCTTTATCTTTGTGCAGTTCTTGAGCAGTCAATAATAGACATTTTGGGCATTTGGGAAATGAAGTATGGGCCAAAGCTCCCAGACTCATCTCTTGTGCACAGGAAGGAGCTTGACAGAAAATCTCAGGACTGGGGATGCAGTGCTAAGCATTCCTGCCACTACATATCTGCTTAGCTATATATATATATAAACATACATAA
>VWYP01009391.1:143184-199016 GCA_013400435.1 Pycnonotus jocosus | reverse complement strand
ATATATATAAACATACATAAATAAAAATAAATAATATATAAAAATTAAAAACATATTTTAAAATCAAAATTAGATAGATCAACAGATAGATGTGTGTAACAGAGGCTGTGGCACAAGAAGCCCGTGAGCAGATGTACCTACAGCTCTAACCTTGGCCCGGGAGGACCTGCAGCCCCAACACTCCTGGAAGGAGCAGGATTCCTGCTCCAGCCTGTGGACATGCCCAAGCCCTGTTCCTGTAAATTTGCGTGAAAGTTGGTGGCCTGATTTCTCTGCCCTGTCTGTGCTTCCTTCAGAAGCCAGGTTGGAGGGGAAGGTTCTCTAATCATCTTAAAATTAACCTGTGTGTGCTGCTGGTGGACTTTGATCTTACACACAGAGGGCTCTAGACATATAGTGGGTGCACCAGGAAGCTGCTGTCCTTTGTGCTTCTCCTCTCCCTCTTCCCTTCCTGCTGTTTTCCTGTTTGTAGTCCTGTTCTCTTCCTGCCAGACTAGGAGTGCTGAAGCCAATTAGCAATGGAAGATGTAATAAATGCAGATAAATTCAAATTCGGGTGGTATTTTTCACATCTGATTTAAATGTGAAGCGACCACCTGGGGGCAGTTAAAAGTTCTTGATTATGTTGTGCCTTTCTGGACTGAATCTTGAGTACAGTCAAAGCCTGGGAAGGAATGCTGTGGTCTGCTTTGGCTGAGGCACTGGACCAGAAGACGTAGGAGTTTCATAGAAAGCACAGCTCTCAAATGGATGTGGATCATGAAGTTTTGCTTCTCTGATGGTGCAGTCACTTTCTCTAGATTACTGTTTAAAAATTGCTGTGTTTTCCCCAATGGGACCAATCCTTATTTTCTCTGGAGTGAGCCATGCTGCTTTTATGTGTAGCAGAATTGTCATGCTTTAATCTTCAGTCAGTGGAAGCTTAATAATAAAGTAACTTTGTTGATAGGTGTATTTGCAGACAAAAGAAGTTCAACGGTTTTGCATATCTTCATGTGTGGTGTCAGCTGAACAGTTGCAGGAGTCAAAGGTGAGGGAGAGAAGGACACGAGATGTAATTGTACCGTGACTTCCATTAGTGCAGATGTTGCAGGTTCCTCTTCCTTGGATGTGGCTTCACCTGATGTATTTTTGTCTCACTGCTGCATTTGGAAGATGCTCTGGGCCACGAGTCTGTGTTGATGTTTCAGTCCTGTATCAGAACCCATTAGCTCAATTTGTACTATTATTTTTTTTTAATATTATGAACATCTCTTTCCTCTGAGCTCTTGGGATGTTTTATCTGTGTCCTCCATTGCACAGACTATTTTTCTGTGCCAGCTGGCTTTGTGCACGATGTGCCTATTCTAACAAGGGTGCTCTGGATGTGACTTTGTTAATGAGCCCAGGATCCTGGTGGAGGGAAGGAACCTGTGAATGAGGCATTAGCAGTTGGTCTGAGGAGGCTCCAGTCCCACTTAGCTAAGCAAAGATTTAGGAGGAGGAGGTTCTTTAGATTAGTGGAGCTGCTTTTTTTTTTTTTTAAATTTTTTTAAAAGAAGTTAAATTGATCTATATTTGCTGCTCAGCTCGTGTTTCTTTCTGCTGAGCGCAGCACTGTAAACAGAAATCCTGTATCCTGCTGGCCTGGCCAGAGCTGGGAAAAGGGAGCTGAGTCCCTGGGATGGAGCGGGGGCTTCTCATGGGTGACTGCTCATTTGCAGGGGGCTGGGGAGGGAAACCCAAAAGTCTTGTGATTACCAAAAAGTTTTGTGGATGGCTGAGACTGTAATAAACTTTGAAAAACGAACTCTTTGGGGTTATGTTTGGTTTTTAATTTTTTTTTATTTTTATTTTTTCCTCTGGTATTTTTCTGAGATCCATGGAAGTATTGTACAGAAGTTTAGAAAAAAAGGATTCCAAACCTGATCTCTCCAATGATTCTGAAAAATATAGGCTGTTAGGAAAGTAGGGTTTGGGAAAATTGTGTTGGTTATGGTCCCTTATTTCTTCCTAGCTTCGTTGTGCGCTATAAGAGGGGGGAAGAAAAATCAGTGCAGTGCTGTTACTCTTTTCTGCAGCCACCCTTTGGGCTAAAGATTCACAGCAGGGTGTGCGGATTTGTTCTCCAAAAACGAGACAAATGTGGCTGGGGAGAACAATAAGGCTACTGCTGTGGGTTCAGAAGCTCTTAAAAATGACTTGTAATTTGAGATCCTCAACTCGAAGCAGCTTCAGGGAGAGAGTCAGGGTTATTTTTGGGTCTGAATCGAGCACTGTGCACGGAGGCCCCTCCTGAGCTGCGAGGGGGTTCGAGCAGCTGTAATGGGCTGCATCCCAGGGCCATGTCCCAGTTTTCTGAATTTGAGTGTCCATTTTGCAGCCTGAGTATAGTTTTCAAGAACTTTAATTGAAGTCCTGATGCTTTTTTTGGTAGGTTTTTTCTTTAGGGGGGAAAGGGTGGAGGAGTGATTTTTTTGTTTTGTTTCCTCTTTCGGCTGCATCTCTGGGGCTGCTTCTGGAAGTCAGTGGGGCTTCCTTGGAAACTGTGCTCTAGTTCCTGTGGCAAACTGTGCTGTGTAAAACTGAGGGGTTTGCCTGCCAAGAGAGATTCCTGCTGAGCAGTTCCCATGCTGGCAGGTGAGTCACCTGCATGTGTAACTCCTGTGTCAAGGTGGAAGAGGAGCTGACACTTGTGAGCTGGGCCTTTAGGAGTCCTTGAACATCAAAGAAATATGTGTACAGTGTAAGGTGCTGGAGAGCAGATGTGATGCTCTTGGACTGTGGCTTCAGCAGTGTCATTGTGCCTCCCTTTTCACTAGTGTGCAGCACTTCTGGCTACTTGGATTTGTGCCACTCTGACCAAATTCATTCCGATCTCCGGAGCCAGGTGTGAAACTTTTGATGCCTCTACCCCTCCATCCTCCATCAGCTTCCTATTTCTGCCAGGACCACAAATATAAAACTGTGTATTTAGATGGAGAGATGACAGAGATAAAAGGCTTTCATCTGAAACAAGTCAGTTTATCCTGGGAGTCCTGACTTTACTAATAGCAATGACCACAGAATGAATTGTGGGTTTTTCCCTTGTTCTTCTGTCCTGATTTAAAAGCATTGACATCAAACTGCATGTGGGAGATGTTTCTTCTGCTTCTTGTGCAAATCAGCTTTATAATGTAACTTAGATGCTTCAAAGTTGCGGAGGCTTTTAAGTTTAGGCCTTTGGTGGTTCACTGGGTGATCTATAGCTCTGATTTCTGTCCAAGGCAGTGTTACTGTCCTTCAGCTTTCTTCTTCATAATGGGAATTAATGGAGCAATGAGGGACTGTCTGGCAGGACCAGAACTGGTGTAATTGCTTGTTTTTATGGAGATGTTAACTGTTAACTTTGTTGCCATTAATTGAAGATTACCGTCTTGGATCCTTTTAGCTCCTAGATGAAATTGTCCAGACGGAGCTGGAAGCTCTGGAGATGGGCATGGGAAGGAGCATTCCTGTCGTTGAGTGGTGGGAGCTGCTCAGTGCCCTCTCTCTTCCTGCTGTGCTCCCCTGGCAGGGACAGGGTTGGGGGCAAAGGCCAAGAGATTTCTTGTTAATGAACAGGTGATTTTTGTGTTTTCCATAGGTGGCTTTGCTATTGTGTTCCTGGTGAGGACAAGCAATGGGGTGAAGTGTGCCTTGAAGAGGATGTACGTCAATAACGAGTACGACCTACAGGTCTGCAAGAGAGAGATCCAGATCATGGTGAGTCCCTGCTCTGTGCTGGGCCCCCAGACAGGAATGCAGTGGGGTGGGAGCCTGGTCACCTTCTGCTTGTCACCTCTGTGGCATCAGATCCCAAATTGTGCCTTTTCCTAGCAAAAATGGCTTTTGTGTGGAAAGACTGACCCTCTGGAGTTGTGTGAAAATCTAGTACTGAACTATTTCCTGTCCAGTGGACAAGGAAAACCAGATACCTGAAAAAACCCAAGGAGTTCCAGGAAAATGAAGGGAGAACTGCATGTCTTAATGGGAAAAGGAAGGACTGGAGCTGTGAGCATGGCTAGGGGTGTTGGAATTCAGAGTCTCCCAATCTTCAATTGAGATCTCAAGTCTTCAGCCTTTTAAATGTAATGAGAAAAGGCTGATGATTCTGATATCTCTGAATTGAAATCAGTTCATGAATGGCAGACCTCCATCCTGAGATAAATCTATATCACAACATCTTCTAATCTTTTGGGTTGGGATGAAGGTTATCTCTGCATCAGGAAGGTTGGTAGATTAAAACAGTATTTGTGGGGAAGTTGCTGCCACGGCTTTTGAAATGTAAAGTATTTGTAATAAACGCTGGGATATTTCTCTAGATTATTGGACACAAAGATTTATATGATGGGATAGCTATTTTTAATAGCTGTTTTAAACTTAGCTTCTCTAAAGACAGACAAAATGGAGGTGATCCAGATAGATTTGCCTAATCTTGTTTGCAGCATGGTAAACACGGAAAGTGCCACTTTTGAAGTTGTATTCAAAGATACCAATGAGTGTTTAGAGCAGCTGCCAGATGGGGAAGGAAATATAAAATCCTCATTTTGTGAATTTACCACACAAGGTACAGGTTTGGAGTAGATGATCTTCATGTCAGAAACTCCTACCTGTAGCAATTCTGTGTGTGATTTCTGAAGAAGCTTTTAATTAGGTTAATGCCTTTTAAGTGAGCTGCTGTAGTTTGTGATAGTGCAGGGAAGCGTTGGGCTTGGTTTCCCTGTGGCTACATGGGAAAAGGTGAGATTAGATCTCACATTAAAGGTTCGGCTGTGCTCACTAATCTTGTTTACTTGGGTTTCACTTGCTGCTGCTTTCTCTTGTCTCCATGACTTTGGTGCCTTTGGAATGGTGGCTCATGGAAAGTGAGGGTGAGTAGGTGCAGGGCTGCTTGCTCCTGGGCTGGATCTTATCACAGGCATTTGTGTCCTGAAGAACCAGTGCATCCCTAAAAGGAAATGTTTACTTCTTTCCTAGCTTTTCTGCAATAAGGGATTATTTTAACCTTAACTGCAGTTTTTGCAGCCCTACAGTGTTACAGCAGAATGCACCCAGCAGAACCTTGATTTCCTTTACTGGTGAAGCCAAGCATTGAACTGGGCTGGCTGTCACAGCTGGGAGTGTGTGTGAAGCTGGCAGTCTCAAAGAGACAATTTCCCCTGCAATTTGGCATGTGCCTCCATAGCAGGGGCTTGGAACTTGATGATCTTCAAGGTCCCTTCCAACTCAAACCAGTGTGTGATTCTGTGATAAGTTGTCAATGTGACAACTTGTGCTTTAATCCATTGAGTTACTTAAAATACAGCACTTCTAAAAGCAAGGTGAAGATTTATTTTGTTGTTTTAGTGGGGTTTTTTGGGTATGTGAAGATTTGAGATAGGTTTTGTCAGCAGAAGAGTTACAAGGAGATGAGACAAGTAAGGCCAACAAGTCCTGCATGGCCACTGCCACCTTCTGCCCTGTTCTCCCCTCCAGAAGGGACAGCTCTCGAGGCCTGGCCTGGGCCCCCTCAGGGAATGTGCCAAAATCTGGAGCAGGCCTGAACAAGTTAATTCATCAAGTTGGCTGTTTCGCTGCTGTTTGTCTCAGATCCTTCTGGAAGGAAAACAGTTAGAGACAAACCTCAAGTTTGCTCAAGGTCTGAGTGATGATTAATCCCAAGTGACAGAGTGTTGTGCAGTGTGGAGGAACTGGATGAAAATGCTGCTCGCTCTGCATGGCTGGTCCATGGTGTGGATTTCGCTGGTCCATAGTGTGAATTTGTCTGTCTTGCAGCGGGATCTGTCTGGCCACAAGAACATTGTGGGCTACATTGACTCCAGCATCAACTCTGTCAGCAGCGGGGATGTGTGGGAAGTGCTGATCCTCATGGACTTCTGCCGGGGTGAGTGGGGGCATGTTGGTCATGGGTGGGTTTGTCCTTCTGTGCTTACAGGGAGCTTGCTCAACATCTTTTGAAAAAAGAGCTGTCCCTAAGCTACCAGGAAGCTGTTCTGAGCTGAGCAAAGCTAGGACTAGGGGTGGAGAAGTGGATGTCCTGTGAGGCTATGTTGACTGTGCTAATGGGATTGGTACCATCTTTGCTGCTGCCCAGGGTGGTCCTGGGTCTCCTCTGTTATGAAGGAGAACCCTTAAATACATCTTGCTGTTGTCTTTAGAATGGTCTATACAAGAAGTGGCTCCTCTTAAAGCTGCCAGGAATGTAATTTTTCTTCACTTCAGTCTCATTGCAAGCTTTGTTCCACATCAGTGTGGCTTAGGATTGTTATGGAAAAAGCATGAAATGGGTAACAGGAAGCCAAAAAGCATTCCTCTTACCTCTGACCTTTTTGCTTGGCTGTCTGTAGCCAGACAGGCTCTTCCAGCTGTCTCAAAGCTTTGATCTTTGTGGCTGGGATGTGGTGTTTGGAACATGATGCATGTGCTGGGTTCAAATGCTTCTTACAGGAAGGGTATTCGGCAAAAATAATGTTTTGGCCAGGTGACTTCCGGAGGCTGTGGCTGGTTTGGATGGTGACAGCTGGTGGAAATCAGTATTCTTGGGCCTGCCTGGCTTTGAACTCAAAAGCATTGTAGCAAAGACACGTAGATGTGTAAACGCGCCCAGTGCAGGCTTCTGTTCTGCCGTGTCCTCTTTGCTGCTTTGTTTTGTGGTAGGAATCTTGGCTGCCTTGCACTGGATTGTTCACTGGTGAGAGAAAGAACTTTGGGTACAGTTTTGCTGAAGGAATCACTCCATAAACTCTCTTCAGGCTTCAACCTAAACATGACGAGCTGTTTTAAGCACGAGGCCTGGCAGTGCTGGCAAATCTCTGCTCAGCCCCATGTCAAGAGAGGTACAAACCTGAGTTGTTCAGATGCCCCCTGCCTCCCAGCTGCAATACCCAAATCTTGGGCTGATGAAGTAAAATCTATCTTTCTGAAGAGCTTCTTTCTGTCTGAAAGGAGGAGAGCTGCAGGGTGGCATTTCTCACATGGCTCTTGCCAGATGCTGTGCTGAGCACACGCTGGCCGCTGTCTGCAGCCTTCCCACTGCAATGGTTGTTACACACTGATTTTCCCTTGTTACTTTCCTTTTGTGGCCAACAGTTTCCAAACCAAATCAGCATCTTTGTGTGCAGAAGTGCATTCATTTTGAGTGTAAAATGGTCACAGCTGTAGTATTCATTAAACTGAGCTTTTCTTTCCTACCACGAAAGTTTTCCAGCACTTGTGTTGTGGAATTATACAGTGCTGCTTAGCCAGAGCTTCAGAAAGGAGTTTTTCTCTGTCTGTCTAGGGTGTTTAGAGGAGAAAAAAAAGGTCTGGATTGTTTTGGAAAGGCCTTGACAGCAACGAAACCCTAAAGCTGACACAAAATCAGGGCTTGTTCATGAAAACTTGTTTTTGTTTGTCCAGAATTTCCCTTGTTACCAATGGATTTTTAATTTCCTTGCTAGTCAACAGCTTCAGCCAAGACACTTAACGTGTGGGTTTTCTGAGTGTCTCCCTTTCTCCCTCCTCTTGCTTACATGTGGCAGACTAATCTGTGGACTGTGGGTGCCCCAAATTCAGTCTTTTATTCCTCTAATCAGACAAAAGAAGTCTTATTTGGAAGAAAAAAAAAAAATTAGAATTACTTGAGTGCTAACACAGCCAGGGCAAGGTGGGCTGTGGGAGTGGGTGTGAAAGTTTCCTCAGAGCCCAGATGAGCTGTAACACCTGCCCACAGGTTCTTCAAACCCCTGGGGTGTAGGGGAATGAAACAAGCTGAGTAAGCAGATGGTAAAAAGCCTTCAGGGAAGGTTTGTTAGTTTGAAGTCCTCATGTACTGATCATGGAGCCTCAGTTTGAGGAGCAGCCCAGGACCAGGAATGTTGGGGGGACTGGGTTTGGGGTGGCCAGAGCTCGCTGTGTGCCCCATGATGTGATGTGGAAAGGAGAGGTCTCACTGTGTCCCTGCCGTGATTTGGGATGGCCAGAGCTCACTGTCCCTGCTGTGATTTGGGGAGCCCAGAGCTCACTGTCCCTGCTGTGATTTGGGATGGCCAGAGCTCACTGTCCCTGCTGTGATTTGGGGAGCCCAGAGCTCACTGTCTCTGCTTTGGTTCTGTCCTGCCAGGAGGGCAGGTGGTGAACCTGATGAACCAGCGCCTGCAGACCGGCTTCACCGAGAGCGAGGTCCTGCAGATCTTCTGTGACACCTGCGAGGCCGTGGCCAGGCTGCACCAGTGCAAGACTCCCATCATCCACAGGGATCTGAAGGTGAGCTGTAGCTCCAGGGGTGCAGCAGGGAGGATGTGTCTTCCTCGTGTCTGTGAGCTGCCCACGCCCCAGTGCTGTGCTTCTCTTGCTGGTAATGAGGGAAAGTGGGCATAAACACACCTCTCTATTGGAAGATAAAAAAAGAAATGAGCCTCTGAGTGCCAGTTACCATATGTTTGCTGTCTATAGATCTACCTAAACACAAACATTTGTGAATAATTCTGGCTTGCACCTGTGCCAGAATGTACCTGATAAATTATTCACAGTGACCTGAAACACTGCTTATTTAAGGTAGCTCACAACAAGTGTGCTATGATGTTATTTCCTGGACCCAGATTAAAAGGAGCACTCCAGAAATGTTGGCCTTGGGGAAGAAATATGTAGGAGCTTTTGAAAGTGGCCTCTGGAGCTCTCACCATGAAAGTGTGTTGTAAAACTCTGTGTGCTGAGCTGGGCCAGCAGGGCCAGCTTGGGAAAAATCCCACACCTGTAATCCAGCAAACAAAAAGATGTTCTCTTTGCTCTCAATGAGCTTGTAAAATGCTGGAATGAAATACTCAGGCAAGAAAGAGGCTGCTATGTGCATTTGAAATTCAGATGTGCTTTGTGGGGCAGGTTCTATTTTCAGAGCCTTCACAGATGTTTGTTTGTGCCACTGGCTGTTGTTTTACATAAGCCAAAGATGCCACATATACCAAGGAGAGCCAGGTAGAGCAGGCAAAAAAATCCTCAGGGTTTGGTGTGCTCTGGCATGCATGAAATGATGATGATGCCACTACTCAGTCGGTTTGCATATAGAAACAACTCCTGTGTCTCTTCTCAGGGTGAAACAGGTGATCTCTTAGCAATCTGAGTCCTGGATTTAAGGCTTTAAAGTATCTGGGCAGCTTGCAGGGGTTTGTATAGGTCAGAAAAACAGGGTGAGAGGATAAGCAACAGGAGCCTCCCCAGCTGACATTAACCCCTGCCATTACCTTTCTGGTAAATCCCTGGGGTGTTTAATAAAGAACAAACTCAGTGTGTTGCAGAGGAATAAATCTGGGACATCTGTGCTGGATTAGTGAGTTGATCTGGAGTGTTATTTTGTGCTCTGAGTTGCAGTTGAAATGGGCTATTGAGGCTGGTGTCAGCCCACCGTTGCCTGCTTAGGGGAGATTTTGCAAGGCCTGACTCTTGGTAAGCTATGCCCGGAGTCAGAGTTGGCTCTTCTCTGCTTGGAGACATGTTTTCTGCTTTAGTAGTGCATTGTTTCTGTCATGGTGACCTCTGGGGATCTAAGTACTAACACAGATGTTATATTTATATATATATTGACTTTATTTGTGTTAAAATGTAATACTGTCAAGCAGGAGTTGCAAAGCCAAGAGAGATTAAGGGCCAGATAAGTTTTGTACAAGTTCTGGGTGTAAGGAGGGACATCCATTGAGTAGATGTTTTCTTGGGGTGAATATAACCATGCTGAAGATGGGGCAGATGCAGATGTTGGCTTTGCAGGCAGCTGCTTGAGGCTTGGAGGCCTTTTTTGCCTTCCAGCTCTTTGATGCTGCTCTGGTGCTTGAGGTTCCTGCCCAGAGAGCTCTGCCAGCAGAAGAGATGCTGTGAATGAGCTTTCAGCCCTTTCAGACAAGTGCCCCTGATTTTGAATTAATCCAAAGGCTTTGCCTGAAGCAGAACAGCTTCCTGTTGGCACAGTCCTCAGCTGGTGGGAAGTGACCAACAGCTGGGGACAGCAGCACCATTACCCAGCGTGTCTATAGACAGAAGGGGATATGGCACTGTGAGCAAGGACCACAAAAAGATCCTGTGTCACTCCTGGGTGTGTTCAGGGGTCCCCTCCTGGGCTGGTGGTTGATTCAGGTGCTGTGGCACTGCCTGCTGTGCAGTACAGGCTGTGATGTTTATTTCCTGTGCTTTGGTTGCCATAAACCAGGTTGTAGATATCTGGATGGTGGATGAGAGGATGATTTTTACTGTAGCAGAGACACAGCACACCCAAAAACTGTGTCAGTCAACCCAGAAGATGCTGTTGATCCAAACCTCTTCTTTCCTTTCCCAACTTTCTGCAGTGCCCAGGAAATTGTTCTCTCAGGATGAGGCTGTAGTTTCTCCTGCTTTTACTCCAGCAGGAGCCCTCACAGTGCTGCCCTGCTGTGGTGGGATCAGACAGTCCCACTGTGCTGTTGTCATCTCACTGCATTCTGTTGCTCTTTGCAATGCCAAGTCTTTCCCTGATGCCACTAATGAGACTTTGCCTGGAATTTGTTTGGAGGGGTCTGTTGAGTGTGATCTGTAAAATTGTCCAGTCCCCTTATTCATGGTGAACCCTCACGCTGGCCATGTCAGGAGTGTGCCTGTGCCAGAATCAGTCACTGCCACGTGCTCTCACTCTGTGCCACCAAACACTGGGTCAGCTTTCAAAGGTAAATAGTGAGCAGGGTAGAAAGGGAAGTGGAGACATTTCTGAAGAGACCTGGCAGTGCTGCAGAGTAGCCAGGAAGTGTGCCCTGGTCACCCGTCCTTCCCAGAGCACTACCTGAGCTCAGAAATACTGGCCTTGAAGCTGTTCCTCTCAGGAGAGGGTCACAGGTGTTAAATAAGTCAGCTAAATAAAACCTGTCCTCATCCCTCCCCATCATGTCTCTGCAGTGGTTTTTATTACTCTGGTTCTGTTCTAGCAAAGAAGCATTTACTTTGGAAGGACTGAAGCTGACTACACTCTGTAACCAGCAAAACTTAAGACAACTTATCATCTCCTTTTAAAGGCTTTTGTTTGGGGTCTAAATCTGACTCTGCTGGGTGTGTCGAAGGCTGCAGCCAGAGTTACCAGTGCTGGAAGCTGGAGTGCAGCTTTCTGAGTGTTTGACCAGAAGAAGACACCTTCATATCCCTTTAAAAGACACTTTACTCTGGCCTGGCAGTGGGTAGCAGTAATTTCTTTTGCTGTGTTTATTTTTTCCTTCTCCTGGCATTTGCTGATCAAACCTGGTTGCTGGATAGTCCCATGCTGATGTTTAACAAACCTCACAAGGTGTTTGAGTGAAAAATCACCTCAGACTTCTCAATCAGATAAAGGGAGAGGACTCTTGGGGAAATGTTGGAGGAGTATTTGCAGGGAGCAGGGAATAACACCGCCAGTGTTGATCTGCTGGGGAGAACATCTGTGTGCAGTGCTTTATTTAAAGCAGATGGATGGCAGAGAGGGAAGGGGCGTGTTTAACCCTTGGTTTCAAGCCAACATTCTCTCCCTCAGCTGCTCTAATTTGGCTGCATTTCTGATGCTTAAAATGCTGACTCTTTCTTTTTATTTCCTTCTTGTAAAGATCATCCTTGATGGGGAGCTTTACTTCCAAAGGGTTTTGTTAGCAAATGCTTATGTGGTGATTTTTTTTATTTTGAACTCTATGAGCAGTATGTTTTATTCGTTGTTGTATCTGAGAATTTGACACTGATTGAAGATAAAGACATGAAAAATTGTGTGTTCCCTTGAGAGAACATGCTGTTAATGCTGCTGCACAGATGAAGAGCTGGAACACAGGGATGCTCTGCCAAAGCAAAAAATGGAATGCAGGGTTTCGCACATTTTAAGTCAGTGTTGAAACAAGCAATTTTTTTAGGTGAAAGCAAGGTAGAATTTGGTTAATGCACAGTTGTGAGTATTGAGGAGAAGGTTTCTGCATTTGTTTCTGTTGCCTAATTTAAGGTGTCAAATAATACTTGAAAGAAAAGGCTCTTCTCAGCAGTCTAGGGGAGCCTCTGGTGCTACAGCCCCTATTTAGGGACTGTGGAGCACTCAGCAGACTCTGAGAACAAACAAATAAATGTGAGTATGAGCAGAGGTTTGTTTTGAACAAGACCCTCAAGGACAAGTAAAATGCAGGCTAAGACCTGGAGATGTGTTGTAATTTCATAAATATGGAAGTGTGTGTGTTATTTGTTTGCCTCCATGCCTCCATTCCTCTGCCCCACGGACAGTGAGGAGTTACAACCCTTTGTAAAGCTGGGACAGCTTGGATTTCCTGTCCCCAATTCAGATGCCAGACCAGGGGCACAGTAAATCAGGAAATTAAGGTCCAAAGGCACTGGGACACTGAAGTCTTACAAGAGGCAAAGAAATGTGCTTGCAGGAGGAGAAGGGAGGGGTGGCAGGATGGAAGGCAGTGTTACAACTGTGCTTCCATGATTTGATTTCTGTTTTAGGAGATGTGACAGAGTTTTGATGCCTGTTTTCTTTGCTGTCTCATTAGGCTTTAGTGTCAGATGTGTCTGATATGTCTTCAGGCACTTAAAGCCTTAACTCATCTGAAAAAACCCCAAACCCTGAATATTGTTTTGTCTCAATAATTCTGTGTCTGTCTGTGATGCTCCCAGGTTGAAAACATCCTGCTGCATGACCGTGGCCACTATGTCCTGTGTGACTTTGGAAGTGCTACTAACAAATTCCAGAACCCTCAAACAGAAGGGGTGAATGCGGTCGAGGAGGAGATCAAGAAGTAAGTGTGCTTTGCCTTTTCAGCTCAGCTTAGTTTGTGTTTGAAGGGTAATTTTTTCTTCTGCTGGGATTAATTTTGCTCAGCCTGTTGCAGCAGATTGGCTGTGCTGCATGACAGTGTCTGCTGCAGGTGAGTGAGTGCCCGGGGGAAGGTGAAACCATAAATTGAGTTTGATGTAATTGCTTTGGACCTGGAAGACTGAGATTAATGCAGAGAAGCAGCCCCACCTTGGCGAGGCAGTGACCTGTTCTGTCTTGTGCAGGGTCAGGCTGTCTCTGTCCTTCATCTGTCTTGGCTTCTCTGAGCTCCAGACAAGGATGGCACAATCCCATCCTTGCTGAGCTCCCCTCCCCACAGATCTGGGTACTGACTGGGGCTGATCCCAGCTCTGCATGGGAAGTGTCAGGTCCTGGATGTATTCAGTCCAGCTCCTCCTCCTGTCCCACGCACTGCCAGCTGTTGTGGCAGCATCTCTGGTGCCCCTTGGTGCTTTTTAAAAGAGGGATTCACCTGCAGTTCAGTGAGCCCTGAATCTGGGGTGGAGCACACTCCAGGTCCTTAGCCTTGCTTTAGTTCTGACAACATCACTGCTGCAGACTTGCTGCTCCTGTTAGTACAACTTTCTGGCGAGTTAGGAATGGGTACAGATGCCTCTTTTTTGTTGGGATTCAGCTATACCTGCCTGGATTTCCTAGATTTGTTTGATCAGAGTTTTCAGAGCGCTCCTAATCCAGCATTGCAAGTCCCCTTGGAATGCCCTGTTTGTATGCTTAAGCCTACAAAACCTTTGCCTTTGGCAATGCTTTCCTGTGACCAGGTTAAGCAGCAGGCAGAAATGACAGACCTGCTGGTAGGAAATCTTATCAGAAGAGCCTCATAATCTGTGGAGCAGTTTCTAGCTTTTCTGTATGTTGTGATCTGTTAAGATGAGGCAAATTCTCACTGTAGTTTGAGGTACACAGTGACCCATCCCTTGCTACAGTGGCTCTGAGCTGGACTCCTGGTGTGGAAATCTTTTTAGGAGCCACATATCCAGTTACAATCTCTGTAATACAGTTGGCCACAGCCTTGCAGTGAGGGCATTGCAGAGGACATTTGATTACTGTCCTTGTTAATGCTTTGAGTCCTTGAATGTTTCTGTTCTTAAAATGACTGCACAGTTTTGTGGTTAATTCTGTACTTTAGAAAGGATTGTGGTTACTATTTTGGCTTCCCAGGGCAGGTTGAGGGGTGTTTTATTGTTTGAGGTGTGTAGCAGGTGATGCTGTTACAAGATTTTTCCAAGAGATATCTTTAGCATCCATTTCCCTAAAATTAATAGGGAAAGAGTGAATTTTGAATTGTTTGGATATATGACATACCTGATATACCCTTTCTGAACTCCCTGATCCACCTTTGCTTGCAGGTACACGACATTATCCTATAGAGCACCAGAGATGGTGAACCTGTACAGCGGCAAACTCATCACTACAAAAGCAGATATTTGGGTATGTATGGAAACCACTGGGCATCCTCCAGCAAGGCTACTTTCATTGCCATAGCAGTGGGCCAGGGAAATGGGGCTGGCCTCATTTTCTGAGACCCTGGACAGTTTCTGAATGAAGAATTCCTCTGATGATGTGTCTGATGAGTTCCTGCTGGGCAGGGAGGCTGGTGGAGCAGATGTGTGTACTCCTCCTGTGTGATTAGAATTTAGAGATGGATGGAGCTCCAGGGCTGAATAGGGCAAGCGTGATTTCATATCTTAAGAGTTAAACCAGAAAATTCAGGGTATTGTGGCTCATTGTGCCTGGCCTGGGTTGTTGGTATGTAGAATCAAAGTTCTGCTGAGAATTGAGTAGAAACCTGAGAAAATGTCCCCAGCAGCAGCAGTGTGCTGATCCTGTGTAACACAGGGCTGAGTTGTCAAACTGGCCAAAGGACAAACTTCTGCATTGTTTCTGATGATCAGGGCAATCCTTCCATGCTCTTTCTTCATGGTGAGAGCAAAATCCAGCTGTGGTGGAAATCCATTCCTGGCTAACCTTGTCAAGCGGGGAAGGCTCCTTTGGGTGGGACAGAGGTGAGAAAGAGTCTGTGCGGTTTGGAGTGTAGTTTGGAGTGGCAATTCAGTACATGTGTTTAAAAGTGTTTAAAATGTTAACTGGGAGTGTGTTTTGTGTTTTTTGGAGCCCTGAGCTAGGAGGTAACATGTTAGAAGCAGAAAAAGAGAATTTTGATGTTTTTTCAATAGTTCTGAATGTACAAGAGGGAGAATTACTGGTGTGACGTCTCCTGGGAGTCCCCTCAGTGAGCTTGGCTGGCACTCACTGCAGCTCAGCTGCTGCTGGGGAAGCAGCAGCTCCTGTGGGAGCAGGTTTAACCAGGGGTCTGTGGAATCAGCCCTGCACTGTGCAGGGTCACTGGCCTGGAGTGGAGAGGGGAGGTCGCAGCTATGACAGCGGGAGAGGACAGGGCCTCAAAGGCAGCCAGAGGACATCTGGGATTTGCACTCCTTCCTGTGATAGTGTGGAAAGGGGGAGGTCCAAAGGGTCTGCTTTTCCTGGCATGGCAGGAGTTCTGTTCCAGTGACACTTGGAGCATGTCCAGAGCAGTGTATGGTGGTGAGCACAGGTGGGGTCTCAGTTTCCAGGCCTGTTCCAGTCCTTCTCCTGCTGGAAACCTCCCTTTCCCTTTAAATCTTATTGAGGTTTTTTTAAGCCAGAGTGCAATTTCATTGTGAAATCCTGTGACAAAAGAGATGATGAGTTTCTTAGGATTAGGAAATGTTTCCTACTCCCCCCTCTGAGACGGTGAGAGTGTTTCATAATTAGCCCTTTGTGCAAAAACTGTTTTCTTTTGCAATAGATGGTGGTTCTTGCTGCCAAAAGCATGGCAGTAAGAGGGAAGGGTGATAGGACCTGGCAGCTTGCAGAATGAGCTGTACATCCCTGGCATTTACTTACAGCAGTTGAAAGGTTGTTTGAACTTAATCTTGGAAAGAGTTTGGGTTTCTGTTTGTCAGAATGGATGTATTAATGATGATGGTTGCCATTTATTTGTGATATTACTTTGCTCTTTCCTCCCAATGTGTGGTAGAAAGGCTTTTTCTGTTCGATGACACGAAGGGTCACGCTCTGCAGAGCTGTGGGGAGTGTGATGATGAACAATCCCCCAGATCATCTAATGAGGGAGAGCTCTGCATGTGTTCCTCTTCCCCTGCAGCTGTGCCTGTCTCAGGTCCCTCACAGGGCGTTGGTGCAGGCCTGACATGAGCAGGACCCCCCTGCTCCCTGCCATGCTCTCAGAGCTGTGCTGTGCCCTGCTGGGCTCAGTTTGTTGAATCCTTGTCCTGTTCTCTCTCTGCAGGCCCTGGGCTGTTTGCTGTACAAGCTGTGCTACTTCACCTTGCCCTTTGGGGAGAGCCAGGTGGCCATTTGTGATGGCAACTTCACCATTCCAGACAACTCCCGGCACTCCCAGGACATGCACTGCCTCATCCGTGAGTGTCTGACAGGGCCACAGGTCTAAAAAACAGCACAGGCAGTTTGCTCTTACAGCCTCTGCCCCTACAGTAAAACCATGAGGTTTTCTCTCCTTTTCAGAGGCTTTACTTGCACACAGAAGTGGTTAAAGTGATTTTTTACTGGTTTAGGAGATCACTCTTGGAGAGACAGTCATGACAAAGAGATTTCTGTTTGGCCAGGCTGGAGTGAGCTCTGTGGAAAGGCAGGAACACAGACAACCATTTGGTTTGAGTCCTACAGAAACTTGCACAATAAGCCTATTTATGCAGAAACGTATTTCTGCAGTAATAAATCTGTTTGGATAAGGAACTGAAAAGACTACAGTGACTTAGGCTAGTGATAAGAATTCATCTTCTGTGAACTGGGAAACAGAACTGAAATGATTTATAAATATCCCACTGACTAGAGTGAATGTGTAATTAAGTGTACAATGCACTACTCTTGGCAAAGTAGCTCTCTTGTTTCCAGCACAGCTTTTGATTTTTTTCCTTCCCTAGCCACAGTCTTGACTCACACAGAGTTGGATGTGTTTGCAGAGCAGGCTGGTATTTTCTTTGCTGATGTGGAGGTATCTGCAGTGGTGCCTGTGGCTGCCCTGTCTCCCTGTCCTGGTGGCACACTGGGGCTGGATCAATCCCTTTTCCTGTGGGTTCACTTGGAAGTGCCCAGTTCCACCCAGTGCTGTTCCCTGGCCAGGCAGCATTTCCCCTTCTTGCCCCAGAGGCTTCGGTGGCAGCTGCAGGTCCCAGCTCTGTTGGAAGATCTGTCCTGGTCCATCCTGACTGTCCTGCCCTGTTCCCAGCTGAGCCCACAGTCAGCTCAGCCCTGCTGAGCCTAAACTGACCATGTGCTTTGAAGAAGACAGGACACCCTGTTAGCACCTGGTTGTGCCAAGTGTGGAGTCGTGGAATTGGTTGGGTTGGAGGGACTTTAAAGCCTACCCAGTGCCACCCCTGCCATGGGCAGGAGCACCTTCCATCATCCCAGTGCTCCAAGCCCCATCCAGACTGGCCTTGGACACTTCCAAGGATCCAGGGGCAGCCACAGCTGCTCTGGGCACCCTGTGCCAGGGCCTCCCCACCCTTGGCACAAAAAAAGTCCTTTGTTTTGTCAAGTCTAATGTGCTGCCACAGCTGGCTGCCTTGCCATCTGTGTATCCTGTTGCTCTGATCTTGGCATCTCTGTCTTTTCAAGGGTACATGCTTGAGCCAGACCCTGATAAGAGACCTGACATTTATCAGGTCTCCTACTTTGCATTCAAACTGGCCAAGAAGGACTGCCCAGTGCAGAATGTCCAGGTGAGCAGAGGAGTGGCCTGAAGGGGGCTCTGGGGGGAGCTGGGGAGGCAGTTGCTGAATACTGAGCATTTGGCTCTGTTCTGTTGGTTGTTCCTCAGTTCTGTAATTAGGAGGGTCTTGTTTGTTTGTAACAGCACAGTTTGATTTGGATTTTTTGGGTCAGAAATCAGGGTTTCTCATGTTACTTATTTCTGTTTGTTCCTGATTTGCATCCCCACCCAGTCACCAGTGTGAGGCCAACCAAGAGATCTTGTGCATGTGAACGTGGAAAATTAGGCCATGCTTGGGAAACCAATTTGATTTCCAGGCACAGTCATCATAGCATGTGTAATTTGGCCTGCACTTTGGTTTGAACACATCAGTTCTGGGTCTGTTGGCTGGGACTTGGCATTTGAACTACATCAGACCTTACACAACCATCTGCCCCTTCTTAGTGTGTCCTTAGAGATGTCAGCTGAAAAATGCAGTTGCAATTATTTTCTTACATTGTTATAGACACCTGTGACAGACATTTTATTTTGTTGTTTCTACATAAGTAGAAAATTTGGAGTTTTCCCCATGTTCAGGTGCTTATTTATGGTCTTTATGAATAAGAGATAGTTTGGGTTCTCTTATGCCTGTGTTTTTATAGCATCATTAATAAATTTTGTCACTACTGTCTCCTGGTTGTCTTTTAAAAATACCTAGGTCGTGCTGTGGAACTTTGTGTTCATATTCCATGTTCAGTGGTAAAAAAGCCAAGCCCTGTTTTCTTCCTTCGTAAAGACTCTCTCAAACTCCTGTGTCCCCATGACATGAACCTTGTGATCTGTTATGTGTCCAGCATGAGGAGTAATTGCCTTGGGAATCCCCAGATCTCCCTGTTTCATTGTGATGCTTTTGCACGTTATTTCTGACTCTGTTTTCTGCCCTCAAAATACCAAATTGGATGTTTTTGGGATCTGCAGAACTCTCCAATCCCTGCTAAACTCCCAGACCCAGTTAAAGCAAGTGAAGCTGCTGCAAAGAAGAGTCAACCAAAGGCCAGGTAACCCTACCTGCTTTTTACTCCTTCTTTTGTTGCCTGTTGTCTCTGCTGTTTATTAGCAAAGATGTATTTAGCTGCTTCCTTGGGGACTTCAGTTGCCAAATGGTGACTGAACACAATTATTCTACCATTAGTCAGGTGCATCAGCTATCAGAAACTATCTGATACCAGGTTCGTTAGTTATCCAGAACAATTTGGTATCTACAAACCACAGTGTTCACAGAAGGCTGGGGGGAATAACTGCTTCTCTCTCTTGCTGTGTGTTTTTGGAGCTCAGTAAACACTGAGCAAGGATCAGACGAGTTCAATGACCTGATTCTGGAGTGGATGTACCAAAGTTAAAGTACATCTAAAGATGGCAGTTTAGACAACTCTGCCCAAAGGTGCCAGCTGCTCATGAGCTGATTTGTGTTCTTCATGTGCTCATTCAGAAGTCTGAGTGGTTTCAAGCAATATGTTATAGGAAATAGCTGGATATAAGTTGAGTGGTTTTGACAAGTCCCAGCTGTCCACCAGGCGAAGATGCCACGATTGGCAGAGAAGTCAGAACAGTAGTGTTGGATTAATTGTTGTGAATGCATACAGGAGGTTTTACTGTGTGTAGTGTGTCTGGGTGCCCATGAGTGTTTCACCTTTGTCAGTCACACCCAACTGAAGTGTGGATATGTTCTGTGCATCAGCTGCCCAACTCACAGGCTGTGCTCATTGCCCTGCCTTCTCCTCCTTCCTTAACAGGCTCACAGACCCCATCCCTACAACAGAAACGTCCATAGCACCCCGCCAGAGACCTAAAGCAGGACAGACTCAGCCCAACCCTGGAATTCTGCCTATCCAGCCAGCCCTGACACCCAGGAAGAGAGCCACAGCCCAGGCAGCCATTCAGCCACAGGGTGAGCGATGTGTCTGTGTGGTCCCTGCACCCCTGTGTGCCTCAGGGCAGTGTCTTAACATTGGGTTTGTGTTCTTATCCCAGTTGCAGGCCCAGCTGCCTTGGGCAGTGCCCAGCCCTCACTCCCTGCCAGCACCCCCCAGCCAAAAGCAGCCCCCCAGCAGCCTCCAGCCCAGGCCAAGCCAGCAGCAGCGCCTCAGGCACAGTCCCAGGTCCCCTCAACACAGCCCCAGGCCACCCCTCAGCATCAGCAGCAGCTTTTCCTGAAGCAGCAGCTCCTGCAGCAGCAGCAGCAACAACAGCAGGCTGCCTACTTCCAGCAGCAGCAGATGATGCAGGCACAGCAGGTGGGTGTGTGTGCTGGGTTCATCACACCTCTGTGTCTGCAGTGCTGTAGCTTTGTGTTTATGGCAAGTTTCTTGTTCTTTTGGGGGGAAGGGGTGCAGCTTTTAGGCATTTTCCAGTGCGTCCCCAGTCCCCTAGCAAGATTTGGTCTAGGTCCACCACACCTCAAACCTCTCAACCAGCGGTTGTTTCCCAGTTCCCAGTGATGCAGCAAGGAGCGCCCGTGCAGCAGCAGATGATGCAGAACTACTACCAGCAGCAGCAGCAGCTGAAGGCCCAGCAGGCAACTATGCAGCAGAAGACCACAGCAGCAGCAGCAGCTCAGCAGAAGCAGCAGCCCCTGGCGCCGACGCAGCCCCAGGCCCAGCCCAGCACGGCACCGCCGGTGCAGCCACAGGAGCAGGGGGTGAGACCTCGGGGAAAGGGATGAGGCACTGAGACTTGGGCTACAAATGCTCCTCTGCCAGCTCCTGTGTGCTGGGGACACTTCAGTTAGCTTTGCAGACCCACAGAGCCCAGAGCACAGATGCCAGGGGAGGCTTGGGTTGGATATTAGGAAAATTTCTTCATCCAAAGGGTTGTCCAGCCCTGGCACAGATGTTCAGGACAGTGGTGGAGTCCCCATTCCTGAGGGATTTAAGAGATATCTGGATGTGGCACTTGGGGACATGTGATAGTGGTGGCCTTGGTAGATGTGGAGAAATGTTGGGACTTGATGACCTTAGAGGCCTTTTCCAACCCAAACAATTCCATGATTCTGGGGCCTGATTAGTAATAATTCAGTTATTACTGAGTGACAGATGTCAGTGGTGACCTTGCTGCCTCCGAGATGTGCAGTTGTTTGGATTTCTCCTTCCAGCAGGATGCTGGACTCCAGAATGGTGCACTAGGTCCACAGAAAGGAGATGAGTAATGGATGAGTAGAAAGCAGATGAGGAGATCTAAGTAGCTGCTTAATGGAGCTTCTCTCCATCCCCTGTCACGTTGCCATAAAAGACGTGTGAGGAACTCTCTGAAACATTATTTGTACTTAACACACCAGGATGGGCACCAGAACTACATTATGTTGCTGCTTGTTTGGAAAACTTTTGCCTGATGTTCAGAGTAAGGCACAAACAGCTTCCTGGTTGTTCCTAGCATTGGGTTAACTTTTTAATAAATATAGTGGGAAGGAGTCTTTTCAAAGGAGACTTTTGAAAGCATCGTATCTAAAAATAAATAAATCAATCATCCACTTTACTAATCATCTGAATGTGCACCTAAAATAAATGCTCTTTGCTTGATGGAAAATATGTCCAAATGCAGAGTAACAGGCAGCTGCCCACAGGGTGGGGCAGGGAGCTGTGCCAGGGGGCCAGTGTGCTTTGCAGGGCTGTGGGAGGAAGCTGTGCTTCCATTTCTGAGCAATCCCATCCACTCTTCCCTGGCTTTGGGAGCTCAGAGGGATGTCCCTAACACTGCCTGTGTGCTAGGATTAATCCTGGGCACCAGGCAGGAGGAGGCTGCCAGTGTTTGTGTCATACCTGGCTGCAGGTGTGCAAAGCAGTCAGTGTCTGATGACAGCCCTGGAAGTGTTCAGGGCTGGACTGGATGAGGTGTGAGTGGCATCCCTGCCCGTGGCAGAGGGTAGAACTAGGTGACCTTTAAGATCCCTTCCACCCCAAACCATTCCATGATCCATTATTTCAGATGTACACAACTGTTTGAGTCCGGGCTAAGGGTCACTTCATGCTGGCTTGTGAGCTGCCAGTTAATTCCCCTCTCCTTTTTTCCTTGGGAGTGCCATCAGGAGTTCATTTGACAAACAAGCTCTATAATCCCTGAACTGAGCAATGCTGAGGCAGTTGTTTGCTCTGCTCTCTGAGGTGTCTCAGGGCTCTGCCATATGCCGTTTCCTGTTGTATTTCCAGCCTTGATTTGGGTTGGGGGACATGCTTGGAGCTGTTGTGTTCCTGGTCTTGTTCCTGTTCTGGTGAATGACGGGGGGCAGGTCAGTTTGTTGAAGTTGGTGGGAGATTTTTCAGTTATGTGCAGACAGGTTTTGAGTGATGCCCATTATTACTCTATTCCTTTTAGGGCAGAAATGCCTCAAATAGAGCATTAAATCAAGAGCTTTGCTGTGATTTGCTAGCACAAGAACTGTCTTAATTTTATTAAATCAGCTAGCTTGAAAATTAACCATATTCCCCTGGTAGGCTGATAAGAATGGACACATCTGGACTCTTTCCTACTCCTGCAGCAGTCAGGAGGGGGAAACAGGGTTGGCTCATTTAAAAAATGGTAGTGAAGCCCAATCTCTGCAGAGCAGAGTCTCTGAGCAGAAGACACCTAGCCAGGACCTGTTAGAACCTTTTCCTGTTGGGAGAGTCCAGCTTAATAAGCTCTGCCTTCATTCCTGCGGTGATTTTGGCGCTGCCCTTTTATCTCTCAGTGCCAAATGTCCTGTTCTGCAGTGACCTACATAGGGAGGTGGGTGCATGGGGAGCGGGTAGGGTGCTCTGCCTCTCTGCAGTGAAGTGAGCATGCTGGAATGCCAGAGGAAAAGCAGGACAGCTCCCCATTGTTTGCTTTCTGCCACTGGGGTTCAGCACCATGCTGGGCAACTGTCGCCTATTGCCCTCTTAGGTCTTTCCAAGCCCTTCATCTTGGTTGGAAAAGGCCTGGGAACAGGCAGGTAGTGCCCAGGCAGGGAAGGTGACATGCACAGCTTGCTGCTCCTTGTATTCCAGTTTTCCTGTTCTAAACCCAGCAGTGATATCTCTCTGACAGACATATTGTGAAAAATCACGCAATCACAAGTGGTGCTGTTGTTTATCACTACAAAACCGTATTTCAAATATTTATGGGTTTGTGAGTGTAACACAAGACTGAGGCAATGGAAAAATAAAATCAGTGTGAGGAAAGCCTTCACAGTTTCCACAGGATTTGTAGCTGGGCCGTCTTGGCTCACACCAAATGTGCTTGGTTTTCTCCTCCACATTTTAATGAGAAATGTTGCTCCTGTGGTCCTCGCTTTCTTTTTTTTTCCTTCCCCTAAGAGGAAGTTTTTTTGCACAAGATTTCTGCACAAGACCTCCATCCCTGTAGGCATTTGACCCCACACATGTTATGTGCTGAAGGCAGTGCTGCCCTTCACCATGTCCCTGTGACAAGACTCCTGTGTACTGTGATCTGAGTTCTTTCCACCTCTGCTCTGGATCCTGGCCTCTCTACACTTGAGCAGGTTTGAGCCCAGTCAGCCTTTGCCAAGTCCTAATGGAGGTTTTACCTCCAGAGCTGCACCACAGAAAGGGAAGAGACTTTCTGCCTGTGCAGTAATCCTGAAATACTACAGAGCAGCAAATCCCCACTACCACGGTTCCTGTGTTTGTCTGTTTTTTCCCTCCAGACCATTCCCAGTCCATCACTGGAATGCTGGGTGCTCCAGCAGGAGCTGTTTTCTCCCCGTGGCTGCTGTTCTGATCGAGGACACTGCTTTTCTCCCCTGGCAGGCGCAGGCTCAGGCGAAGCAGCAGCAGCAGCAGGCTCAGGGCACGGCGCAGGGGCAGAAGCCAGGCTCGCTGACCCCCCCGTCCTCGCCCAAGGCGCAGCGCGCGGGGCACCGCCGCATTCTCAGCGATGTCACCCACAGCGCCGTGTTCGGTGTGCCTGCCAGCAAATCCACCCAGCTGCTGCAGGCCGCGGCTGCCGAGGCCAGCCTCAACAAGTCCAAGTAGGTGCCCGGGGGTGAGGGGCCAGCCTCAACAAGTCCAAGTAGGTGCCCGGGGGTGAGGGGCCAGCCTCAACAAGTCCAAGTAGGTGCCTGGGGGTGAGGGGCCAGCCTCAACAAGTCCAAGTAGGTGCCCAGGGCCCCCATGTGGGGTGTGGAGCCAGGGCTGGGTCAGGGTCTGGGAGGTGTTCAATGCAAAGCTCTAAGTGGAGGTAAATACAAAACTCTCGAGTAAGTCTTTGCCTTCAAGACCTCAAATTTAGGGCTTGGCAGGAAGTCTTTGTCCCAAAGTCCTCCTGAGTTGTTGGAGCTCCCAAAAAGCTTTGGGTGACCGAGGGCCTTCTCTGTCTCACAATTCACACCAGCACTTCCTGAAGGTTGGATTGATAGTCTTGGAGATCTTAATGGAGCTCTGATTCCCTGGGAGTATTTGCTAGGTCACTTTTACAGTGTCTAGAGGCAAGAAGTCTTCCTGTGGGGACTGCCGTTCCCAGTGGGATGCTGCCCCAAACTGTGAATGTACAGCCTCAGTGCTCCCAGGCTTTGAAGGATGGGACTGCAGTAACTTGCACTGGATGTTTTAATTGGGAGGTCATTAGAGTGTAGTAGCTTGGACCAGCTGATAGTCCTGGCCAGAGGATTTCAGATGGGTGGTTAATGGCTCTTGTTTGGGCTGATCACATCCAGATCTGCTTCCACCACGCCTTCGGGCTCGCCAAGGACCTCGCAGCAGAATGTCTACAACCCTCCTGACCTGTCCACGTGGAACCCCTTTGATGATGACAACTTCTCCAAGCTCACAGCTGAGGAGCTGCTGAACAAGGACTTTGCAAAGCTGGGGGATGGTAGGTCCATAGAGTGCTTTAACACCTGCCTACTCTGGAAAGGGAAGATGCCGTGGATTGGAGATGCTTTTGGGCAGGGACTGCTTGGGTGCCCCATATAATAACAGTTCTCTGGCTAAACCCTTCCAGTTTCTTTCTGTTTGCAGTTCAGTGGTGCCTGAAAGGCAGAGGTACCAGCTGCTTTGGCAGTAACCCTGCTCAGGTGTGTGTGCGAGCTGCAGTTCATACTCTGCTTCATCTGCAAGTTGTGATTTCCAGGAAGGGACTTAAGTCACTTAGTGAAACAGTGTCCTAAAAATATAGATGAGCAGCCTACTTTCAGACTAGAAGCTTTTCCCCTAACTCTGGGTCTGCCTTCCAGGGAAAGCTCCAGAAAAGGCAGGCAGTTCCACAGAGAACCTGATCCCGGGTTTCCAGCCAGCTGCGTCTGCAGCCCCAGCAGATGCATTTGGTGGCTCTTCCTTCACTGCTGGACCAGGTGAGTGCGTGAACATGAACAGCACAGAATGGCAGCTCTTGGTCAGAACCTCTTTGAAAGGGAAGGAAAACTGATACAAACTGAGCTGGGCCTTGGCACTGAGAGCTGCAGGGAACAGAGTTGGCGCTTCAGGAGAGGAGGGAATGTACAGGAGGTGCATTCCCTTGTCACAGTTGCGTGGCAGAGTCAGGACACTGTGTGGAAGCAGAGGTGGGGCTTCTGGTGAGGATAGAAACTGAACCTCTTAAGTTCCCAAGGAGGCTTTTTAGTGTGTGGAAGTTCCATGGAGCTCATAACAAAGAGTAAAACGTGTCATGTGCCGTGAAGAAACTGGCTTGGAGCTGTTGGTCAGACCTGCTGATCTGTTTGGAGTAGCAGAGGAACAGGGATAACCATGTGTCTGCTGCAGAGTGAGGAGGACAGCAGGGATGAATGAGCAGAGGAAGTCCTCGGGGGAGAGCACATCTCATAATTGACATCTCACAGTTATGAGAGCACATCTCACAATTGACACATTAGGTAATGAAGGCAGTAATTTCTGCACTGGCTGGGCTGTGTGGCTCCAGAGGCCTTGGCTGGTCTGAGGAGTTTCTCTGCAGAAGCCTCTGCCTGTGGACCTTGTCTGGTGTCTTCTTTGGTCCTTGTGTCCCAAGGTTTTGCTCTGAGCAGCCCCTTTTATGCCAAAACCCCGTGGTGAGTGCTGCCTGCTCATTTCTAATCCTTCAGTATCATTTCTCACAGAGGGCAACTCAGACCTGCCAAGCACAGAGGTGCTGCTTCCAGGAGCTCCAAATGCCAGGGTGAAAATGCACAGAAGCAAAACAACTCTTGGTGAGAGGAGTCTGGGAATAGGCAGAAGAATCCTTTGTGGGGCGAGGAGTGACAAATCTATTGATGCTTATTTTTATTTATAAAAGGAGATTTAGGGGCGCTTAGAACTGAGCTTGGTATGTTGGTTCTTACCAGAGAATTAGGGAGTTGAAGTCCCTGACACAGGAGTGCTCCTGGAGAGTTGCTTTCTGAGTTTGTCCAGCTGTGAGCAGTTTGTGGTGTTCCATCAGCCCCTGTGAATGATGCTGAGCAGCAGCAGCTCCATGTTGAGCTGTACACCTTCTGCAAAGCCTGAGGAGCATCTGTGTGCCCTGGGCTCTGTGGTTTCTGTACTATGGTCAGTTCTTGCAGTGTCTGTCTTTAAAATGTGCCCCTTGACTTTTGAGTCCTGGGGTTTGGCATAAGAAGGTATTTTGGAAATCTTGGTGCTGGCCTAGGCACTTCCAGCCCTTCTCTTTCTTTCCTCAAAGACAGGAGCCTGTCCCAGCCTGGCTGGTGTAAGATGCTGCAGCTTTTATTGCAGACACAGAGGCCCCACACAGGCTGTGTATTCTTTGTGAGGCCTTTCACCTTTTGTGCTGATGTGAAGGCAGGTAACAGTTCTTCCCTGCCAGAGAATATTCTGAGATCTGTGGGTTAAACTGTGTTGGACAACTACATGGTAACAGTAGGGTTTTTGGGGTGTTTTGTTTTGGTTTTTTGGTTTGTGGTTTTTTTTTTTTTGTTTTTTTGTTTTTTTAGTACTACACTTGGTCAGAGTGTGCCTGTGTGTGGTTGTGTCAGGACAGGGCTGGGGCTGTGCCTGTGCTGGGGTTTTGCTCTGTGCTTTCTCCTTTCCTCTTCTCTGTTCACTCTGCCTTTTCCTTTCCTCTTTTCTACCAGCTGAAAAAACGAAAGACATTCTGAGTTTGGACTCTAGCCCTCCTCTCCTGGCTGTGCCTGATCCTTTCATTCCTCTCCCATTATCTGACACTCCAGGTAACCAGAACAGAGTGGGTGGAGGGAGGCAGAGTCTTGGGCTTTGTTTTGTCCTCTTAATCTTCTGGTTCTGTTTGTAGGCATACCTGAAATCCTGGGCACTGCCAGGCTCTGCTGGGCTCACTGGCAGTGAGGATGGTTTTCATGGCAGAGCCTAGGTTATCTCACTGTTCCTAATGCCAGAAATGTTGGTGTCTTTGGAGGCTCAGGGCCAAAAGTGACTGGAGGGCTGGAGCACCTCTCCTAGGAGGGAAAGCTGAGAGAGTAGGAGTTGTTCAATCTGGAGCAGAGAACACTCCAGGGAGACCTCAGAGCCCCTTCCAGTGCCTAAAGGGGCTCTGAGAGAGCTGGAGACAAGGGCCTGGAGGGACAGGATACAGAACTTACCACTGCCAAAAGGCAGGGTTAGATGGAATATTGGGAAGGAATTGTTCCCTGTGAGGGTGGGGAGGCTCTGGCACAGGGTGCCCAGAGCGGCTGTGGCTGCCCCTGGATCCCTGGCAGTGCCCAAGGCCAGGTTGGACAGGGCCTGGAGTACCCTGGGATGGTGGAAGGTGTCCCTGCCCATGTCAGGGGGTGGACTGAGATAGGCTTTAAGTTCCCTTCCAGCACCAACCATTCCAAGATTCTATGAGAAATAATCACCAGGTAATTAATAACCTGTACTGACTTAATCTTTCAAATTGTTTCAGACATTGAAATTGTAGCTTTTATTATTGTCAATCTTTCTTTCCTGTAAAAGTCAGTGTTCCTTTGACTTCCAAAGTCTGTTGCATATCTGAGCATCTTGTGAAGCAGAAGTTACATGTGACCTTTCGTGATTTGGCAAGATTTTCCAGTGCAGTCGGTGCTATTTCATTTACTTTGCAGTGCTGCTTCTAAGCCTTCTCCTCTGTGCACATTTCTGACTGCAGCAGCCAACACTTTTTAGCACAAGATTATGTAAGTGCTTAGGAGCTTATTTGCAAATCGGTGGGATTTGGAATATGGGAATATTTTTATCTTGGAGCCTCTCTCAGCCCTCTGGTGAATGTGTATGGCAGGTCCCACGTCAGTGAGCCCTACAGCACAACAGCAGCTCCCACCCTTGTTCTTAGCCCAGGCTCTGGATCACTGGGGGTTTGGAGGACCCAAGCTTCAAAATGTACTGTGAAGGTGACATCTCTCCATGGGGAGTTGAGCAGTTCAGGAAAAAAATAAACCTTTTATCCATAACTCTGTGGAACTTGCTTCCTTCTGGTGGATGCTCAAAGAGCAGAAGAAATGTGGTCCAAAAGGGATTTTACCCATAAATGCAGTTTGAGAGTAGAAGCAAAACTTGGAGTGTTTGTTCCCTGTATGAGCACTGCCAGGAGCTGACCTGCCTAGCTCTACCTTGAAAACAACCCACAGAAGGCAGCTAGCTGACTGCACATTTTCCTTCTTCCTCCCCCCAAATGCTACTGGAAGTGCTGGCTGTCCTGACTGAAGTCACCCAGGCCATTTATCTCCCCACCAGCATCCTCAGCTCACGGTTGGACACCACGGTATTTCCCTTGTTGCTTTTCCATGCAGCAGAACCACAAGAAGCAGCAGCTACAGCCTCAGCTGTGGGAGCTCTGGAATTCCTGCTAGTAGAGAAATCCCTGTGGAGGAGTTGTCAGCCCTGGCCTTGGGGCAGCTCATCAAGAGCAGCAGTGGATGCAGGCTCTGTGGTGCCAGGTTGCTTCTCCTGCAGATCTGAGCCTGCCTGGTTGTGGATCTCTGCAGGCAGGTGCTAACCCTGCTCTTGCTGCTCTCCCTGCTGCCTGTGGTTCTGTTCAGTGCAGCGGATCCCCTTCCATGGGGGCCAGGACATGCAGGAGACCTGGCTTTGTTGGCCTTGAGGGTTCCTGCAAAGACGTTTTTGTCTGTTTGTTCTTTTTAAAGTAAAACTGGAGGCCAGGAGCTCATGAATATTTTCAAGGACTAGGGCTACAAACCAATTTCTTAGCTTTTGAAACAGAGAGGGGTTGTCTGCTTGTAAATTCAAGAGAAAAGATCAAATTTCTGGATTTGACCTCAGGTTTTCAGGCTGCGTATGTCATCCAGCAGTGTCGGATTTGTTCTTCTGTGTCAGTGTTACCTGTGCAGGAACATCCCCAGCACAAGAGCTTGGCCCAGGGCCCTGCTGCCTGGCAGCTCAGGTGTTTCCAGTGGTCAGCAGAGCTGGGAGTGACTCCAGGCTCCAGCACAGCACCTTGCCAGCTGCATCGCTTCTGTGCAGGAGCAGCTGATTACTTGCTTTGTGTTTGAAATATTTTTATGCCTGAGAAAGCTTTGATAGTGAATCTCCTTGCTTCGAAAACATTTTACCTCTGTCTTTATCAGTTGGGAGGATGTACAGCCCTTTCAGAAGTGGAAGTGAGCTTGCACCTTGAGCCTACAGGGCGGTGTTGTTCAGGGAGGGTTTCAGTACATAGGTGAGGTTTTATTGGATGTTTGCCCTGTTTGTCCTACAGAGCCAGTCCTGGAGGCTCTGCCCTGTAACCCTGCAGCAGTTGAGGGCCTGGCTAAAGCTCAGCTGCTTTTTTTGCTTAGCCACAAACCTCTTCCCCATAGCACTTGGAGGTGCAGGTGGCATCACCTGAGTGCTGGTCAGAAACCTTGGCCTCTCGCACCTTACAGAGGGCCAGATGCAGTCAGGTGGCAGTGGGTGGTTTTCAGTGTGTCCCTCCTCCTCCCCCATGTAATGGCTGTAATTCTTAATGGAATTGTAACTAGTAAGCGGAGCTGGCAAGAGGGGTGTAAAAATAAGGCAAAACATCTGTTAAAATAAGAGATAATTAAATATTCATCCTGAAAACATATTTCCCTGTGTATGTGCAGGAAATGAGCCAAGTTGTTCTTGATGAGCTTATTTCAGGCTTCACCACTGACTAATCCTGGGATGTTGGTCAGGGCAACTCTGTCTGTGGGATCACTCTGACTGATGTAGGAGGGTACTTTGTTTTTTGGGAACAAAATACTTGAAGAGATGTTTTTAATCACCATAGCTCTACCCCAGGCCTGTAAATTCTTAGAAGATAACTGGGTGACTGGTTATGCCAGTGTGTTTATAACAACTGTAATAAACAACTGTATTTCTGCTGAGAATTGATTTGTACTAAGATGACACATTGAGATAAAGTAATTGCACATGCACAATTAGGCATGCACAGCGACTGTGGGTGTGCACTAATGATCTGAGTTTACATCTTGAGTTGGGAAGATGCAAAAGGACAACTGCTCATGTAGGAACTTGATGGATTTATTGTTGTATTTACTGAGAGGACACGGTGGTGTTGTGATGAGTTAGAGCAACAGAACCAGCAGACCATGATCAATCCCAACTAAATGAGCGTAAAGAGCATCCAGTGTTCTTCTGTCTGGGCTTTGAGTTTGATCTTAGTGGGGAGAATTTATTATTTTACAAATACTTGAGATCTTGAACATGAAACTAAAATTGCTTGATTTTGATCTTTTAAGGAGCCACTGTTAGATGTTGAACTGTTACCCTCCATGGTGTTTACAAAGCCCTGTGCCTTCGAAGTATTCCATTTGCCTTTATTCCCCTTCTCTTTCTGCTTGTGTTATGTAAGAACCAATCTCATTTCCCAGCAACTCTATCAGGAGAATGAAAATGCAGTGCTTTCCCTGGACTAGTCCAAGTACTCTGTTGCTGAATACCGTGCAAGGCCTCCTTTAATCTGCTAATACTTGATCAGCCAATAGGCAGAAACCTTCTCCAGTGACAAGTCTCTGCCCATGGTGGTGATTTCCCTCCCACCTGCTGACCTGGCAGGATTTTCACAGGCATGTCTCTCTTTCCCAGCTGGCCTTCGAAGGAAAGGACTCTGCTGTGTGCTCTCTTGAGCTATGTGTGCTGTCCCAGGGCAGCCCTGCAGTGAGTACCAGCCCTGTGTGTGTGGTGCTGCTGCCCCTCCTGCCTTAAGCATGTGCCTTGTGGTCAGTGTACTCACC
Source organism: Pycnonotus jocosus (assembly GCA_013400435.1). Classification (NCBI taxonomy): domain Eukaryota; kingdom Metazoa; phylum Chordata; class Aves; order Passeriformes; family Pycnonotidae; genus Pycnonotus; species Pycnonotus jocosus. Next base: position 168,395 of record VWYP01009391.1, on the reverse strand, counting down.
TTGGCACAGAGCTCTGCCCTCTGCTCCCTTTTAACTTGCAAGTTTTCAGGAGTTCTTGTTCTTTCTAGTAGCCTCCTCTAACCCAAAGCCCCTTTGCCTCTCTCATCTCTTGATTGATATTTTTTCCTAACTGGTGTTTCTTAAAACGCTTTGTGCGTGTTTGTGGCTGAAGGGGTGTGCGGCCAGCAATAAAAGCAGCATGGCAACAGAGTCTCTGGCAGTGGTGGCTGCAGATGCAGAGTCTGTGCAAACTGACTGACTGTAAACTCCATCAGGTCTGTGCATGTATTAGAAAAGGAATCGAAAGAAAAGGTCAGCACTTTCTCACTGGATCGTCCAAAGCTGTGCTTCTCAGCCAGTGCATGGAGTTTGGCCTGTTTGCTTGTCCCAAGATATGAATCCAGAGATAATTCATTGGCTTCACTTCCTTCTTATGTTGGTGCAAATCAGAGGAGAGGCTCTTGCTTTCAGTCCTGGAGGAAGTGATCTGGTTTTCCAGACTCTGAAGCCACCAGCATCAGCCTCTTGGGGGCTGCAGGCTCTTGTTCTGTGTTTTCTGCAGCTGTTTTGCTTACTCTGACAGGAAACAATCAGTAATTTTTTACTGTAAGGAACAGAGAACTTGACACATGTTTCACATTCTTACTTAAAGGCTGCAGTGTGTGGCTGGGCTCTGCCTCAGGAAGGGGCTGAGAGGGCACTTTTTAATCCCCCTTTGTGCTTTTAAGCTTAGACACCTTCTAAAAGCTTGCCATGGTCTCCCTGGCTGCTGGACAGCCCCAGTAAACCTGCCCTGGCAGGGCTGAAATGGGGCAAAGCAGAAAACTCAACAGAAAATGAAATAGCAGTGGTCAACTTATCCTGAACTGGGTCAGGCTCACTTTCTTCGTGGCTGGAAGGCATCTGGCAGGTTTTCCATAGGCTGGCTGAGGAAGAGGAGGTCTCCAAGTGGGAGCACAGTGACTGGGGTAAAACATGCATTTCCCAGCTGGAATTGATGAAGGCCCACCCTGAGAGCCCTTCAGGAGCTGTATGAGATCAAATACCTCTGTAATGGGTTACCTTTTCTTAACCTTGTTTGTCCTGGGGCTTGTTCATGTGTCTGCACAGGAATTGTCTGGGTTTGTCTATATTTGAACTTTATCTCCTTCCCCATTCATCGTGACACCTTGTTTTTGTTGAACTCCCCAGCCTCACTGAAAGGGGATAAAAGTTCCTTTAAATCATGCACTGAGAGGTGTAGTAGCTGCCTGAAACAGCACTGGCAGATCAGCACCAGCACTGAAGGAGGCAGGAAAAGAGATCTTGTGAGACAAGAAACAAAATCAGGCAAAGACCCACTGACAGCCTAAAGCTTTGCACAAAACCAGTTTTGCACAAACCCTGGGGCAGAAGGCAAAATAAACATGGGGAGAATACCACACTTCTCTGAATCTGTGTGGTTAAAAACCTGGCTGAACTCAATAGGCAACTCTGGGACCTGTCTGCTGCAGTTCCAGTGTGTTCCAGGGAAAATCTGCACTATTGGAAGAGAAGGAAACTGTTGGGAAGGTAAGGGAGGAGGAGCGGGACACCTGGAATGGGATCTGACAGGAATGGTTGCTGGGTTTGAAGCTCGGGGGGGTGCCCTGTGAGGAGCTGGGCACTGACAGGCCCTTGGGAAGAGTCTGCCTGGAATGGAGCATGTTGCCTGTGTCTCCTTGTCCCTACAGCTCTCCTGTACTGTTTTCCCAACACTCCATAACCAATTCCAGCCTTCTTAGCCCTTCTCTGACAGCATTAACACCTGTTGGTGCCCCACTCCCAGCCTGTCCCCTCTGCCCCTCTCTGTGCCACAGAAGCCAGGGATGGCACCTGGATGCAAATCCAGCCTCTAAAATGGATATTTTTACAGGTGGGAAGAGTTCCTGTATATTAGGACTGCTGTTTCCATCACGTTTGCCTTTCAGTTGACCTTTTTCAGGCCTGTAATGATCTAACAGGTGCCTCTTAGGCTGATTTTTAGGTTTCCTTCCCCTCCTGGTTGCTTCAGTTGTTGGCTTTGTCATGGGGAATAGAATTTGTCCTTCTTTGAATAAGCAGTTCCAAAGCCATTAGACTATTTTATTATTTATATTGGGCAATAGAAAATGATGGATATTGTTCCCACATATGTAGCAGTGTAACCTTAGCTTTTCTTTGGTGTTCTCAGCATGCCAAGTCTTATACAGCAGGATTCCTGTGCTTTTGTGCAGTTGTGAGCAGGATTTCTTTGGATAATAAATAATAACACCAATCTGTGAACACAAAAATTAAAATATAGATGTAACAGTTTTGTAACATTCTAATGTTAGATTATGAATGGAGTAATTTCAATGAATTGAAATGACCAGATTTGTTCATGTGGAGCATATTTTATCAGAGCTGTTCTGTTGCAGGTGGTTACTTCTAGTAAAGCCTGAAATTGTTCTTTACTTTCTTCTTCTTGGAAGCAACCCTTGTGAAAGCTAAATAATTAATCTCATTTCTGCTGGTCTGGTTAATGATTGGAAAATCGCTCATCCACCAGATGAATAACTGAGATTAACTTCTTGTCCAGGCTCTCTGGAGGGATAATGGGAACCTCAGGAGCTGTGCTTCTGAGAGTGACACGTGTGATTTGAAACCTGCTGCTGAAATAATTGCTTGGTACCTGTGCAGCTGTGTGACCTCAGGGCCAGCTCTGCTGCAGGGTCTCAGTGCCTGGTTCTGCTCCAGCTCCTCGGGGCTGAGTTCCCTCCTCAAGCTGAGCTGACCCCAGAGCTCTCAGCTCTTTGGTCTCCTCCTTACACAAACACTGACAAAGGATTCCCAGCATGGAGAGGGGAGGGAGGGGAAAATTATTTTTTCAATGTGGGGTTCAGCATGTTAAAATTACGGGTTTAATATATAAACTTAGGGGTGGCATGCCAGAACTGTGGGCTGTTCTACAGTGACTCCTTGGGGAGAGGAGCCCACGGTGTGTGAGGGTGTTCTCACGTCTCTTAGGTGGCTGTGGCCCTTTGGTGCTTCTGAGTGATACTGGGGGACAAACCTCATAGCAGGGCCTGTTGTGATTGGACAAGGGATGATGGTGTTAAACTAAAGGAGGGTGGGTTTTAGATTAAAGAGAGAATCTTTTTACAGTGAAGCTGGTGAGGCCCTGGCACAGGTTTCCCAAAGAAGCTGTGGCTGCCTCATCCATGGAAGTGTCAGAGGCCAGGTTGGATGGGGCTTGGAGCAAGCTGGGCTCATGGAAGGTGTCCCTGCCCATGGAAGGTGTGCCTGTCTGTGGCAGGGGTTGGATGAGCTTTGAGAGGTCCTTTGCAGCCCAGGCCACCCTGGGTTTTGTGCTGGAGCCATTTGCACATCCCATGGTGCAGATGCTCCTCTGGGGCTCACACACAGCACAGCGAGCCATGAACTGAGCACTTGATTAATGTTGTCTTTTTCTTTCTTTTGCTTTTTCTCTCTGTTGCCTCCCTTCCTCCTTTTCCTGCTTGCCCCAGAAAAACTGATTGAGGGACTCAAATCTCCCGAGCCTGCGCTCCTGCTCCCCGACCTCCTGCCTCTGGCTGACCCCTTCGGCAGCACGTCAGATGCTGTCAATGGTAAAGCTCCCAGCCCTGTCCCCTCCTGTCACATGGCATGTCCTGCCCTGCATGCTCACCCCTGTGCACCCCTGGCTCCCAGAACAGCCCCTGCTGCTGAGGAGACAGCATGAGGGAGGTAATGGATCATGCTGAGACAGATCTGCCTTTTTTTCTGTGAGATGGGCACTGAGCAGTGAGGATTTGGTGTCTGCACCTGAATTCCAGGTGCACTGATCTGGCAGTGATGTGGCACAGCTGTGCCTTGGGTGTTCTCTTGGTGGAAAAAAGTTAATTGCTGATTGAAGAAGATGGCAAAAGTACCTTTATTTCTGGTCAGGATTTTGTGTTTAACCATGGCCCAAGCACTGAGCTGGTCTGTCTCCATGGACCCTCCGCAGAATGAGGAGGAAGGACAGCATTCCCTGGACCTGGGGAGTGCTGGGAATAAACATGCTAAGCTGCTGTGAGCCTGGATGCAGCAGGCTCCAGGCAGGGTCAGGATTTTGGAGTGCTGCAGAATTGTGTTTTTATCCACTTGCCAGGTGCACTGAAGGCTGTGAATGCAGGCTGCAGGTTGGTGCCATCAGCTGCTTCTGTGGGTTGGGGTTCCAGCTGGGCTCCCATGACCAGCTGGGTGTGACCTGTGGCTCTGGTAGAAAGAAAAGATATGACTTGCTGTAATAGTAAAACTTTTTCTACTCTGGCAGTTTCTGGCAGTTGTCTGAATTTTAATGATCAGTTACTCTGAATGCAAAGGGACTCCAGTGGTCACTGTTTTCCTTTTGCTGGACAAGGATCTTGTGGATATTTTCTTCCTATTCAGCTGCAGGGCAGGTGTTAATAACCTGCTGCTCCACGCTCTGGGCATTTCAAATTGGGCTTGTACAAATTAAAATAAATAAAACCAAATAAAAGCTGAAACTAGGGTTCAAAACCAAACAAACTCTTGAGCTGACACATACTACAGGGTACAGTAAAGGATTCAGACAACTCCTGCCTCAGTTCTTCTGCTTTTCCTTGCAAACTAACCTCTGGCTTCTCCTCTGCTGTTGTGCCCCTGTGGAAAGGAAAAGCTGACGTGGCTGTGGAGAGCCTCATCCCAGGGCTGGAGGCCCCGCTGCCCCAGCGCCTCGTTTCCCAGAGCGAGTCAGTGGCCTCCAACAGAACAGGTTGGTGAGGCAGGAGGGGCTGGGGGGCTCTGAGCACCAGAGAGCTCTGGCTGCTTCCACAGGGCAGCTCTTCCCACTGCTGTCACCTGGGCCTGCCTGGGGGCTTGCTCAGGGAGTGCTCTGTGGTTCCTCGTCTCCTTGGGAGGAATGGAGAAGGTTCTTCCCCCAGAGGGTGCTGGGCACTGCCCAGGCTCCCCAGTGAATGGGCACAGCCCCAAGGCTGCCAGAGCTCCGGGAGCCTTTGGATAATGCTCCCAGGGATGCCCCAAGTAGGATTTTGGGGTGTCTGTGCAGGGCCAGGAGCTGGGCTCTGATCCCTGTGGGTCCCTTCCCACTGAGGAGATTCTGTGATTCCATGGTTTAATGTTCCTTAAGCCCACCATCACAGACCTGCAGGTGCTGGTGCATTGCTTCCATGAAGTGGTTTAGAACTCAGGAGCAGTCACTGCTTTGTCCCAGGGGGACAAGAAGCCACTCTTTACCCTTTCTCATTGTGCATCCTTGACTGGGCCACTTCCTACAGCAGATGGACTTAAGCTCTTTTCAGAGGTATCTGGTGGGAGTGCCCTGGGTTTGAAGCTCCTTTCTCTGCAGAGCTCCCACTTTAACCTGGCTCTGTGGGATTCCTTTGTCTGTTTAGCTTCAGGGAGACAGAAACCCCAGCTGGAGGTGGTGGGACTCTGTGCCCTCACTGAGAGCAGTGGAATCTCTTCCATCACAAAAAATGGCAATGTGTGTGCTGGCTTTGCACCAAAGCTGTGCTTGTACCCTGCGTGTGGGTGAAGGGGAATGTGGGAATGTGAGCTTAACACTGTTTGTGTCCTGTTTAATGCCACCCTGGGATGCTCACCTGGATCCAGACTCTCTCACTGGGGAAGACTCTCTGCTTGACTGTTCTCTGCTCTCTAACCCTGCTGCTGACCTCCTGGATGAGTTTGCCCCCGTAGCTTTCACAGCTCAGCCTCACAAAGGTAAACTGGTCCTCTGCTCTCAACCCTGGCCCTCCTGCCCCTGCCCTGGAGCTGACGTGAAGCTGCTCCTGGTTTAGAGAAACAGATGCTCTGACCTCTTCTGGTGTTTTATTGTCCCCAAGCCGCTGCTTTGTTTTCTTCCCAAGCTGCTCAAACTTGGAATGTGCGCTGGAGTACTAAGCGGGGAAAAACATCAAGTATTCAGCTTGGCTGTAAAGACAGAGTTTGTCAAAAATGGTGTTGTTTTCCATGGAGTGGGGATCCAGCAGGCAGGAGGGGTGGGCTCTGTGCACAGCCCCTCCTCAGTGAATGCATTCTGGGTTCGCTTTTTCCACTTGGGATTTGAGACTTGTGGTTTTTCTGCATTATTAATTCCAGAAGGGAGCCTGATAATCATCTGTCACAAGTTTCTGGAACAAAATGAATTTTTTTTGGTTTGTTGGAGTTAGCATCCCAGGCAGATGAGCTCTTCCAGCCCTAGAGAATTTTGTCCTTATCAGGAGTTCTTGAGTCCAGCTGTAGTGTCACAGCAAACATAAATGAGAACCTAAGAGAGGAGGCCAGGACTTCTGGGCTATTTATTGCCTTGAAAGAGAGGCCCAGAGCATCAGTGCTGATTCCTGGGTGCCCCTTGGAGCTGGGGTGAGTATCCCTATAGCATCAGAAATTATCTAGCCTCAGAGGAATTGTTGCAAAACCAGTCTGTAATCAATTTTTACACTTGATGGCACTTCAGAATGAGTTTGTACTTTCCACAGAGATTTTGGGTTAAACAAGCAGTCGTTCTAATTGTTTAGTGTTGTAAATACACTCCTGTGCCACTTTGCATTGAAATGTGTGTGGAGCACTTACTACTCCATCCTGGGAAATAGCAAAGCTCAAAGGTGGTGGTGTGGCTTAATGAGAAAATGAATTTACTGCATGGGTCTCACAAGGCTATCCTTCTGTTCCCTCTAGGATGGGAAAGGCACATGTATGATGAGGAAAGTGAAACTCTGTTAGTGGCAGGTGGAGGGAAGGTATTAAAATCTTCCAGAAGTCACTGATGGCTTGTTTTCAAACCCTCATTTTTAACTCTAGATGTGGTTATTAACTGAACATCAGTCTCACTCCTTATTTTTGCTTAGTTTATCCAGTCCTGGTGTTGGTGATGATATAAAACACCCCTGGGACAGGTGCTGCTGTCCCTGGGTGTCATCAGCGTGTGGAGCTGCAATGCTCCTGGTGCCAGTGGGACTAGGAGGGCTGGAAAAGCAGCTGTGCTTTGATCCTTTTATCAGTGGGATCTGGGCTCTGAGCAGGCCAATCCTTCAGCCTTGCCATGCAGTGGCCTTTCCTTGTCCTTCACTGGGCCCTTTGCTGGCCCTAGAATTGGTGCTGAGTCTTCAGGGTCCCTGAATCTGCATTTGCTGAATTCAGCACCAAGCTCTATGTGTGAGAAGGAGCAGGGGGAGGATGTTTCTGCTTGGGGTGGCACAAGGTTCCTGAGCTTTGGAGGGGCTGTGCCCAGGTGGGGGGCATTGGCCAGCCTGTCCCTCTCCTCAGGGTTGTCCACAGCTGGGCAGTGCTTTTGCAGCAGCCTCTGGAGCTGTGGGCAGCTTGTGCAGAAAGGCCATAGAAATGGGATCCTTGCAGGAGCCCCCAGGATGTTGGGAAGAGGCACAAATAAATAACTCTGGGGACAGAGAGGTCACGGTGGCAGGTCCTGTTCAGATGAACCTTTGTGTGTTTAACATATTCCACTGCTCTCCTACAACACTTGTGGGTTGTTTTCCCTGGGTCTAATCCTCCAGATCACAGAGTAGTTCCACAAGCGCTTTCTTGCATCATCTGTCCCCAAACCTGTTAAATCTTGGTCAGCTTTAGGTAGAAATCTCTTATTCCCAGCAGGAATCAGTCAGGAATGTTCCTGTTCACAAAAACTGTCAGGTTGATGTGTCTTTGCTGGGCTTTAAGAATTACTTAATACAGGAGCTGAGGAGCAGATTTGGGAGGGTGTGTGAGTTGTCTAAAAGAACATGTAGTGGTGCCCAGGGAGTGTGAGAGGGTCTAAAGGTGCTTAATTGCCTGATGAGGTGGATAAATCATCTCATCTCTGGAGATGGTTGGAAAATGCCTCCCACTAAATGTTGAACTGCAGCTGATGTGGTCTGAAATCAATGGAATTATCTCCCAGAATTGCCCTAGGGGCCTCTAGAAAATATCTCACAGCATCTGGGTACTCTCCAGGCAGGTAAACCCCTTGGAAATCTGACTTCATGTTGCCCTTCTTGTTTTATTGCTGCCAGTGAAAGCTCAGGGTTTTGTCTCATGTAGATGATTGGAATTTTTTCTGTGGTTTTTTTCCCCCCCCTCAGCCCTTTTCCTTTCCCTGTGCATGAGAGCTGGGAGCCAGAGAGCCAGACTGAGCTCTCACACCATGCTTATGACAAAAGAACACCTTCAGTTCTTGGGAGCTTATCCCAGGCCTCTGCCATGGCTTCTGACTGTCCAGTTGCACCTTCAGACTGATCAGGTTTTGTTCTGGGTCTTGTTACTTGGCTTGCTTGGTTTGATTTGATCCCTTCCACTTCTGTATTTCATTGCCTCTCTTCTTTCCTACCCAGACTTACCAACTTTATTTCATATATTAAATAAAACTCCTGCTTCTAAACACTGTCTCTGAAAACATTAAGATGTTCTAACACTTCCTGGCAATTCTAACCAGCCTCTCTGCTGTCTTTGCTTCTTTACCCTTATTTCTCTTCTATGCTGCAGAAGATACTAACCTGATATCAGGCTTTGATGCTCCTGAGGGCTCTGAAAAAGTGACAGAAGATGAGTTTGACCCAATTCCAGTGTTGATATCCAAAAATTCACAAGGTAAGCCAGGATGGGAGTGAAAAACGAAAGGAAAAAAGGCAAACAGTGAATATATAAATTAGTTTTGGGGCAGGGATGCTGCAGCACATGTGATTAGTTCAAATCCTGAGCTGTGAAATACTATCAGTGTGGTGTTTGGTGAGATACCTTAGCCTTGGAATTTTTGCAGATTCTCTGCTTGGGAGATTTCCATGTCCAAAACTAGACATGCAAAATTTGAGTTCCCATGAGGTAATTTCTGCCAGCCTGCCAGGAGGGCACAGACCCCTCAGTGACTGAATGCAGTGAGAGCTGTGTCCTCCCACTTTCTTACTTACTGCCCAAGCCTTTGGTCTTTTAAGTGAGCTTGGCACAAGGCACAAGAAAGAATGATAATGATGATGATCCTTTATAGCCCCAAACTCCTGCTGGAAGTGAGGTTTTTTAACTTCTGGTTGGTGTCTTTCAAAGGTGGGAACTGAGTGTGAGAGGTTTGGTCCATGTCCCCACCTCCTTTGAGGAGCTCTGAGCAGGCAGTCTGTAGGGCAGGCAGTCTGTAGGGCAGGCAGTCTGTAGGGCAGGCAGTCTGTAGGGCAGGCAGTCTGTAGGGCAGGCAGTCTGTAGGGCAGGCAGTCTGTAGGGCAGGCAGTCTGTAGGGCAGGCAGCTGCTCATTTTCACCATTCTGGCAGCAGATCCCCTTAACGAGATCTTTGCCAGCAGTCTCAGCCCTTCTGGGGGGTTATGAGGAACCAGCAGCACTGTTGGTTTAACAGCAGCAATTGTGCTGTGGTTTTTAGCTCTTCAGGGACAGCACCGGGCAGCGTTTCACAGCTGGCCAGTGAAGGATCAGTGAAGTGGGTCCCCTCTCTGCAGTCATCCAATTGAAAGGACTTCTTGATTACAGCCTTTGATGTACTTGTAGAGGTTTAAAGACAGATCCAGGTCTTCTTTTGGTGTTGGTTTTTTTTGTTGTTGTTTTTGGTTGGTTGGTTTTGTTTTTGTTTTTTTTAAGGCTTTTTTGCCCTTTTTTTTTTTTTTTTTAGTTTGGTCACAGAACCTTTTGGCTTCCCTAACTCCCATTTTTGGTCACAGCAGGAATGTGCTGAACAACTGCTCTGCACTAGTTTTGGTTTTCAGAGGCTGACACTCGTTAGAAACAGTTCAGACATGACAAACTCTGCTTCTGCTGGAAGTCAGAGATTTCTCCCAAGGTCCCACGATAGCCCAGTTCTCCTGGAAGCAGCTCAAAGCACCCAAAGATGCTCCTAAAATAGCAACCAGATTTCAAGATTTAAAATTTTGACCTGTCCTTTCTGTGGCCCGTGAGAGTCCTTGAATTGTTTCAGAGATCCCTTAGTAAGGACAGAGTTCTGGTTAAACTTTGTGAAAGAATGGGTTTGTAGGAATTTGTTGGTTGCTGTGCTGGTTTGGTTTGGGGGGGAGAGGGTGGAAGAGCGAGCAGGGGATTCGTTGCTATTGTGATACAAATAATGAGAAGAGCTTGAGCAGATTTTCTGTTTTGCTTTGACTTTTTTCTTTCTTTCTTGATCTTGAACTTCTGAAACTGTCTCGTGTGTGTGTGTCCTGTTCAATACTGAATTCCTATCTCTCACACTTTCAGGTGGGCATTCTAGAAACAACAGTGGAAGCTCTGAGTCCAGTCTTCCCAACATAGCCAGGTCTTTGCTGCTGGTGGATCAGCTCATAGACCTGTAGCAGTGACACAGTAGCAGATGCAGTTTCTGTAACGTACCCAGACCTCCGGTTTTGTTCCCAGAAGAGTTTCCTTCTGTTGTGCTTTTTGGGGCGCCTTTTTTTTTTTTCCCTCTTTAATTAAGAGAAAAATCTGCCAACAGGAGACAGTCACCCACCTCTCTCCCTGTCTTCCCATGGCCTGGGGAAGATGCTGGCTCAGTTCTTCAGATAGCCTGTTCTCTCTAAAGTTGGTAAAACCCTGTGGGGTTCCGTCTGCACTGGCCCATGGCCATGTCCAGGGAAGCACCCTGGAGACCCCTCCTGGCCCTGCTCAGGGAGCTGTGGCTGCTCTGTGACCCTGCCCCAGCCTCCTCTCCCCAGGAGCAGGGCGTGAACAGCGCATCCCAGTCTTTGCTTTGTGCTGTTTGTTTTGGTTCTGTTCGCGTTTCCCCATGGCTGGGCAGGAGCAGGGGCCAGGTGTCAGTGGCAGGGACATCCCTCAGCTGCAGGACACGGGGTAGGAGAGCTGGTGGCTCTGAATTGCTTCAGAGAAGGAGGAAGCCCCGAGTTCCACCGGAACAGTCCGGCCATACTCTGGTGATGGTGCACATGAAGAGTTTTCCAGCTGCCCCCAGCTCATGGTTTGCTGTTAAACAATCCTGCTGGGAACAAACTGCACTTCCTGGGGGAGGGAAAAAAAGAGAAAAGGAAAAAGAGAAAAAACAGATTGCTAAAGCTGCAAAAATGATCCTAAGTGAAGCATAACAAGGTTTTGTACCAAATCCATGTGAGTATGGCTGTGACTAGTGTTTCACTGACCTTTTTTGGGTGAAAAGGGCACTGTGGCAGCAGCAAATGTATTTTCTGTGACTTCTTTTCTGTGTTTGACTGGAAAAAAAGAAATCCCCAGAACCTACTGTAAATTGTGTACTAAACAAATTGTCCTACGGCTGTTTGTCTACTTTTAATCCTGGTTTTAGTCAAGCATCTGGTATCTGTCCTGGGTTCTCCATTTTCTCTTGTAACTGCTATAGTGCACCCCAGTTCAGTATGGAGCCATTGTTTTAGTAGATAAAGATTCCTGTGGGCCTTTCTCCACCCCAGTCTCTGTGAACACGCATGCACTTGGTTCAGGTGGTTTGAAATCAGTGCTGCTACAACTCGATGGGTTCTCCCTTTTCCTTCCCCCTTCACATGCTTGGTTTGTCAATAGCTGGATACGCTCAACTCGTTTTCCTTGGCTTACCATGAAGTCTGGAATTTCTATCTCATATTTGAAAGCCCTCTCTGAGCAGAAGGACTCTTCCTCTGTAGTGGAATTCTCCCCAGCTTCCTGCTCCCTGTGTTTGTGTTTGTAGCTGTATTAGTAACAGTGCAGTTCCCACGTGTGAAAGTGCGAGCGACTGAATGTGTCTGTGCTGACCTCGCTGAGAAGGGAAGAACCCCAAGTTTGTGACTCCTCCTTTCCTCTCCATCTCCTCTTCACCCCAACACTTAGTTTAACAAATTCTGTACATAGAACCCCATCAGTTGTGTCTCTACGTTACTCTTCTTTTAAAACCTACACTTAATAATAAAAGTATTGCTTAAGTGTGTTGTATCATTACATGTGTATACTGCACTTTCCAAGAGAAGCTTTACATGAGAATTATGGAAATGACCTTAGTAAAATTGTGGATAGAATTTTATTATTTTTTTGTTTTATATTCCTAAAGCACAGGCAAGCTGGACTGGAAAACATGAAGACGCTATAGATAGAAAGTTATTGTATAGTCAGATACTGAGATTATATGAAAAGAGAATGGATTTTAAAAAGTAACCATCTACTGTATATTAGAAACAAAGATTTCTGTGAATTAAAGTACTTTTAAAGAATGTTTAAGATTTTAAATCTAATGGCGCTTGTTCAAGGGTTCTGGAAAAAATGACAAATGCACTGGTTTGTTAATAATGCTATTAAATAAGCAGATGTGAATGTTTATTTTATTGCTTTTTCAAGTAGCTCTTCATGGGTGTGGGTGGAAATATTATATTTTAGAGACGTCTGTTCTTAGACCTCCTTCATCAGAAAATATTCACCACGTGTTTGCAGAGCTAGTGGAAATGAGAGATGAGTGGAGATTGGGGATTCATTTTAAACTCTCCAGAAACTGTGAGTGTCCCATGGGCTCTGGGTTAGTGCTGGTGCTGCTCAGGATTGAGGAGTTTGTGTGAAAGCTGCTGCTCTGAGGGCACAAACTGAACTTCCTCCTGTGTCCTGCGGGACATGTTTGGTGCCTGGCATTCCCCTGAGGGGCTAATAATCAGTGTTGTAGCTTGTTTGGAGCCAAGAGAGGTGTTCCTGTCCCTTCTGAAGGGTTGTGGGGTCAGGAGGTGTTCAGTGACATCAGCAGTCAGTGGAATCTCAGCAGGGCTGTTCTGCTCTGTCCATGAGCAGTGCCCTCATGGTGGGATGGCAGTGGGGGCTGGAGCTGGCATTGACCGTTCTGGTGGATCTCCTGTCAGGGTACTGCAAACACAACCACAGCAGTGGAGCAATTTCCCTTCAAGTCAGGGTTGTGCTTTGGGTGCAGGAACAGATTCTGGGTTTGGGTGGCAGAGGTTCAAAGGAATAGTTGGAATTTTGGTGTTGGTTCTTGCTTATTCTGAGGGGCTCAGGTTGGGAAGAGCTCCTGCCCTTGGAAACCACCTTGTTCATCTTCAACCAGATGAGCACAAGTTCAGTCGGCCACCTTGTTTCTGACATTGTCTACTGTGTTGGCAGCATCTATCCCAAAACAGAAGGTGCAGCTTCCTGAGTTTGGACTGTCCAAGTCTTCTCCCTTGGGCCTTCCTTGGCCAGGGCTTCAGGTGCTGTGCAACCTGCTGGGACAGTGGGTGGGAGAATCTTGGCTTTGTGGCAGATCTGCATCCTTCTCCAGCCCACTCATCACAAGCCCCAGCAGCTTGAGCCAATCTGTGTGGAGCAAAATTACTTTTAGAGGGAGCTTCTTAAGGAACGATAATGATGTTTTTTGGTCTAAAAGCCTGCAGGGTATTGCCTCCAGTGGCTGTGCAAAACCATCTTATTTAAAAATTCACTCACTGTGCTGTCCCTGGGGAGTGAGGAGGGGCTGCTGGCTGGGCTTTTTCTGGGAGCATCTCTGCTGTAGGGCTGGGCTTGTTCTGGGGGCAGCTCTGCTATGGGACTGCTGCTCCTGCTCAACACAGGAGCAGGGGCCACCCTCTGGAGCTGCCCTTGTGTTTTTCTGAGAGGGTCCCTGCCTGTACCTTGAACACGACTCATGTAACCTCTGGCTGGGGCACAGCACAGCTGAGGGGGAGCTGGAAGATGCCCTTGGTGTGCAGGGATCAGACTGTTCATGAGCTGCTGAAATGTGGGTTGGTGTGTTTAACTCCTGCCTGGTGCAGGTAGCTGTACAAGTGTGCCAGAACTACAGCATTACGTTCCTTATCCTCTGAAACTGAAGGCTCTCGATCTGCCTCCAGATCTCCCACTGTGAGTGGCTTTCAGCAGAAACACTTAATCCTGCAGACTGTCCAGTGCCACAGGTGTCACTGACCTTTGGTGCTGTGCTGTGGTACCTCCTCGCTGGAAGTGCTGTGCAGGGGTAGTTCTGTATTGTTGTTCAATGAGATTGCTTCTAGAAATTGGAATAGTTTGCTTCGAGGAATTGGAATACAAGGAAAATCTCCACACTGCAAGAATGAAGGAGTGATAAGTCTTTTGACCCCTTTAAAATTCCAAACTAGTAATTCTGCACACTGGTAACTGTGCTGATCTTTGGCTACCTGTTCCTCGATGTTGAGTTCTGTCTGACTTTGGCTTGATGAGATCAGGAGAGTTTCCTGATGAAAGAGTAGCTTTAGACTCCAGGAATTTGTCTCCCCTGGCCTTTTTTTTTGCGCTCTGCTCCAGAAGTGAGTTCCTCACCATTGTGGTGATTGTTCTGCCTCATATAATAGGGAGTAAATCTAATTTTCCTCTTGGTTGTTTCAGTACTCTGCCACTTCAGAACACTGTTTTCCTTGGAAGCTGGGGAAACTCCAGGTGCCAGAGCTGTCACCTGGGATAAAGCTCGCTCAGGTTGCTGGTCTGAATACCAGCAGAGTGTGTTCCTGGGGTACTGAGCAATGAGAGTTTTTTTCCAAGGCTCTCCCTCTTGAAAAAGATCCTGAGTATAATTTGGAATCTTTTTTAGTATGTATATCTGACCCTAGAATCAAGTATTACACACCAATGTTGTGCAGGGGTAGGGAGAACCCTCATCTCCAAGCTCCAGCTTCTGTAAAGATTTCTGTTGTAAAGCTCATGGCTGTTTGCAGTAGGCATTCCTTAAACCTGAGCACTCACTGAAAACCTGAGGGATGCTTCCCCAGGAGTAACACCCAGATCTTAGGAGTCTGGAGAAGGAGGGGACAGACAGGAGATGCAGATGGTGGGAAATGCTCCCTCTGCAAGAGGGGCATCTCTGCAGAGGGCTTGTGGGGCTTTGTGTCAATCCAAGCAAATCATCTGCCTGGTTTCTGTCAGCACCCCGTGAATGGGTCTGATACCCCAGAGAGATGAGCCAGGGCTCCAGACCTACAGGCACTCCCTCAGTTCAGTGAGATTTGTCCTTCACCCTCCTGCTGTCACTAGCTTGTTGAGTGACCCCTTTTCTGTAATTGCATCCAGGTCTTTTCACAGGGAACTGTCCCTTGAGTGCCTCAGCCTGGCTGGTCTTTGATCTCAGACCTGCCAAAGTATCCATCAGCACTGGCAAACTGAAATTCCCTCTGGTCCTGTAAGTCAAGGACACCTCTGCAATGCTGATGTGCAAGGCCTGTAGTTACAGCTGCTTATGGGAAGCACTGGCCTTGTCTTCTTGTCTCTTCCCTGACCTTCACAGACGGGGACTGGGTTTTGCTTTGATGGGGTATTTCAGTGTCAGTGTAGCCCAAACTCTTTTTTAACATGATAATCATAGCTGGAGAGGAGATGTCTGAATCCCACAACGAGATGTTAACTAAGGTAAAATGCTGGTATGATGTTGTCTTCCTCATTGTAATGATGCTGCTGTAGCTCCTTCTGGGACCAAGAAACGTGGTAAAGAAAAGCTGCTGAGGCCAGTTACAGTGGGAAGGGTCTTGAAGTGCCAGGTCTCCCTCGTTCAGCATTAGAGAAACATTCTCTGGCAGTGTAGGTGATGATCCTGCCTTGTCAGTGAGTCCCCAGCCTCCCAGGTTCCATCCCTGTGTCTGATTTTGTTGTGTTCAGATCATTGTGGCCTCTCCTGGATAGTGTCATTTGGCAGCTCTCACTGAAAGCTGCTCCTGGTGAAACATCACTTAGATTCTGTCTCCCAGAGTAACTCAGAGCTCCTGTACTGGCCTTGGCAAGGGAGAAAACTGCTGCTGAGCATTTGGTGCCCTTCTCACATGAATGAGAGAAAATCAGAAAAAGTAATTTTTCCCAGAACAGAGCATTCTGCTTCTTGTGCAGTGTCCCCACATTCAGAGCTGCATGCTACTAAGCAGACGGGTTTAGATCCTGTCCTCCCTCTCTTACTCTGTCCTAAATGTCATGGCCTGTGTGGGCACAGGTAGTTGCTAACACATGTCAAAGTTAGAAAAAAATTCCACCCAAATGTGCTGTTCTTGTGCAGAGTGGGCCCTTGGTCTGCATAACCATGCTCTCCATGATGAATGCTTTTTTTCCCATGGATCAGTGTGGCCTAGGGGATCTGGAGGCATTTGTGTAATGTGGGAGCTGGTCTTGCTCAGCCTGGATCTGAGAATGTCACAGTGACCCCTGGCCAATGTGGGACCAGCCTCCTGGGAGGGAGCTCCACCAGAGCTGCGCTGCTCCTGGAATCCCAGAGGGGCACCTGAGGGAAAACCAGTGTGAACAACACAGGCTGCAGGAGAGAGAGAGAAGGGATTTCTGTAGAGTAAGTGGTCAAATGTTTGCCTATCTGCGCTGTCTTTATTTAGCAGTGTGATGTACCCAGGTGAAGAGTTTCCCAATAAATACTGGTTTTGATGCCTAATGAATGGCTGCTGTGTCTTTACTTGTGAGCAGTGATAATTTATGTATCCATGCATGGGTGTGATGGAGAAGCAGTGCCTGAGGACTGTGATGGGTGTGTAAACATGGACAATTAACCTGAGCAGAGTTTTCCCTGGGTGAGGTTCTGTCACTACAGGGTGAGTTGGTTGGTGCCTTGCTGACCCTGGGTACCAACCAGCCTCCTCACCCTCCTCGTTCTTCCTGCAATTCCTACTGTTTTAGTTTTCATGTGATTTTCTCCTATCCTATTGCTAACGAGTCCAATGACACACTTCTAACCTGCCAGTAGTTCTGTGAAGGTAAGAGATCTTCTGTTTTGTCTGTGTGAGTCCTAAGGCAAACCCAGCCTCCTGGTGGGCTCTTGGAGCTGGAGAAGGGCAGGACAGCCTCTCCCTGCACTGCCTTGTTATGTTAATACAGAAACAAGCCAGGTCATTGGAGCTATGATCCTTGATTTGATGTCATGGTATGGAGTGTTTAAAAACCATTTGTCTGGCAGTGGTTAAAAGGAATGGCTGCTACTAAAATAGCTGCTACTCGGGATTTACTAAAAGCTGTAGGCTGACCTTCAGTCTTTGAAATGGGCCTGTTATTTTAGCAGGTTTTGGGGCATCCCTACGTATTTCACAAGCAATTCCACGTATCTGTGGGCTGGCCCACAGGAAGAGGCTACACCAAGCAATAGATGTGCTTGGACAGCAGCAGTGCAGGATGGAATGACAGAACTTGTCTGTCTGCTGGAGCTTCCCTTGGGCAGCAGCATTGGGAAGGGAAACACTCTGTGCTGGTGGCTGTTGTCATGGGTGGGTGGGAGAGAAACCTGCTGGGATGGTGCTCAGGGTGCTGTGTGTGCCCATGCATATGTCAGACATCTCCATCCTCTGAGCAGTGGTACCCATGGTGTCCCTGGGCTGTGTCGCAAACACCTTCCCTGGCGTTATTTTTTCATTGATTTGCCCTCCCTCTCCTGCCCATTTTCCATGCATGGTGGTGGTTTCCATCTGAGCAGTGTGACATTCTTGTGTAATGTACCTTTCATTGTGGTTGCTGACCGAGGAGATGGAGTTGGTTCAGTAACACTCTTCTCTTGTGTTTGTAGGTCTGCAGAGGGATCCAGGACGGTTCCCAGCTGTAGCTCTTGAGCTGTGTAAAGGAGATTCTGGCAGTGATGGACTCACTTTGTACAAGGGTCATCCTGAGATGCTGGATGTGAAAGTGCAGCACAACTCAGAGTACTTGGCCAGAGATGGTCCTTCAAGCAACAGCTCCTTCTACAGCAGCGAAGGAGAGGGCACAGACCATGAGGGAGATATTCTGGATTGCAGTGGGTCCAGGCCTTTACTGATGGATTCAGAAGAGGAGGAGGAGATGAGCAAGTTGTGCCCAGGGTTCCTGCAGCCTGTGCCCAGGCATGAGGGCTCCAAAGAAGATCCCCAGGCCAGAGGAGGGAAGATGGTGTTCCCGGCCTTCCAGTCGCACACTGGGGAGGTTTTTAACGAACCGGATGTGTTTGCCACGGCTCCTTTCCGAAGCTCCAGGAAGGTGCCTGATGAAGTGGATGTCTTTACCAAAGCTCCTTTTATCTGTAAGGGCAACATGGCTCTACGACATCCAGAGGAAGCAGATGTGTTTCTGAGAGCCCCTTTCACTAAGAAGAAAAGCATAGAAGAATTGACTGCCCATAAGGAGCCATTCACACCACCTGTTTTCCTGAGCCAAGCAGGCGATGGCCAAGCTCAGCCGATGTTCCCGTGCCTGGATTCAGCAGCACACGGGTCCTCGGTGAGAGCTCCGTATCCTTCTGCTGGGTTTGCTCAGCCAGGCAATCTCCATCCCTGTTCCATCAGAGCCATGGAGGCCCAGGAGAGTGCCCCTGCTAAAGCAGCACTGCCAGAGCAGGGCGATGTGGCTGCTGAGAGGAGCCACGGCCACGCGCTGCCCCCGGACGCCACGCTGGGCACTGTGGCCAACAAGCCTTTCCGTCCGCAATCCCTGTCCAAGTATTCCCGGCACTACAGTCCTGAAGATGGGCCAGGTCTTGAGGCCAAGCCCATAGCTGCTTACAAAGTGGTGTCTCAGACCAACAGACAGGCTATAGCAGGATCTGTCTCTGTTGTCCCACTGTCTTCCAGGACTACGGAGCTGCCTGGTGCGGATCCCTTCGCCTCAGCGCCCTTCCCTTCCAAAGCAGCAAAACAGAAGCCTTAACATGCCAGGAGCTGGGGGCTGTGCTGCCTGCGGGACCATCTCGTGCTGGACCTCAAACCTCTTAGTGGAACTGAATGACATAGCAATATATACATATATATATACATATATATATATATATATATATAAAAAAAGTAATTATTATTTTTGGTCAGAACTCTATTTGCAGTGATACATAGTTGAACCGTTTAAGTTATGTTCATCTGAATGCCTGGTTCTCAGGATCCTCGTATCCTTTCCAGTTGCTTCTCACCTTCCTCCTCCCAGTGTCTTCCCTCCATTTATTTCTAATTTTAGATGCTTTTCTCAAACCAGCAGTATTCCGTATTTTCTGGTCCTGGGTGGAGAAATGCACTACAAGATGAATTAAAAGGTTTATTAATTACAGAGCAAGTCAAGCGGGACTTGTTAACGCTCTGGAAAGGACATGATTTCACAGGTTAAAGGGTTATTGTGATTTTTGCTATCAGTGATATTCCTGCTGCTCGGCAGGAGCGGCAGCCACGGCTCTAGGCGTACTGGTGGGTAATGTGCCCATGGAGCCAGAGCTGTGCCCTGATGTCTGGTGCCAGTCTGGGCAGTGTTGGTGAGAGTAGATCCAGGGCAGCACCACAACTTTGCTGCCCCAGGACTGGAATACGTGGCAGTGTTGCTGCCCCAGGGCTGGGGCTGGAGGCAGGGAAGGACTCACGGTGCCTTTGTGCCCTGAACCCAAGGAAGCAATCGGGCTGTTACTGTTGCTGGAAAATCAAATAGTCCTGCAAACTATCAGGCAGAGCTTTCACTTTTACACATCTATTTCCTGTCTGGTCTATGCCAAAGGGTAGGACCTGGAAATCTGCTTATGGTGAAGGAGAAATGTGTATTTACAGTATTAAAAGTAGACTTTATGGGGAAATTTCTCATGTAAACAGCTCCGTAACTGTCCTGGTGTACCTCATGTGGTGTGACTCAGTAGAGGCCACAGCCCTCTTAGACTGGTTTATACTGGCAGAGAGCTTGACTCAAAGTGAATTCTGCCTATTGTTTTGCTGTTGTTTAAGGATGAACCTAAACAAAATCCATTTGCTCTCCTTCTGAAGAGTTATATTTTCTATCCTGTTCCCAAAGAGCAGGGCTGAGATGACTGAGGCATGGGCTCAGCCTGGCAGAAAAACTGAGGTGTTTATTGCAAAAGGCAAACCCTTTGTATACCCTTCTACAAGACACAGTATTTCCTTAGATGGTAACTCTCACTAAGTGACACACATTGCCACTTGTATAACACCAAATAAGCAAGTCAAAGGACTTGATGGCAATTTTAGTGCAGACATACTTGGCTCTGATGGCAAACTTCCCGACCAGACAGGGCCAGAGCTTGGCCAGAGTTTAGGCCTTGAGTGGGAGAATTTCCCTAAAATATCTTATAAACAATTTTTTATTAATAATCAATGGTAACATGAACAACCTACAAACAACCAAAGGATATAAATAACATCAGATAATTATCTTACAGCTCAATCCCTTTATAAAAACTCCACGTATTGGCATTATGATATAAACAACATATTCAAAATCACCAATTACACCAACTGTTTCTTACATAAAAATCCTTAAAGTTACAGCCTAAACCCCACAAACCAGTCGCTGAACAAGCTCCATTCATCTTGACCTTTCTGTTTCCCAAGCTGATGATGAAATTGGAGTAACTGAGGCTGGTTGGACCACCCTTGCAGGTACCCATTGTGGACTGGAATCTGTGGAAACACAAACATATCCTAGCCCCAAGTTATTAACAGAAAGGGGCCTTCCTATTTTCCACTTTCAAGATTCTTAACAAATACTTGAGTTTTTTTCTAGATGAGTTTGTGATCCACTGAGATGGCATTGGACTGGGGTTAGGTCATTCTGAATATGATTCAAAAAATTAAGACATCTAGAAGGCTTTTTGCAGTCTTTTTTAGGGCCCATCACTACACTCTCCCTTTTTTGGTTTAACAAACATGAACTTGAGACTATGGGCCCGTTCAATTGCAGTGAGTTTCCCTCCTCTGCCCCTCCCCAATTCCTTCCTCATCTGTTATCTGTCAGACTCTTCCTCCTTCTCCTCCTCATCGTCATCTATCTGAGGATTCATGGAGCATACTCCCTGCTGCTGAACCCAAACTTGAGCACGTCTTTCTCCTTCAGCTGGTAGTAGCGCTGGGGCTGGTGGTTGAGGAAGGTGCCGTTCCCCGAGCCCAGGTCGATGATGTAGGGCCTCACCCTGCGGCCCACGGTGCCGTCAGCTCGGGTGTGCTCCACCAGGTGGTCCTGGAGGACGGCGGGCTGCTTGGAGCAGGAGGGGTGGTCGATGGGGATGTCGGCGATGCGGCGGTGCCGGCCCAGCAGGTAGGCGCTCTGCCTGTGGATGTACATCACAGGCAGGAACTCGTCGTTTTTGAAGGGGTACAGGCGCCAGCGCGTCTTGGGGATGCGTGCCTCGGGGGGCTCGCTGTACTTGATCACCACCCCCCGAACGTGTTGGTGTCCTCCAGCAGCGTCCCGGACAGATCGAAGCTTGGCTTCGGCTTGTTCTCAGCAGCTTTTTCTCTGGGTTTGCTCTCGGACTGCCGGAGCTCCGGGCAGTCTGGTTCTGGTCGCCGCTGCCCTCGGTGCCCTGCCGGTGCTCTCGCCTCCTCTCATTGTAGATCTCCCTCTCCGCCTGCTGCTCCCGCAGGTTCTGCGTGTCCCGCTCATGGCCGCGAGCTCCCTGCCTGTCACTGGGGTTCTTCTTTCTGTCCGAGCGGTCCTTGTGCCTGTCCCGGTCACCGCTCCTGTCCTGCCGGTGTTCCTGCTCTGATGGGTGTCTCTCCTCGTTCCCCCTTCCACAGCGATCATCCCGCTCCTGCCTCTCGCTCCCGGCGCCCGGTGCCGCTCCTTCTCCCTCTCCCCGTGTCACCGGAACTGCGGGAACAACAAAACCCCTCCAACGACATTTTTAGTGTTAAAGAATCAAGGCAGTACTATACTTCTGGCCAGGATGTACAGCAGAAAACATCTCATCCACACACGGCCCGGGGGTGCAGAGGAAATCATTCTACGACACATGAGTTTTATTAGATTTTTCACGTATTTTATACAGTCGAAACCCCATAGAAATTCATAGGTTCAGTGTTTATTGGTTCCAGGTTACGTAGCTCTTAGTATTTGATTTCCTATTGGTTACAGATCTCTTTGCCTCCGGTGTTAATTAGGTCCTCATTCTTATCTCTCCCACACCAGGTGTCTGCTCTGGCCATGCCGGGGGTGTTGTTTGGAGTTGATGTTCCCTTAATGGCCGTTGATAGCTCTTATCTTTTGTGTATCTTCTGTGCTACTGCCAGTCTGTTGTCATGCCTCACCTGGTGGAACCATGTCTTGGAAAGAAACCCCAGCTGTTCTGTGTTCCTTTTCCCTTCCCTTAATTCAGTTCCCCTCCAAAATCTCTCCACTTGGAAGAGACAAGTGTTCTGGTGGATGTGGGGATTACCTGGAAGGGAGAGGGAAAAGCTTGGGCTGAGGTGTTGGAGCCTTGGGGTGGAGAGGGAGAGCACTGGAATGCAGGGAGGCTACGTTGGCTCCCACAAGTGAATAGTGACCAGCTGAGCCCAGATAGAGGGGGCTCGTGGAGCTGGGACCATCCTGTCCTGTGCAGCTGCACTCAGTTTGTAAATATTGGTGCATAGTGGTGGTTATGGGGCTTTCTGTCCTCTGTCACCATCTTGTGAAAACGTAAGTACTGTAAAGAAGTTTCTGGGCTTCCTCTGAGATGTTTCTTCAACAATGCTGATGCTGATATTATGTTTTGTTGCTTAGTTTTTGTTTAAATATACATCCAAAAGGTGGGGTTTGGTTTAAATATATGTTCCCCCAAGTCAGTTGTTGCTGGATGGAATCAGGGAGAGACACAGAATGACTGTGACAGCAAACTGTGAATTCAAGGAGAGTGAGTGTGAGAGCCCAGACACCAGTCTGTGTGACAGCCACACTGAGCTGGAGCTGCACTTGAGCACTTGAATTTGCTCAGAAGCTGCTGGAAGTGAGGTCAGGCCTTGGTGCTGTGGGATGAACCTGTGGAACAGGGAGATGCTTTGCTGGAGTGAGTAGGTACCTTATGTGAACCATGTGGGTTCAAGGTGTTACCTCTGCTCACTGGATTCAGGTTCTCATTCCTCTTCAGTTTTACTTGAAAAGTTGCTTCTGAATAATTCAGTGAAGCTTCTGTCAGTGCCACGTCCAGGTCCCACAGAGCTGATGCTGGAGGAGCATCAGCTTGTCCCTTCATGCTTGGAGAAAGGGAAGGTGCACTGAGATGTGCAGGCTCGACTCCAGCCCTGCTCGGCTTAGGTCAGGCTGAATTTCCAGCTGGCATTTTGGGAGCTTTTCTGTGCTTCAGGCACTTTACATGAAGAGCAGGATAACTCTGCCCCAGAACTCATGATCTTGCTAGACATATCCAGTGCTCAAACTGTTTTAAATCTCTTCTGGGGATGGAGGCAACTCGTTTGTATCTCTGCATGTGACTCATAAATTAATGAGACTTCTGGTTATGGTCGGAAAACTCAACTTCAATGCTTGTTACTCTAATACCCTTCTCATTTCCAGCCTAATCCTGCACTATCACTGCTGCAGCCTCAGTGTGATGGGTTGTAAGTGGAAAATTCATTTCCATAGCCTCTGAAGCTTACCGTTTCAATGAATGGGAAAGAATCATGCTAATTATTTTGCCACACAATCAGTGATCTTAATGAAGTAAGACTT
The DNA here is from genome assembly GCA_013400435.1 of Pycnonotus jocosus. Classification (NCBI taxonomy): domain Eukaryota; kingdom Metazoa; phylum Chordata; class Aves; order Passeriformes; family Pycnonotidae; genus Pycnonotus; species Pycnonotus jocosus. Next base: position 145,107 of record VWYP01009391.1, on the reverse strand, counting down.
ATACAGACTCAATGGGGTGTTTTGAAATCAGTTTTCTGAGAAGAACCACTGCTTTCATGTCTTTTTTAATGCTATAGTAAAAGGTGTTCACTGCCCTGGGCCCTGAGGCCCGGACCGTTATCGTGTCCATGTGACAATCCCGGATTCCTGCTGGGGGGAGGGACTGGCTCTTGGTTCTCACCCACTGAATACACTAAAGTCTATTCAAAGTGATTAATCAGAGTTTCTATGTGAGTAAAACAAGCAGCTGGCTCTGTGCTCACTGCCATGACGTTGGGCCAGTGCTGGGGTGACTGTTCCCCCCAGCTGCTGCACGACTTTGGAGGCTGTCGCCATGTCCCCTCTCCTGTCGTGACCCCGACCTGTGTGAGCACTGGCAACATGGCCTGATCGTGTCCTCAGTGCCACAGCAACAAAACCTGGTGAGATCTGCTTAATTGCTGAACGCAATCACTCCAAAGTGGTAATTGGTTACTTTTACTCAGCTTCCACCAAAGAATCTTGTGTTGGGGAGTTGCATTTTTGTGGGTTTTTGTTTCTTTCCTCACGGTGTTAAATCAATGTCTTCAAGCACACTGACAGACCCAAAAGCATTTTTACAGTAGTATCATGACAGTGAAATCCTGCTCTGGTTCTGAAACACGTTCCTGGAACCTGATCAGCTGCATTAGCATTTCTAGAAATAACCCACACCTTGTAGTTTCTGTTGTAGGTGGGTAAATACCCTCACATACACCTAGAAATACTCCCTGTGAAGTTAGAGGGATAATGTTGATCTAGTGTTTCTGATCCGTTGCCTCCAAAGGGATGGGGTGGGAGGGCAGGGGGCTGACTCTGGTGTGAGTGCAGCATCCCACACACCGAGTCTGGTGGTGGGAGAAACTCCTTTGTGTCCCTCAGGAGCTGGAGCTGAAAGTGTCTGCGGTCCCCACAGTGACCCACAGTGACTTGTGTCCAATGGGCCATGTTCCCCCAATCCCCTCTGTCCCCCTCTGCCTGGCAGATCCCTGGGCTCAAGTTTTGCACTCCAGTTGGGATCGTCTGTTCCTGGTAATCATGAAGAAATGTTCTGCTTGTAAACTTATGTACATTTTATTAAAACTGTATCTGATGACAACCACCGTCTCCATTATGCCTTCCTTCTCCTCTCCCCATGGAAAATATTTTTGCTGGATACAGGGAATCTGGGTTTTAATGAGTTCTTCTTACCTAAGTGCTGAACTGGGTTTGGCCCTCCTGTTTTTTCTGGCAGCTGCAAAGTCAAACTGATCTTACTGCTTTAAGCAGAGGATATTTCAGTTTATATCCAGTTTATATTCCGGAGAGAACCCTTGCCATCCAGGGCAGGACAGAGCCCTGAGCCCTCCCTGCAAAGCTGCTGCTCCTCAGGAGTTTTAATGCAGGGCTGGTTCATCTGAACATCTGGGGCACAGGGAGATGTGAAGGCTCAGATGTGTGCTGATTAAACCTGTTTTTCCATATAATTCAGCTGCCAAGACTCTCTAAGTGCTAACGATTATTTGGGCTTGCTGCAGTTGTTAATTTCATTTCTGCCTTGGTGTAAATATCCATTGAGAGAGACTTTGTGCTGCCTTCTGGCTCTGCACAACTCCCTGACAGGAGGGGATAGCTGGGGGGCTCGGGCTGTGCTCCCAGGGAACAGGGACAGGAGGAGAGGGAACGGCCCAAAGCTGTGCCTGAGGGAGGCTGAGGCTGGATATTGGGAAAATTCTTTCCTGGATATTGGGAAAATTCCTTCCTGGAAAGGGCTGCCCAATCCCGGCACAGGCTGCCCAGCGCAGCGCTGGAGTCGCCATCGCTGGGGGGATTTAACGGCAGAGTGAGTGTGGCACTCGGGCACACGGGTCAGTGGCGGCGCTCGGCGGCGCTCGGCGGCGCTCGGCGGCGCTCGGCGGCGCTCGG
>VWYP01009391.1:130461-143092 GCA_013400435.1 Pycnonotus jocosus | reverse complement strand
TCCCGCTCAGGCGCTGCCGCCAGGGGGCGCCGGCCGGGCCCGGGAGGCGGCGGGAGCGGCTCCCGGGAACACCAAGATGGCGGCGGTGCGGCGGCTTTGCGCGGCGGCGGGATTGGGCGGGCGGTAGGTGACCGTGGGGTCCGCGGCTCCCGCTGCCCCGCACGACTTTCTCCCGAAGGGGGCTCGGCTTATTGCCGGAGGATTTCTCTCTCGCCCCTTCCCCGTGGGACGGCAAGGGGGCAGCATCGCAGTTGACGGCACCGCGACCTCCAGGGCTGCCCCCGGTGCTCATCGTTCTTCCCCTTCCTTTCTCCACCGCAGACGGGGGTGACGCTTCTTCCTGGCGGACAGCGAGAAGCTGTTTCTCCTCAGCCCCTTTCCAGCCTCGAGCTGGTAGTTCTCCCCGACACGCAGCTCCTGAGCGCTCAGCCCCGCACTCCCGGGGAGAACCGTGAGGGGAAATTCCCGTCACACCCGGCTTAGGATCCTGCACCGAGGGGTCATTCCCCTCACACCTACTCAGGACCTGCACTGAGGCGTAATTCCCCACAGGCTCAGGGCAGTGCAGCCGGGAGTAAATCCCCTCACATGTGCACAGGATCAGGGAATGAGGAACTCTTACACACACCTCCCCTCCTCCTGTATTTTCAGGGCCATGAAATAAGAGGAAATTCCTCCCCCACAGTTTACTCAAGATCAAGCAGTAAGGGGGAATGTAGAGGACCCTAAGGTGCTGGGCACACCTGCTCTCTGCTGAGGACTGTAAAATGGGATATAATTGTTAGCTAAAGGGAGAAAAGGGAACTTCCGGGAGAGCTTCCTTGCACATCCTGTTGTGGTTTCCACCTGCTCCCAAGCCCACAGCAGTGAGCTATAACACGATTTAGACTTTCTGTGCTTGCGGCAGGGATGTTCATTTCATGAGACAGAACTTCTCTCCTGTTCCATGTTTGAGGCTTCTGAGCCTCTGCAGTGCTTGGGTTCAGGTTTATGACCCCCAGAGAGAACCAGCCTCCTATTGAACAGCCCCTGCAGGTGGAATTTACTGAGTTTATCAGTTTTCCTCTTTTATAGCTGATAAGGAGGAGAGGAACTAGATGATAATTGATCCTTAGTATGCAATAATTAGTCTGTGATGTGAAGTGGATTTTGTTTTTATTTGCTAATGTTCACTTTGCTTTGAAATATCTTGATCCTGTTGGCTGTGCATACAGTTACAGAAATCAGTTATTCACAGCTGTGAAACTGACGCCTGTCACTCCATCTCTCTGTCTTGTTTTTCCTTTTAATGTTTTTCTCTTTTTCACCACTGCTCTCCCCCCTTTACCTTCATCTGAGCCAATGACACCACCCCAGGTGTGTCTTGCTGAGTTCTGAGGCAGCTAAAAGCATCTGCAATACTCTTTCTTTGGGACAGTGCAAATGGGGAATTTGAAAATTGTTAGTAAAGTTATTTTTCTCCAGGATCTGTCATATGCTGTTAAAAGATCGTAATCTGACAACTCGACAGCCTTTCCACCAGCTTCTGCAAAAGAATCCATCTCTTCCATCTGCACTGTGGCATCGTGCAGGTAAATACCAATTAAAAATTAACAGATGAGCACATTGTAGGTTTTTATGTCCCATGGTAATGCTGAAAGTTTGCTGTTCATTCTGAGAATGATGCTTTTTTAGTAAATAAAAGTTAGCAAAAAAAGCTAAGCCAAAGTTCCTTTTGTCCTGCTGTCTCCTGTGAGATGACATGCCCGTGTTCAGCAGTGTTCCCGTGGCTCTGGGGCTCTCGGGTTGTATTTTTGAAGCCTCGTGGCTGCCTGGGTTGCAGTTCTCTGGAGCAGAGGGATCACCCGGGGCTTGCTGAGTAATCAGGATTTGACTTTCATTTAAGCTCCTTAGGTTTGATTATATTATTTTTCTTCTTTGTTTTTGTCTTTGCAGTAAGAGGCATGTTTATTCAAACTCAGGACACACCAAATCCAAATAGCTTGAAGTTTATTCCAGGAAGGGAAGTGCTGGAGTCGAGGACTATGGAGTTTTCCACACCAGCTGCAGCCTATTGCTCACCTTTAGCAAGGTATTATTAAACATATCATGGTCGGTTAGGGGTTGGTCTGGGCTCTGTGCCCACAGCTGATATTTTTAAGCACAACTTCCCATCATTCCACTGCTCCTTTGGAGCATCTTGCCTGGATTTGAGATTTAATGCTGCCTAAGATGAAAGCTGGTAGGGTTGTTGTTGTAGCTGTTTGTCTGTACTCCCCACAGCTCTGTCACGGCAGGAGACACCATGGTCTGGTTCCTGCAGTTGGATTGAGAGGGGTTACAAATCAGTATTTGTGAGCAGTTGCTCTATCATCAGTGAGACCTCAATTTCTCCTGATTTCTCAAATTAGTTCCCCTTAGAGCACTCTTCATTTAAGTAGTTACTTGGAAATCATGTAACTGTTTAGAATTCAGAAATAGTCAGTGAATAGCCCCCAAATACTCTGAAATAAATGCAGCAGCTCTCTTTGTCAGGTGTTGGAGCCACCCTGAACTCCAAAACCAGTGGATTTTTCCTTCATTGTAGATTTATGTTTCACTCAAAGAAAGGCCACTGCCCTAGGCTGGATCGGTAACAGGTCTTGGGAGTGCAGCTTTCAGTAACCAAAGTGCACGATCTGGAGTAAGAATCAGTTCTTGGCATAGAAGGGGCTTGGAGCACCATCATGAGTCTCTGGGAATATTTGGAGGCACCCATTTTGTGTCACTGCTTTCACATCAGTCTCTGAAAATGAACTCTATGTGTTCTGTGAGTGGAAGGGCTTTGGGCAGGGGGTGAGATCCAGAAATGCTGCAGTGGTTACTCCTGGAGATCCCAGGCCAAGGCAGCTTTGTGTACCTTGGCAGAATTCCTTGCAAAAGCAGAAGCTGTGGGCCGTGGCATTCCCTCCAGGAGCTGGGGGTTATCAAACATGCAGCTCTGATGTTTCCAGAGGTTTTCTGCAGGGCTGTTTGAGAACAAACAGGATCTTTTCAGGTGGAGCTCTGTGACTTGCAGTAATAAATCCAACATGAAAGGTTTCTGAGGACGTCACAACATATTAGCAGAGTGCTGAAGCTGAAGGATCTCATTGTGCCAAGGTGCATCAGGTTGCAGAGTGAAATTGGCTGTCAGAAAGTGGCTTTTTGTTGTCATCTATCTGCAAAAAGACACTTTCATCCAAGATGTTGTAAATGCTGCAATGTTTGCAGTGCAGTCCAGCCTACTTATGTGTGTTGTGCAGGAACATGGGAAAAACTGTCTGCTCTGTGTGTCATTGATCCTAGATTATGGTTTTTGTAGATGACTTTGTTTTAAAAGGGAACATAATTCTATTTTAAATATGATTTGGAATAAAAATTTCCAAAGAATTAACAAAAGCTCCCTGGAGGAGAGGGAGGGAAGAGAATGATTTAATTATTTCAGATAGTTTGGTGCACTTGCATAATTCCATGGTTTAAGTCTTTTGAACATGCAGTTGATTGCACATATAACTGTTTCATATGTAGGAATTCCTTCAACTAGATATTGTGAAATCACTTTTATAATTTTCCATTACACATACTTTTGTGGTAAGATTTCTGATTCTTTCATTCATTGGATTTTTTATGATTTCCAGTCTTTCAAGAGAATATATTTTTCCTCCATAGTTACAAAAAGCACTCTTACAGCCATACATTGTATTTACCCCAAGTTCACCACAGTTTTAATTTTTTTCTGTAGATGAAATTGTTGGGTTAACTATATTGTTAATTGTTAAAATTAAAACTCAATTTGTTAGATTGGGTTAATTTTTGCCCATTTCCCCCCCCCTTGTTTCCTTAACAGACAGTTATTCCGGATTGAAGGAGTTAAGAGTGTTTTCTTTGGGCCAGATTTCATCACAATCACCAAGGTAAGCAGAGCAGGGATTCAGCTGTGCTCAAAGGTGAGCTGTGTGGAAATGGCCACAGAGCAGATCCAGCCAGGCTCTCAGACAGGCACATAGGTGTTCCAGGGAAGTGCCCACAAGTGCCCAAAGGGAATTCCCTTTAACGTAAAAGAAAATAAAGGGAATGATAAATTGGTAAATTGACACTCTTGAGTCTCTGAAACAGTTGATAAAAATGTCTGTCCAATAATAACATATTTTGGAGACTTTCACACCTTTTTAGCTAATATTTTAAAAGCACTTGCTTGGCTTGCAAACAAAGAGACCCTTCTTTGACTTTCACAATCTGAGTCTGATTAAACGTCTTTGGCAAAGTTGGACTTGACAGAACATGAAGTCCAGTCTGTGCATCAAATCTGAGAGTCCATGATGGCATTTTTAATGTAAGAATCTCTGTGTAGCAGCAGTAGCAGCAGACAGGTACTCTTCTTCATTCTTTTTATTTCTTCTCTTCTGATTCTCACAGGAGAGTGAAGACCTGGATTGGAACTTACTGAAACCAGATATTTATGCAACCATAATGGATTTCTTTGCCTCCAGCTTGCCTGTAGTTACTGATGAGGCACCTAGGACAGATACAGGTAAATCAAATCTTCAGGGAGAGGCCAAGGTCTGCCTTTGGGTTTAGCTTTTGTGACATCCAGAAGAGCTTCCACTTCTTCAGAAAAACATGCAGAAGAATTTAAATTTAAAATCTATTAAGATTTGTCCTGGTTTAGGGCAAATTTGGGAGAAAATGCCCTGAATAGGGTCCCTGTGGGGAGCAAACTCAAACGGCCCCTCCCCCAGCCAGTCCAGGAAAAGAACTTCCTTGGGGAAAAGTGGAAAAAAATATTTATTTAACAAACAAAGTGCTCACTAGCATAAAGAATGAATAATATGTAACAATAAAACCTCTTGTTCTGGGGTGAGATGGCAAATTGAGAAAGTCCTTGCCATGGGTGTAGCTTGACTTGATCAGGCCTTTATTCGTCCCTCCAGAGGTGCAGGCCCTGGTGGGCTGCAGGGGCGAGCTCCACGGCGCTCCTCTGGTTTTTCAGTCCAGGACAGGTTTAACCCGTCCCAAGAAAAAGGAAAAAAAAACCTGTCCAGGAAGCTTCTTTGCCTCAGCTAGCTACACTAACTAAAAGTAAAAAAACCTCTAATCTGGCTGCTGTCCGTGTCTGCAATGAACATGGACCCAAGAGAAGAACGCAGAGGAGCGAACGCTGTTTTCTCAAAACAAACCGCGCTTCTGCTTTCCCTGCTTCACTCTCAGAACCAGTCTGAAAGGCACAGAACTCAATAGACAGCACACACAGAACAGACAATTGGGGATACAAGCATCATGAAGTCACCCTAGGATAGATGACTGCAGGCAGGAATTTGCAACCTGGCATTCTGTCAGTGTTCTGACTTGCACATTTGTGTTTTCCCAAGCTGCTTCAGAAGAAGATGATGAAGTTGTCCTGATGATTAAGGAACTGCTGGATACAAGAATCAGGTGAACAGGGAACATTGCTGCTGGATGAGTGAGTTAGTTTTGGGGTTTGGGTTTATTTAGGGAACAGTGCTTTTTTCTTTGGGAATGTGATTTCATGTTTCACCATCTGATGTGAGGGGGTTCAAGTGCAGAACTGGCCGGAGCTGGGAATGCTGTTCAGTTGAAAAGTTTCTCTCTGGTTTTCCTGTTGAAGCTCCTGTGCTGAGCAGAGTCCTCTTTGCTGAGTGACTTCAGAGCAAGGCTTGTCCTCTGCAATGCTTTGGACAGTTCCATGGCTTTAACCTGGCTGCTTCAAGGGGTGGAAACAGCACAGGCTTTGCTTTTACATGCACCTTTTTCTCTCTCTGTGTTAATGTCAGTCCTAATTGTTCTGGTCCTTCCCTTTCAAGTATTCCAAAGTAGTTTATACTCCAAAGGAAGATTTCCTAGTGGAGAATCACGGCTTTCAGTGGATTTTGGCCTTGCACTCTATTGTGATTTTATTGGTGCTTTAACACAGCTTGAATTTAGAAACTGGTGGTAACTAATGAAGTCTCAAGAGTGGCTGTGGATTATGTTGTTTACCTGAAGAATATTTTTGTGCTCATTAATTGCCTTCCAAAGTAACTGAAAGCAAGAAGCAACTTGATACTTGAGGTGCAGAGGAAGATGTCTGATGTGCCTGTGATATCTGATGGTAATGGTGACATCTTCCCCAGCTCACAAACTGCAGGAATCAGAAAATTTACTTTTATTTATTTATTTTTTTAAAGATGCTGCATTTAAAGTGATATCACATAATTTAAAAATTTGTTTATCTCAGAGCAGACACATGGTGCTGGTTAATTTTCCTGAAAAGGCAAGAAAAGTAGAAATAAGCTGGAACATCTTTTCCAAACATTTGTACTAAGTGTTAAAACCAGAAGCCAAGTACAATGTTGTATAAAGCTGTGACAATAATGTTCACGTTCCTGCTGGGTATGTGGTTGTTTAAGCTCCCTGGGCTGTCAATCCTTCATTTCCCAGAGGTTTTTTGTAACAGGCATGGGATTTCTGCCCAAAATTCTGGTTTTCCCACTGTTATAATTTACTAAATTTCGTTTACCAAAAATGAGATGGGATTTTTCAAAGGAAAAGGCAAAACCAGGCTCAGCTTACAACTAACAAACAGTTTATTAACACACATTATGAAAAAGAAAAAAAAAAGGAACAGAAAGGAGAAAATGAAACCTTCAAAACCCTTCTCCTCCCCCTACTACTGTTCACTTTCTTACAACCAACATAGAGACCAAAAGCTGTGATTTTCAGTCAGTTTCACCATTTAAATATGGTCTTTCAGCAATTCTTTAGGAGAGGAGTCTTATTCTATCTTGGCATCTTCTTCCCACCAACAACTTAATACAGTTCTCTGGTGGGTTTGAACTCTCACAGAAACAGCTGCCTGAAAAAAAACCTGCTTCTATGTGGTCTCCTCCCATTAGCAGTTTCCCAAGCTGCTTATGGGTCAGAGGTGCTTCAGGCATCTGGGGTGTCACCTTTTAAAAATGAACAGCTCCAAAAGCAAAGGATTTTCCACTTCTTCACTGATGCAGAGGCTTCTCATTTTTCTCTGTTCAGGCATCTCATGGGACTTAGTCCATCACAAACACTTTTGCTCAAAAATCCACAAATCATTTCTCCAGATGCATATTTTCCTATGTTTAAAAGGATAATTTACCTTGAGTTCGTTCTATAGACTAAACAAGAAAGTCGAGCCAGCAGGCAACTCCTCCATCCTTCCTCTAATTAGTCTTTCACTCTCTCCACTGACTTTCTATGCTGAGTCGTCTCTATGTTCACTTTGTATTTCTGCTCTTTCTCTGGAAAAAGCTAAGTCTTAAAGGCTTCATGTTGCCAAGAAATGGTTAAATCTGCTTAGGTCTTCTTTTGCCCAGCTGCAGCCCGTCCAAGGCCAAGGCCCGTGGCTGGCGCTCCACGGGGGAAGGAGGGGGAAAGAAGGGAGAAACTCACTCCTATAGATCGGAACAGCTCGGAGCAGCTCAGATCCCAGCTGCAGCCTCCACCCCCACCCTCGGCAGCCCATGGAGGGCCCTGGGGCATGGCCAGACCACGGCCGGCTCCCCCCACAGGGTGGGGGGGGCAGCGAGGCCTGGCCAGCCCTAGAAGCCCCGTTACCTTCTCTAGCTGAAAGTGAAAAGAGAACTTTGAGCTGAGCTACCACAAAAAAAATCCTCTAAAGTCAAACTTCCTTTTTTCTCAAGTGGCCAAATGACATGCCAATCAAAAAGCTAACTTTTGATTGGCCCACCCAAACCACGACACCCACCTTTTAATTTCTTTAATTTCCTCCCCATGTACATTAGTGCACCAAGAAACTGTTGATGAGAATATCAGCAGTGGTTTATCTTCCTTCATTTTATAGCAGGGTGTTCTCAGACGTTATCCATAAACCAGGTTACACACAGAGCATTTATTGCCCAGCAAATCAAAATTAAATGCAGGGAAGTTGTCAGAAGGTGTAGGATGAAGGGAATGTACATCTGGAAGGTCCTGTAGTGTGTCAAAAAGTTAATTCAAGTAAGAAGAATGGAATTTTAAATCATGATATTTGGCTTTCTGGAATGGAGATAATTTGCTGTGGTGAGTTTATAAATGCGTTGGGCTCACAGATTTTTCTGTTAGGACTGTTGTTCTCAGAACGTTATTTTGGAAATCAGTATAAAGAGCTTCTGTTAGGGTAACTTGATGGTTTTAACTTGGTCTGGAAAAATGTTGCTATGGGGACAGAGCTACAATGCTGGGCATTTGTGGCTGGCAGAGGGAGAGCAGGCTGCAGAAATGCTCATGGCACTGGGGTGAGCTTATCAGGAGCTGGTTCCTTCACCCCTGAGCAGGATTAAGCTTTTATAGCTGGAGCTATTTTCTGTCCTGCGTAAACTGTGGAAACTGCATATTTATTTATGGAAGGAGGGCTTCTTATCACAGGTGACAGCTGCACTGCACCCTGTGGGGGGACACGCCCCTGATGTATTGGTAGTAACTGAGGCAATGATGGGGTGTGGAGAGAGCCTCCAGGCAAGCCAGGGTGTCTGTGTAGGCTGAGCTCTGCTCCAGGGTGTTCACACTCTACTCTAAAATTTCAATGATTTCTTCATACACTGCTGCATTCATTGCAAAAATGTTTTGCCTACTGTCCTACAGAATAACTTTCTATGTTGGATAGTCCAGCACAGCAGGAGTTGTTGGAAATGTGAACCAGGGGGTTGTAGAGAAATAGTGACTAAATCCGTCTATCTTGATGGTTTTTGTGAGTATTAAATATTGCTTTACTGAGGTTTTCTGGAAGGATCCTGTTCCAGCTCTACGAGCTTTATGTTGAATATTGTATTCCATCAGGCCCACAGTGCAAGAAGATGGTGGTGATGTTGTTTACAAAGGCTTTGAGGATGGGATTGTGCAGCTGAAGCTGCAGGGGTCGTGCACCAGCTGCCCCAGCTCCATCATCACCCTCAAGAATGGGATACAGAACATGCTCCAGTTCTACATCCCTGAGGTGGAAGGCGTTGAACAGGTGGGTCCGGGAGAGATCACAGAGGTTTCCTTTTCAGTGGAAAAGGAGTTCTTTGTCCTTTCCCAGTGGGAACAGGTTGGCAGTTAGGGAAAACCAGGGGTGTATAGATGCAGGTTTTCCAAGTCAGCTGCTGTATCTTGGCAAAGGTAGAGAACTCTGCAGAGTCCTGTAGCAGCCCATGGGTTGAGACTGCCTGGCTGGGGAACAGTCGTGGGTGCCAGGCTGGCCTGAGCAGCAGCAGCAGCCCTGGGGCAGGGCTGGCTGACGGTGTTGGCAGCAGGGGAGGGAGGTGACCCTCGCTGGACTCAGCCCAGGGTGCCACAGCCCTCCCCCGCTGAGGAGCCCAGAGCTGGACACCTGTGTTTGCTGCTACCTTTGTGCTATGGTGACTTGATGGGATAAAAAGCAAGGAGTTTTGTCCCCTGAAACGCAGATTATTTGGCTTTCTCATGGAATATCTGATCTCTGGAGCGATTGTTTTTGTGGCCTTTGTAGTAACTTGACCAGCTCCTATAATTAAAGCTCATTTCCTCCTGGCATTTTGGATTGCGAGTTTTTCTTACCTTCCTCCTGAGCCCATTGTCGTTCAGTGGTGTGGAACAACTGCTCTTCTCCTTGGGTCCAGCAGGGATTTAATGTAATAAATCCTGCAGGACTGAGAGCTTAAACTGTTTATCTAAACTACTTCTGGATTTGATTTCAGGTTGTTGATGACGATGATGACGTGGAGAAGGAAGCAAATTCTACTTGAGCTCCGTCATCTGTGGCCAAATAAACATTTACCTTCTGCTATATGTAAACAATCTTTGTGCTGAGGAACAACCACATCTGCCTTGTCAGAAAAATAGTTGTACTTGCTGTGAGAATGTACCATCAGTTTAAGCAGTTCATCCACTAATTTATTAAATGCCCTGTATTACAAAAAATTTGTTTTGCTCTACTTTGTGCTATGTCTTTAGAAAGAAATGGTGGGCTCAGCAAACAGTGATGTGTTTCTGTATTTCATACAGAAACTTCAATACTGAAAAAAGAGAAGACAGAAGTTCCTTGGTTTTTTGTGCAATAGCGATATTAAATGTTTATTCCCCCAACTTGTGGGACTGACAGGACTCTGCCCTACTCTGTAAATGGGAGCTTCAGGAATGTTAATTTTATCAAGTCTTATTTAAAAGCTGCTGATTCCTATAAAATTTTTGTGTGTGAAAGATAATTTGTAACATCAGCTGTTCATTTTAGAGGATGTAACACTGCTATGGCTTATGGAAAGCTACCTCCTTGCTCATTACCACTGTGCAAACCATAGCAATAGAAACAAAAAACGTTTGTTATAAAAATCATATCTTCTAAAGTAAATGTTAGAGAAGAATGGTCCTTATCAGCTTCAGTAGGTAGAGAGACTAATTAGCTTATTTAGCAGCAAAATCGTTCAGCCACCTTTAGTGTTCTCTTTAAACATGCAACAGCTGATTTCTCAGTGTAATTCTCCAGCTTCAGAAGGAAGGTGCAGTGCTGGAGGGCGTGGATTGCCTGTGCAGGGTGGCAGAGGGAAGGAGGGACTGTGTGTTTGCTCCTGCCATATCCTGTTTGCTCTCCAGCCTTGTACTTGGTTGCCTCGGCAGGCGGATGTGGCTGAGCAGGGCTCCTTCCAGTCCTGCACGCCATGGGAGAGAAGTATTTGCTGTTCTGACACTGAAATGTGTAAATGGGGCTTTGCAAGGAGCTGTTACTTTTGTGTGTAAAAATTATTTCTTCCAGGTGCCTGGCTTTAGTAGATGGCTTTGTGACCAGGAATTCTGTTCCTGCTTTGTGGTGCCACCATGGAGCTGAGTTTGTGGTCCTCGTTTGGCTTACGATTGGCTTGACAGCCTTCAGTGTGTTCCCCTCTTTCATCCCTCGCCAGTGTGATTATTCCAAAGAGTCCCCAAACAGGATCAGTTCAGTTGGTGGAGAATCTCCTCTATAGCACCACAGCAGCATGTAGCAGCCATAAACTTCATATTACTTGGTAGAAATTTGAAAATACATATTTTAGCTAAATACTTTTATAGGTTTTGTGGAGAGTAATAACCCATAGTTGTTTGAATTACCCTCTCAGGATCTGGAAATCGGTGTGAAATTACCATGTTTTCTTTTACTCTCTGATGAAATACACGGTGCCTGTACGCTGCCCGATCAGTGTATTGATGACAAAATTCCTTGCTGCAGGGCAGGGAAGAAATGCCTGGGACAGGAGCGGGGCAGGGTGAGTTCCGAGGGAAGCGGTGCTGCTGTGCCTGCCCCTCACACCTTCCAGGGCTCAGTGTTTCCCTGCGCACCTGGGAAATCGGCTCCCACTGCAGCGAGGCACTCACTTTCCTGCTGGAAATCAGGGTGTGAAGTCAGCCCTTGTCCAGCTCCACAAGTGACGAGGAGATGAAGCGCTGAGAGCGGCAGGGGAGAACGCTGCCCTGCACACTCCAGTCCCGGGATACCTGCCTTGGCTTGTCCCGGTGTGTCCTCGCTGTGCAACAAAGGCTGGGAGGGGGCCGTGTGCTGGCTGCAGGCTTGTCATGTTCCTGAAATCCGGTGACCTTCTCACTGCTCTGTGTCCAGCCAGGTTCTGGCAGCAAGTTCAAAATACACTGTCCCGATACTTTTATGTGTCCTGATGTTGTGGGTTGTTTTCTGTGCTTTTTAAGGAAATACTTCTTTATTGACTTTTTAGTGTAATATAAAGTTGAATGAATGGCATTTTTCTTAAGGCATTGCTCTCTCTGGTAGCCTTAGGCTTTTAATAAGTTTCCAAGTACGGTTTGATGGGGGTGGCTGCAGAGAGACAGCATCATTAAGCTCTTCAGCTGCATGGATGTCACGCCTTGGTCAGTTATGCCTGTCCCAGTTTGCTTTGCAGATTCATGTTAATGGTTTCTTTCTTTTGCTTCTGAATGAGTACTGTTATAGAACAGCCAGAATAAGAAACCAGAGGCCAGGTTGCGTGGACTGGGGAAGGATGCAGCCCGTGTCAGGGGAGTCTGACAGGGCCACTTGTTCTCTGCCCTAGCCCGGAGCCAGCCTTGGGCACTCGGGTTCCTCACCCGGTGATCTCCAGACGCTGAGTGCTGCGGAAACGCCTGGGGATGATCCCGTGGGTGCTGCTCCTGTCTGGCGTCAGTGGGAATTGCCGGAGTGGGGGCGGGAGAAACATCTCTCCTCTGCCGGGCTTAGGAATTTCTGGGAAGGGTCTGGGAACGAGCATTACCCGGTCCGGGGATGGGAATTCCTGGGAAGGGTCTGGGAACGAGCATTCCCCGGTCCGGAGTTGGGAATTCCCGGGAAGGGTCTGGGAACGGGCATATCCTTGGCCCGGGTCGGGGGGCTGGGAATCACCGGCAGTGCTCAGGAAGCGGGCCCATCCCCTCCGATGTCTGGGAATTCTGGAGAAAGAAGTAGGAATGAGCAACCTCCGGTCTGGGGTTGGGAATTCCGGAGAAGGGTCTGGGAACGGGCTCCCCCAGGCCCGGGGCTGGGAATCACCGGGGCACTCAAGGAACAGGCCCAGCCTCGTGTCCCGGGGGTGCTTCCGCCACCCGGTGCCCGTCCCCCCTTTGTCCGCCCGGCCGCCACGGCGGCGAACGCGGCCCCGGCAGCGGCTGCCACGTCCCGGGCCCG
>VWYP01009391.1:86135-130427 GCA_013400435.1 Pycnonotus jocosus | reverse complement strand
GGAGCCGCCCGCCCGGGTGGGCGCTGTGAGACCGCAGCGCGGCCCCGGCCGGGCGGGGACGGATGGCACCGCCGCCCCGGCTGTGGCGAGAGGCGGCCCGGCCCCGTTATCCCGAATGCCGGCGCCGCGGGGAGGCGGCTCGCACCGTGTTAGTGACTTAAAGGGCGAATTGTCCCCAGACTGTAGGGGATAATGTGGCGGCAGCGGACAAAGGGCCGGTGCCCCGGGCTTGTGCGAGCCCTGCAGCACCGGGCGGTTTGCGCCCCGTGCCGGTGGGCTGGGCTCGGTGCTGCGGGGGGCACCCTGCCCTGGGCCGGGGGAATCCCGCTGTGGTTCCCGGGAGCCCCGGCTGACACGGGTGCGCGGCAGGGACGGCTGGGAAGGGGCGCTCCGGTGGCGCTTCCAGCCGTGGCTCTATTCCTATCGGAATCACCACTCCCACTCCGGGTGCCAGCGGTGGTGGTGTTTTTTAGGCGTTACAACTCCCAATAATTTGTTTTCCACGGGTCGGTTCGGGTCGGCTCGGTGTTGGCTCGGGACAGAGGGGCCGTGGCCCGGCTGTGCCGGGACCGTTCCCCGAGCTCGGCCCAAGCCCGGGGTGAGCTCGGGCCGCGACTGGTTTTGGTTCTCCTCTTGCCTTCCACTCTGCTTCCCGTGGCAGTACAGCCACTCTGCCTCATCCTTTACACACAGGAATGTCATTTATCCTTTCTCTTCCTAGCCCATCGTCTTCATGTTTTTCCATGGAAATTTATGCTATAGCGATCTGCTGGATTTTCCTAATTTCTTTCCACACTNCCCCCGTATTTTTGTGTGCAAAACTGTGTTCTCAGCGAGACTGTGGGTTTTACTTAATGCGCAATTTGCCATTTCTCTCATTGTTTTTGTGAGATGGAACCAGCCTTGCCTTTAAACTGTCAAGCTGTGGAGAATCAGTCAGAAACTCATACCTCAGCTCACATTTAACACTGTGTTAATTCGTGTTAAAAGTACAAAGTGGAGCAAAGCTAAGAATAGAAAGGATTATTATCATTATAAATAGCTTGCTGCAAGATTGGGGATGGTTTTGGTGCCTCTTGCTTGCCTTATTTGAGGTCTAGCCTTTGAAATGTGCAATATTAACATTCTGCTATTTGTCTTTTCTGCCGTAGTAAGCCCTGAAAACACTGGACAGTTACTTAGTTGTGTTCAGGATTTAACTTGTTTCTCCTCTTTTTGAAGTGAAGTTCTTCTTGGATATTGAAACATTTTATGGAAAGAGTGAGAAAAGCATTAGGGATTATTGCCTCTGTTGCTGAATGTTGCTCTGGAAGTTGGGGATGTATCCTGGAGTGAGAGTGGCTGCTGGTTTGTCTGAAGTAGAGGGCCCTGATTTCCCAGGCTGTGGCAGCTGCAGGGCCTGGTGTGGTGTTTGAGCCCTCAGACAACATTTCTGTCATGGAATTGTGAGTGGGGATGGATAAGCATTGCTTTATCCTGCCATGCTGCCTGGTGAGTGCCCATCCACATTCAGAGTTTTATCCAGTTCACTTCACATAGAAAGATAATTGTTAAGATGAGTTTTAAAAGAAATAAATGTGACAATGCTGCTATTGTTACCTGAATTCTCAGATACCTCAGTCTGTGACACTAAAGGGAGAGCTTCAGCAGTTTCCAGACTGAAATTATCAACACAGTGTTTTCAGCCTGATGTTCAGGTTTGTGACCTTACAAAATCCCATGATCTGATGGGCTTATGCTGCTGGACAGGTAAAGGAAAGGAGCCTCAAAGTCCAGTGCCTTAGTGCCTGCTACGAGCACTGTTTAGATGTGCTGGGGGTTTGTTTCTAATAGTATTAGTTCAAAATAGGGTTTGTCCTTGGTTGTGTGTTAGACACTTGCAGTCTGAACACCTGGCCAGGTATGAGTCGGGTGTGCTTTGGTCCAAGTGCACCAAACCAGTTCAATGGCATCCGTGAAATAGTTCAGGAAACAGGTTTTTCAAGGGAGCCAGGCTCCATAGACTGTTCTGTAAATCAGTAAACTTGTCATATGCCATGACTGGTTTTAATGACAAAAAGGGATTGTAGAATTCAGTTCTTAGTTTACTGGTGATTGCTGAAGGTCTAGATGGGCTTAGGAAAGACTTGAGTTTCTGGTTCTGGGGTTACATATACGTCAGTGGGGCCATTCAGCCCTTCCACATCTGTTACACCTGTGTCTGCCTTGGAATGGAGCATGGACAGCCCAGAGTGAGTCTCTGGAATTGCTGCTCTGGTTGTTTACTCTGGGCAGAAGAAATCCTGCCCTTTTTAGCTGGAGAAGGAGCTGTGTGTGTGGGAAGTGTCCAGTGGACAAATGTGTATCCCCACAGAGTGGATGTTTTTCTGTTTTGCTTTTTTCCCAGCCTGGAGGTGATGAATTAAGTGTCAGCCCTCCCCTGTGCAGCTCCCAGACATAACAATGACAGCAGCGAGCTTGTGCTCCTCAGACTGGGCAGAAAAAGGGATATTTTGGGACACAGGGACTGGCACCTCCTTGAACTGCCGGGCAGCAGCAACAGGAGCTCTTCCAGTGGGGTTGAGCAGCAATTCTGGGATAAAGGATTCCTTGGAATTGCCAGGTGGATGTACTGATAACAAGGTCTATGGAAATGAATTAAGAGTAACAGGAAAAAGAATTTGGAAGTAAACCCAGCCCGAAGGCCTTTCTACTTTTGTGAAGATGGGATTACAAGAAACAATTCCTTCATGTATCTCAAGACAGTCATTTACCTGGAAGGGGTGATTCATTTCATTTGCCTGTGAATGTGCCATGAAATGAAGGAATCTGAGCTCCAAAAAAGTTCATGGGGAAAATAAAATTCTCAGAAAAAGTACTGTGGCTGTCAGCTTCAGAAGTCAATAATTTTCATTTGTTGAAGATGTTATTCTGTTAAAATTACCAACTCTGTATAGGGAATTCTTTACGTAGCTGGTGTTAAGAAGGCCTAGGATTTGTGCTGTTCTAGTGTTTCCCCAGGTATGGTGTTTAAGGCAAACCTGCAAGAAAGGAAATGTTTTATGTTCTAGATTATATTGTTCCAGGTATTTCACTTGAGAGAAATGCATAGAGAACTTATTACTATGAATCTTAGCGTGATTCAAGAGTTGTCTGATCAGCTGACATGCTTTGAATTGGTCTTTCCAGTCCACACGTGCAAAGTCCTGGGTCAGGTTAGTAGCTGAAGTGTTTTATTACACTCTGAAGTGTCCTGCTGTTACAATTCTGAATTGCATTGGTGTTGAATCATGAGGTGTTGTCATTGTGTTCTAGACAGGGGTGTTGTATTTTCTGAGGCTACCAGGTAGGAATTCCTGCAGTGTCCTTGCTGCTCTCCTCTTGTAGCTGGGAATCCACAATTACAGACAGTGTTTGAGAGAAGGAAGTTCCCAGGTTGGTTTTTTTTTTTTTTGGTGCCATGTGTATTTGACCTCAAACAATGCCAGCTCAGGGCTTGTCAAGGCAGAGTGATTAAATGTCATTACAGATCCTGGTTTTCTGGAGTGCTTCCTCTTGCTGGCTGGTTCTGCCCTGTTACAGAGGGCAGGTGTGATGTTATTGCTGAAAGCGTTGTGTGGAAGGGCATCTACATGTGCACTGAAACCAAAACTCCTTTTTTGGGTCTGCTTGGGACCTGAAACTCATGGTGGGTAGGTTTGGGGAATGTTCTGCTCAAAGTTTGTACATTTTCAGCACCCAGCATACAGGCTGGTGGTGCACCATGTGGGACCCTGATGGAACTCCTTGGATTTGCCTTGGAATTCCGTCCAAACCAATGTTTCCGTTGATTGATTTCAATGAATTGTCACTTTGACAGAGAAATTGTCACTTCTGAGAGGGCTCCTGACAAAGCTCTGTGCACTTGATGTCTTTTCATGTCTCGAGCTGTGTTGATTGGTTTGAATATCAGCTCAGGGAGGGAGAGAGCAAGGCTTGAACAGGGCACTGTGGCTCAGAGGAAAATGTGTCTCTGGTGTGTGACAGAGGCCTTTTCTGGGTTGAGCTGGGACATGCAGTTGCATGTTCTGTGTGCCACCTCAGCTGCCTTCTGTGGCTGCATGAAGTGACCCTTTGCTCACTTGGTTTGGGTAAAAGGAGGGTTTTTCTTGAAGGGACATTGTGTCACCTGGGCTATTTTGTCACCTGGGCACCATGGGGATCCTCACTGCACAGTGACACATGTGAGAGCCGTGGCTCAAGGTCTAATTCCAGAGAAAACTTCTCTCTTCAGAGCCCTGTTGGTGGCTGGTGGGAAAAGGAAACATTTTTCAGAAATAGTCTTAGATCAGTGAAGTATCAAGAGCACTTTGCATCTTTTTTTCCTCATCAGTGTTTCTGTCATGGGCAGTGGAACTGTACTTAAAACTGGAAGTGGTTACAGGATGTGATTGCTCAGATATTCCTGAATGATCTGGTAGTTAAAAGACAATAAAAATGTTGTTTTCTACATGAGGATTCAAACTTTCCCCAGCTATGAAGCATTACATCATTACAGGATGTTTGTAAAGGGAAAATGAAACACATCTGTAAATATTTCCAATAAATGAAGTTTATTTACACATGGTTCATCGTGATAAGTATCACAAATGGGTGATAAGCCTTCAAATATTGGATTTTAGCCTGCAGATTAGTAAATCATGCATTTAGGAAGACTTGTGTTCTTTTACAGGAGCCTTATTGTCTCAGTTTTTACTTTAATGATGCATCATTTATGCATATTCTATTTTTATTTCATTTTTTTCCTGTTTTATCCAAAGTGAGTTTTAAACCTCCCTGTCTTACTTGCCTTCTCATTTGTAAAATGTGTTGCTCACAGATGAGTTCTTAGAATTTGATTTTCCCAGTACCATCTCCATTACCATTCTAGCTATTCTCCTCTCAGGATCTAAAAGCTGAACTGAATCAAAACTGAATCTTGAAGGATCTGTTTTTTGGAAGAACATATCCATATTTCACAGCATTAACACTGTGTGTGCATTTCTTCCTGTTTCTTTAGTTTTCATAGCCTCTGTTTTCTGAGAAGGACTGAATTCCTTGGGTGGGTTTTTTTGTGCACAGTTGGGGTTTTTTTCATGGCATTGTTAGTCTTGGATTCAGTTTTTTTACACAGACCTCATGAATAATGTTAATATGATTCTGCTGTAATTAATAGCTATTTCCAATACCTGAGACAAATGCCAAGTTGGCTCCTTTCTGGATGGGTGTTTAGTGTTTGCAGTACAGGCAGGGATAAACACTGGTTTTCCCTCTCCTCCCAGCTGGGCCACCCCTCTCTACAGGGAAGCCACTGCCACTTTGTGCCCATTTTGTTGTGCACTTGCAGTGTTTTGGATCTGGGACAAGGGCTGTTGGTTGGTTTTTTTTTTTAGTTCAGGTATGACTGAACTTGCAGAAATTTGTGGAGAAAACAATGTCTCAAGTCACTGTCTGTTTGGGCTTCAGATTTAATGAAAGTGTCCAAAGTCAACCCTTCTGGAGAGAGCCAGTTTTTGCTTCAGAATAAGCTGCGAATCCTTCTGCCAGAAGCCATCCTGTGGTCATGGAGCATTCCCTGACACTCTGTTTTATCCCTGCCATCCCTCTGTCCCAGTCCATTCCCTCACACCCCTCATCCCTGCCATCCTGTGATTCCAGTCCATTCCCTCACACCCCTTGGACACACTGCTCCCTGCCTAGACTGGAGACACAGCCTAGGCCGAGCCAGGTGTGAGGTGGCAGAGCACACAAAGTGAGTTCGGTGTTCTCTGCTTCCCCTCCACCTCCTTCTGTGTTCTTCTCTCCCCTCTTGGCATGTTCCACAGGTGTCTCAGTGCTCCTTCCCCAGCCTTTCCCTGCAGCCTGTCCCATCCGTGCCCATGGCTCAGCCCATGCCCTGCAGGGATGAAGGGCCCTTTCTGATGAAGGGCCCCTCCATCAATGGAGCCCTTGTGCCTCTCACACTGGTGCTGTTCTCTGTAAAAGGATGTGCAGGAGCCAGGCTGGCCACAGCAAGAGGAATTCAGTGCTCACATCCCAGAGCACCTCAGCGTTGCTGGTGGGTCCCTGTTTGTGATCCCACTGGGGTAGCCTTTGGTGCCGTGCCCTGGAATGACTTCCCGGGTGGCTGTGCCTGGGTGAGCCTGGGCTGTGCCATGGCAGGGGCCCTGAAATGCCACCGAGGGGTGCAGGGCTTGTAGGTGCTTGTGGAGAGCTCTCTGAAAGGCCCAGCAGCATCAGAGTGAGGTGTGAGGCTCCAGGGATTGGGTGGGAATGGGATCTGAGGTACGTAAAACACAGAGGGGTTACAACTCAAATGGTTCAGCTAATTGGGAAAAATGCAAGCAGCGTTCATGAGCCCATAGTTACTTGTGTTGGCCTTGATTCTGGAGTCTCTGGAGTAGCTGTACTTTGGGTGGTGTCAGGGACAGGCTGCTGCACCCCAGCTGCCTTAGGAAGAGTTCACATGTGCTGGTTCTCTTTGCTTTGTGGTGCACTTGTTTTATGTGTAGCTCTGCCACTGCTCTGGGTGTCTGCACAAGGAAAGGAGCTGCTCCATCTCCTGCTAACAAAGCCGTCTGGTCTGTGCTCCTTCCTGCTGTAAGGCCTGCGAGTCATTTAAGGGTTTGAGGCATCCAGGATATAACTGAAATGTGCTATCCTTCAGCTACTTGGAGTCAGCTCACTTGGAACAGGGAAGCTGCTGTTTGCCTGAAGTTGGCAGTTTTTAGAAACAGGGTGAACAAAGTATCTCAAATTGGAAGGCTTTTTTTTTTTTTCTTCTTCTTCCTCATGAAAATGGGGGATGAGGGTTTGGACACTGAGAGCATGGGACAAAACATCCTTCAGAGGTTTGGAACACAGCAGAGGGGGTTCCCCACTCTCAGGGGTTTATCTACTGAGCTTTGAGCTGTGGATAGGGAGGTTTGTGCAGGAGGAGCTCACCCTGTCCACGGAGTTACTGGATCCAACACTCAGGTTGAACAAACAGGCAGCAGCAGCCCTGTATGCCCTGTTGGTCTGGAGCAATGGAAATGGAACTGTGAATTTTTATAAATTTGGTCCTGATAATCTTATAGGTGGTTTGGGGTAATGAAGGCAGAAGTTTAAGAAACAAAATGAAAAGTTCCTTTTCATTTTTTTTTTTTCTTCATCTGACTAGGATTAAGAAAGAGTAACACTTGAATGTGCATCTGATTTTTCCCCAGCAGTATGGAAGAAAATCAGCAAGTTGTGGTGTGCTCTGTTGGCAGCAGAGCTCTGGGGAGGTTTAACTTCTAATGGGAATGGGAAGCTGAGGACAAACTTATCCTGACACCTGTCCATGGTCCCTCAACATTGAGCAGCCCATCCTTCTACTTAAAAAAAAAAGACATCGACAGGCTTTTAATTATTTAGTTTAATTCCAAAACACAAACAGCTTAAGAGTGCAGTTTTTCAAATGTTCTGTGGGTAAATGTAAGAATTTTTGTTCCAAAAGCCACCTTGGGAGTAAAACTCTCATGAATAAAAGTTCAGGAGCTGCATGGCAACACCCTCAGGAAAATATCAAAGATTTGGGATGCCTTTAAAAGGGCTTTGTGTCTGTGTGCGTCTGACTGAATTTCATTCTCCTCCAGAGGTTTTGATAAAGTTTCTTAAATTACAAACCTGGAATTCCTAGTAACTTACACAGATGGATGTTTGTGTGAAACTGGTCTTGCTTTTATGCCACACAGATATTTTCTCCTTTCAAATGGCACAGGGTGAAGCTATAGGTTTTGAGTATGGATATTTGTAGCATCCAGTAAATGTCTTCTCATCGTGCTGCTCCATGGTAGCACCAAGGGGAATTGTTCTGAGCCAGAGCTGGCATTAGAGATCATGGAATTTGTAAAAATAGAAGCAACAATTCCTCTTCCTTTGAAACTTACAGGAAAAAGAGCTCCATTAGTTTGGAAGTCTTAGTTTGCATGAGTGAAATTATTTTTTTCTTAGTGAGTCTGTGGGAGGAGCATGGAAGAAGCTATTCAAGGAAGAACTCCTTTCTCTGATGGTTCTTCAGCTCCATGTGAGGAAACATCTTGTACACCTGCAGGGATGATTTTCCTGTGCCCTGTGTTGTCTCCTGACAGCTCATTCTGTTGCATAGATCCACCTTATTGGGAAATTCCTTCTCCCATCCTGCCCAGACCTGTCCTGCTCAGTTGCTTTCAGTGTTTTTGGGTAGTTTTGATCTCTTGACTGTCAGCAATGTGTCTGTTGAGCCTTGCTTGGGGCAGGCAGGGCTGAGAGTGCAGTGGGAGTTTCCTGCAGGCACAGAGACCGCTGGAGTGGGAACCTGGTGCTCACACAGAGCTTCCCCAGCTGTGATTTTGGTATAAGATGATTCTCTTTTCCCCTCACAGGCATCTTTGCTTACCTGAACTACCATGTTCCCCGGACGAGACGGGAGATCCTGGAGACCCTCATCAAGGGGCTGCAGCGCCTGGAGTACCGGGGCTATGACTCTGCAGGTACCTCTCTCTGAACTCCTTTGGGAATTTGGGCTTTAAGTGATGGTTTTCTCGATGTGATTGTGAATGGTTTCTACCACCTTCTGCTTTTGAAGAAAGCTGGAACACAAACTGGATGTGCCTGTGGTTGGAGGTTCGGATGAACTTCAATATACAGATTTCTATAAGCATTCTTGATGTTTTGGGTTTTTTTCCTAAGGCTTTAAAAATACTGATGAGGTGACAAAGGGGAAACTTATCTAAGGGGTTTCTTGCCTTTATGTGGCAGGCCAGCTTTTGGAAAAGGACTCAGGAAGAATCCAAAAGGGCAGAATTTGTTTACATAAAATATTGTAGTAACTTCTGCACTTGACTCTTTCTCTGTGTTGCACGGTGGTGTTTAGGTGTGGGACTGGACGGCGGAAATGACAAAGACTGGGAAGCCAATGCTTGCAAAATCCACATTATCAAGCAGACGGGGAAAGTGAAGGCTCTGGATGAAGAGGTTCACAGTACGTATCTCTCTTTCCTTCTTTCCCTCCAGATGTCCTCTCACCTCGTTTGCGTTTTGAGTATCACCTGTTTTGCTCACAAACACTGATTTCCCAGTAACTTGTGTGTAAAGAGCCAGAAGTGTAAATGCTCCGGGATGAGCTGTGAAGAGCCTGGTAATCCTGTGGTTGTTGGTGTGAAGTTACAGAGAAATCCTGATTTTTTTTCAAGACAAATGAATTGCATCCTACTAAAGTAAAATAGACCTGAAATACATTGTGGAAAACGGATAAGAAAAACTCAAAAACAAACAACTAAAAACCTCCTTGAACTAGGGATAGAGGAAATAGCAGGAGATAATTACCAAGACCTAGAGTTTGAGCAGAAGGAAAAAAATTCTGTAGGAACCTCCCCAGCTGGGTTTTAAATATTCCCTTGTAATGCTTGTCCTTGTCCCAGCTGGAGCTGTCCCTGCCATGAGGCTGGGCTCTGCAGTGGCTTCAGGAGGGTACTGGTGTGTGTCGCTGTCACACTGATGGGACTGCAGACACCGAGGGCTTCTGCATCTCTTTCTGCCTCTTTCTGTTCCCTTTATTTAAATCTGAGCTCAATGCAAAGATGCACAAAGTTATTGGGAGCGGAATAGAGGCTATGTGAGGGCAGGGAGATGCTTTTCAGAGCAGTCAGGATCTCAACTTCACATTCACCTGCATTGGTGTAATTCAAATCTTTTTAAGCCATTCTTGTGTTCATCTGTGGCACAGTGTAGTGAGTGTCCCAGAGGGAGGTGGGTCAGTCTAATTTTAGTGTAAACCAGGAGCCAAAAAGCCCAGACAAGGTGGGGTGTGTGGTACAGAATGGGGAGATGGACAGAGGACTCCTGAAGGGAGGTTTGCCTGCTCAAGAAAATGTCAGGATACACAGTTTTAAAGAGATGATGGAAACACTTGTGGAGTAAGAGGAGTGTTTTAAAAAAAAAAAATAAAAAATTCATGCTCATGGTAGACTTTGGAGAGGCAGGAGTTAGGGGTGCATGAAATAACCATGGTGGTGTGCAGGCCTGGCTCAGCCACTGGGACACAATGGCAAGGAGCACCCCGATGGACAGCTCAGGGTTGGATTCTTCCTTAAAGGTTGCTTTTTGTTTTGGCAGAGTGAGGAATGCAGGGCTGTTGTCTGTATGCATCTGCCCTGGCCTGAAACCCCTTTGATGATCCTAAAGGTCTTTTCCAACCTTGACAACTCTGTGATTCTGTGTCCCGTGGAAATCCCTGCTGGCCTTGTCAGCATTGCTGTCCTGTAGTCCCTGAGGCCTGGTGAGACTCCCAGCCTCACCTGGTGTATGGACAACCCCTCAGGACTAAAACTTTCTGCTACAGAGCAACAGGACATGGACCTGGACATCGAGTTTGACGTTCACCTGGGGATCGCCCACACGCGCTGGGCCACGCACGGGGAGCCCAACCCTGTCAACACCCATCCGCAGCGCTCTGACAAGAACAATGGTCAGTGCCTTCACCACCATCCTCAGCTCCTCAGCAGCTCCTGGAGCCTCTGGGAGAGCTTCTGCCCCCTCCATGTCCCGGGAGGAGTGCCTGGACACAGGCCCTGGGTTCATTCAGGCTGTGGTGCAGAGCGCAGTTGAGGTGAAGCCACAGGGCTTGGACTCGGGTTCCAGCCATGGGGAGTGTTCCCTGCAGTAAGGGATCCCAGGAAAGGTTAGGGTGGGTGTGCAGGACTTGGATGGTTGTATGGGCACAGAGCAAGGAGTAGAAGGAAGTGAGATAGTGAAAATTTTTGTGGTTGTTCTTTGGAATGGAATTTCATAACCTTTTTTATCCCTAATTTTCCCTGTAGGGAAAGGGGTTGATATGCCTGGGGTTGTCAGGGTGTGCTGGGTGTAGCTGCCCAGGAGACAGCAGTGCTCAGCTGGCAGCAGCACAGGGTTCATTGCTCCCAGCAGGATGGAAGCTGCCAAGTGCTCAGGTGCCTCCACAGGCTTTGCAGGGTCTGGGTGGCCTTGGTACCACGTCACTGTTATCTCCCCCCATTTCCCGCCATGCCAGGGGAGCAGAGCAGGGAATGGCACCAGAAGGTGGAATGTGCTTTATTCTGCTGAGGGCCTGTCCCACAGTGACATGAGTGCGCTCTGCTGCCAGGCTGGGGCTGGCATGGGGCTGAGTAGAGCCTTTCCTCTGTCCCCAGAGTTCATAGTCATCCACAACGGCATCATCACCAACTACAAGGATCTGCAGAAATTCCTGGTGAGTGACCCCTGGGAGGCGAGACCTTCCCTTCTTTCTCACTCCCCTTTGCTCTCACACCCTTCCCAGATCAGAACACTCTTGTGTTCTCAGTCTCGCTTTCCCGTTTACATTGGCCACTCTTCCTGTTCCTTCACTCATGTTGCTCCACTCAGTTCTCACTCATCTCTCGCAGTGATTTCCCCACTCACATTTCCTCTCATCTCGATTCCTTTTCCCCACTCAAATTTTTGCACTCCCACCCATATTTGCACTCACATTCCTCTTACACTCACAGACTCTCCTACTCTGAGCACATTCTGACATTTACATCCCCCATTTGCTCCCTACCTCACTCCCACTCTGCCTATTCCCCCACTCGTATTCTGACATTCACACTCACCACCCTGCTCACATCCCCCACTTTTCACTCCCTCCTCATCCCCCACTCATTCCACCACTGAGACTTTCCCACTCATACCCCTCCCTGTGTCCCTCCCACCCCTGTTCTCCACCTCACATTCTCACACTCACTTCTTTACTCTCACACTCCTCCACTCCCTTCACACTCCCACTCACTGCCCTCTCCTCCTCTCTTCATATTTTTGCAATTTAAAAAGCAGGAAGGATGGAAGGAAAGTGTGAGAAGAGGAGAAAAAGAAGGAAAAAGGCAAGGCAGGAAGGTAAAAGGAAGAGGAAAAGCAGAGTGAAGGATGGGAGAAAAGAGTAAAAACAACTGCAGTGTGGAAGGGTAAAAGGGAAGGAAATAAGGAGAGGCAGGAAAGAAAAGGAAGAGCAGGAAAAAGCAAAGGCAAGAAAAAGGGAAGGAAAAGGAAAGATGAGGAAGGAAAACAGGAGCAAAGAAAAGAAAAAGCATGAGGAAAAAAAAGAAAAAGTTCAAGGCAAGGTGAAGGAAAGGGAGTAGTGAAAACAAAGGAAAGGTGGGGAGGAAGGAAGAGTCAGGAGGAAGGGAAGGAGGGCAAAGCAAGGTGGAAGTGGAGGCAGAGGGCTGGTCACTCACACGGGCTGTCCCTGCAGGAGAGCAAGGGCTATGACTTCGAGTCGGAGACGGACACGGAGAGCATCGCCAAGCTGGTCAAGTACATGTACGACAACCGCGACAGCGACGACATCAGCTTCTCCACGCTGGTGGAGAGGGTCATCCAGCAGCTGGTAATGTGGGGGGCACAGAGGGGCAGCTGGGTATGGGCACAGTGGGACACCCCCCCCCCCCNCCCCCCCCATCCCCAAAAGCAAGCCCTGCACCCCAGTGCTGCCAAGGCGCTGCAGCACCGGCCGTGCCACTGCTGCAGGATGCTCTGGGGCACGTGCTAAGGTGTGGTTTTGTCTCTCCTGCCTCTGACTGTTCATCTCAAGGTGTACGTTTGGTTTTCTTGAACATTTGTCAGTATTCATCTGGGAAATGTCTCAGTCCTTGGGCACGGCAGCACCTGGAAACTGCCAGCCCCTGGCTGGGGTGGTGGGAGCTGGGAGAGAGCTGGCCTGGGAGAGTCTGTGCTGCTTGCAATCCTTCCCAAAGCTCCATCTGGGATTGCTGCTGACCCCTGGTGGGAGCTGCTCTGCGGAGCCTCTGCCTCAACTGCATGGCTGTGTACAGGAGCAGGATCCACCACAGTTCACCTCTCACCCTGCAGCACATGGTTCAGCTGAGTTTTCACTGTTTACCTGCCAGGAGCTGTTGTAGCAACAGGCCGAGGACTCGTGTTGCTGGCATGTTGTGGCACTTCATCTGAGTAAACACCTTGTTTCTTTTAGCAGATCTTTGCCTCGGCAGGCCTGTCATTGCACCCTGAGCTAAAGCAAAAGCCACTTGGATAACCAAGGGAGTCTGAGTGTCTCTCCGGGGGTTCAGGAGACTCATTCAGTGGTTGAGGATGCACTGCCAGGCTCAGGGGAGGGACATCCTTCCAGGATGCGGGGGACTGGAGCTACAGGTGGTTCTGGAAGCATCTGTGAAACCTCTTTGGTGTCTCTTCTGTGTTCACAGAAACACAGGAGCAGTTTCTGTGCTGGGAACACTGAAAGAGTGCCCGGGCCTCAGCTGGAGGGATGAGCAATTTGTTTCTCTTGTTGCAGGAAGGTGCTTTTGCCCTTGTGTTCAAGAGTGTTCATTACCCTGGGCAGGCGGTTGGTACCAGGTTAGTGTTGTCATGGGAAGGAACATTCTTACACCCTGTCTGTCGCTTGTTTTTGTACCCCCAAGTTAGAAGACAGAGTAGAGATCATTCTCATCACATTGTATATGCTGGGGAAAGGAGGGTGGTTGTTGTTTTTAATTTCCTTTATCTTATTTTCCATCTATGATAACAGAAAGTTCCCAGAAATATTTTGGAAATTTCTTACTGACCAGCTGTACCACACCTGTATCCTCTGATTGTGATTTGAAAGGAGATGATTTTACCTTTTCCTTTGTGCTTGCTCTTGTGACAGCACTTGGACATGTCCTCCACCTGGCCTTTTGAATTTGGGCCAGCCTCATGTTCAGGTTTTTATCCCTCTTTTTAAACACCGGCATTGGTTGGGGTGGTTTCACTGGGGTTGAACTTCAGTGCCAAAACCTGTTTGTCGGTATGTACAGTGAGGAACAGTCCCTGTTTCAGGTGTGCAGTGACTCTTGAGAAGTTTGTCTAACCCTGATGCAGGTTCCTCACGTCCTCATATTTTTTATCCCGTGATACTTTCTGTGTTTGTAGCAGCAGCTGCTCTGGGAGGCTCTGGCTGTGCCCTGGTGCAGCTGAGCTGCTGCTGGGAGGCAGAACTGCTGGGTGGGGTGTGAGGGTGTCCCCAGGTGCTGAGGCTGTCCCTGTGTCTCTGCAGACGAGGCAGCCCCCTGCTCATCGGTGTGCGCAGCGAGCACAAGCTCTCCACGGACCACATCCCCATCCTGTACCGCACAGGTGAGTGGGGAGCAGCTCTCCAGGGGCTGCAGGGCATGGGCACACACAGCTGTGTGCTCTGAAATACAGCTTTCAGCTGGAAATTGTAAATGAAACCATAGTTAGAGACCTTCTTTTAAAAGCAAGCTTTTAATCATGCATTCTATCCACCATATACCTCAAGTTGGCCTCTTGTGTTGTAATCAAAGCTTTAATGTCCAGTTATTGCAAGAAAAACACATCTTAGTAGAATGTGGGTAAAATAAAGTATAGTCATGGAATGGTTTGGGTTGGAAGGCACCCTAAGGCTCATCTTGTTCCAACACCCCTGCTGTGGGCAGGGACACCTTCCACTGTCCCAGGGTGCTCCAAGCCCCCTCCAGCCTGGCCTTGGACACTCCAAGGGGTGTTGGAATAGTACAGTATAATAAATTAAACAGTACAGTTAAACTGAAGTCTCTATTCTGCATGTGGCACATTGGCATTTGTGAGCCTGATGGTTTTCAAGAACAAAGATGAGGGAGCTTTGCAGGCTAGAGCTTGGCACTGTCACAGACCTTGCCCCTGCCACCCCACATCATTTGTAGACGCTTTGTGGGACAAAGTCTGTTCATGTGGTCTGTCCCTCCTGCTCTCACATGTGTTCTACCACCACAGACACCCTTGAAAATTAAAAATTACTAAGAATTTCTCTGTAATTCACTGTTGTCAGAGGGGTCTGAGCCTATTCAGTCCCTGGGACCTGGACTTGTGTTCTGAGCAGTGCAGGGATCCAAGGAATTGCTGTCGTGTTCTGCTGCTTCCTAACAACAACTGCTGATACCCTGCTGCAAGAACCAGTCCCAGAAGCTTTGCCTTTTGATTGGATGACTAGCAGTAATATTAATGTATTTATGTAACACTGTATTTTTTACTGATTATCTCAAGTTTGGTCTGGTCTTTTTTCCAATTGCACTTTCAGCTGTACAATCTATGGATCATTCTTTTGATGGAATATCCATAAAAATGGAGGAAGGTGCTGACCAGAGAAAAGCTAACACTTGAAATTTCAGGCAAATCTTCCAGTTCCTTAGGAAAGGAATCACAAATGTGGGACCAAGATGCATTGTCTTTTTAATATGTGGTTATTGCTTTCCGTGTAGTGTAATGAAACATGTGGGAGAATCAAAACTCCTTCTTGATCAGAAACACTGTGAGCAACACACAGGAAAATCCACTCATCCCATTTCAAATATTGGGACATAATGCTCAGCATATGTGCGAAAACTGATGACAGTGAAGGTTGTACTGAGTGTTCCTGCAGCTCTGGCTACAGAAGGAAACAGTGAATTACCTTAAAAATAAACCCCACTAGAGCAGGAGGCTGCTACTAATCCTAATGCAAGCATTGCCCAAAATTCCTTCTGGAGTTTGGGTTGTCAGAGCTGTGTCCTCCCCTGGACCATGGTGTGAGTCTGAGCTGCAGCCTCTGGTGGCAGCACTAAGGTCGGCCTGAGGCTGGGACTTCCTTCCCCTGTTCATTTATCAGGGAGAACCATCTGTTACTCACTTGAAGTGCTTTAAAAGCCAACCCATCACATGATGGGATGAACCAAGCTCACCTCTGAAGCAGGAGAGCCCTTTTCTGTGAGAGGGAGGATCTGGTTGTTGGTGACTGTAAACAAATGGGATTCCACCCTCAGCATAGGCTCAGTGGCCTTGGGCACTCCCTGGGTAAAATATCTGAGATCTCTCTTGCTGGAGGAAAAGCAAACCTGGGTTTGTTGGGAGGTGAACTGTGTTCTCTGCCAGGAGCTGGTTATCTGACTCCAAACATCAGGTGAGATTTTGTTCTCTCTTTACTCAGTGTACCTCTGTCTATATAAAGTTTTTGAAGTAAAATTCTGTAGCCAGGTGAGTTCCCAGGAGCTCTGACCCAAATCCCTCAGCTCGCAGTGGCAGTGAGGTTTTTCTGAGAAGTTGCTCCCCCTGCCCATTTTTGCTGTACCTGGGTAAATTCTCCATTCTTTGGTGAAGAAGGGAAGAGATGAAAAGATTCCTTATGTGTTGCTTCTAAATTGTAGTAAATGAGGGGTTGGTGCAGTAGAGCAACAATCAGATTATTTATGGATAAATGAACAGGCTATGGACAAATCCACAGATAAAATAAAAACCATAACTAGCTGATAATGCTTCCTGTAACTCCCCAGCCCAGCCTTGGTAATTGCACATGCAATGCATGTGTGTATGCACAATAAACATCCTCCAGTGCAAAATCTGTAATGCAGGAAAGCAATGCAACATAATAAAACCAATGCAGGGAAATGCACTATTTTGAGAAACCAAATTTGCATGTTCTGATCAGATCTGGGTGCTTCTGTGGGGGAGTGGCCACTAACAGCTTTGCTCTGTCTCTTCTCAACACCAAATCGGTCTGTCTTGTCTCAACAACAAAAGCATTGTTTTCATCATTTACTCACTTGATAACTGAACTAGCAGGCTCTAAATCAGTGGCTGAGTGGACCTTTTTCACTGAGTATCAACATGAAAGCAGTATTTTTCCTTTACATTTTCATCTGCAGAAGTGGAAATCAGAACACCATGAGCTCTACTTACATCACTGAATCAGATCAGTGTGTAGTAGGTGAAACAACATAAGGATTATGGAATAAATATAGAATGGAGTAACTTCAGTGTTGCTGTTCTTCAGCAATAGTCCCATTTTGGGAGATAAGCTGATTAATCCACCCCCACCCTCCCCATACTCTGCACAATGACTGGCAAATAATATTGCTTGAGGCTGATGCTGAGCAGTAGGTGTTGGGAGCCTCACTTGCATCCCTGATGAACTTCACCACTGAGAAGCAGTTTGGAGAAGGAGGAGGATGAGACAATACTGGGAATCACCAGAGTACTCCAGAAAGGATCCTTGGTGAAATGCTGAACTTTTTGGACAGATTTTTCCAAAGCTGACTCTCAGTCCTGTGTCCTCCAGCAGCCCTGATACCTCCCTGGCAATAGCACAGGTCTGATTTTCTGATCAGGATGAGGTGGTTGTGTTTGGTAGTGCAGGAACAACACTGAGCTCTTAATCCTGGATTTCCTCAGCTGTGTCTGACCAGTGAGCTCAGCCAGACAGAAATAGGTTTGGGTTCCACCTGCAGTGCTTGGGGGAGCAGGGTAGGCACACAGGTGGCAGCTCTGAAAGAACTTCCCCATTGCTGAAAATAAGAGACAAAGAAAGAGCAATGCTGCTCCATTTCTGGGGGCTCAGAGAGTCTCACCAGAGAGGAGGATGGGAGAAACTTCAAATGGCCAACAGGGCAGGTTTAGTGGGGAAATGTAGCTGCTTGTAAAGCCCCTTGAATTCTCTGCTAGGGGAGCCACACAAAACTTTAATTTGGATTTTTTCCTGATACTTTCCTCTAAACTTCAAACTGCACTAGTAATACACTAGCAGACTTACTAAAAAGCAATAAAACTCTTGCAAGCGAACTGAGGATGGGCACAGCAGCCCAAGTGCTGCTCTTCCTTTTGTTGTGCCCACCTGCAGGTATGAAAATAGTGCTTCATGTTGGTACTGTGCCTTGGGGCCTCTGCTGGGTGTCACCTGTGCCAGGTGTGTCACCTGGGCAGCTCCTGACCCTCCTGTGTCCTAGGGAAAGACAAGAAGGGAAGCTGCAACCTATCCCGAGTGGACAGCACCACCTGCCTCTTCCCTGTGGAGGAGAAAGCTGTAGAATATTACTTTGCTTCTGATGCCAGGTAGGATTTTCCAGCATCTCTGGTATATGTGGAAAGATCTTGTTTAAAGTTCTCTTTACAGGAGATGGGGAGGCTGTGGTTTCTTTGTGAATAAAGTAAATTGTGTGTATGTGGCCATTACTTTACAAATACTAACCAAAACAGAGTTGCTGTTGAAGTAATGAACACTGGGCTTGGAATAGAGTGTTACCATTCTTCAGGTTCATCTGTTGGTATGATTCCCCAGTGATAGGAAACCTGAGAGAATACTGACCTAAATTAGCAGGACAGATGCTAATTATGAGGAGAATTGTGTTGATTCTCCAGGGATCTCTGCACACATGCAATTCCTTCATAATCAAAGGTGACACATTGTAATCCCAGAGGAGTGAGGAGAGACCAACTTGGCAGCAGCCTTAGCAGAGTTTTTGGGATTCTCTGGTTCAAGAGAAATGAATGCTTGCTCCAGGAATGTAAAAATAGTTCTGTGGTTGACATCTGCAGCTCTTTCCATCAGAGAATTGTGGAGGTTCTCAGGACAACCTGATATGTTCTGGTTTTAGAGCTTTTCAGTGACACTCCAGGGAGTGCTGCTGGGCAGATCTTGGGTGTCTTAACAGGGGACAGAGTTATCTCTGTTTTTATGGATGGGCAAAGTGAGGTGCAGGGAGGGGCAGTGGCTTATTCTTGGAAAAACCAAGGAAAGAATCTGCTCCTGTGTTTGAGCAGCCTGTGCGCCAGGGCAAATCCCTGCCCTCCTGACTACATAGCTCCAGACAGATCCCATTGCTGCACATGCTACTTTGTCTGAGCAGTTCAGAGCTTCTCCTTAAAGCAGGCCCTGAGATCAATAATGAGCCAGGTTAAAAATCCAGTTCCATTGGCAGGGTGGAAATGCACTTTACAGGAATGGTCTGATTTTAGAAGACGAGGAAATTCCTCAACTCCAGAGCTGCATGTGGGATGAGAGGAAGGGCTGCAGCTCCCCAGAGCAGGATGTGATGTCCCCTGTGTCCCCACAGCGCTGTCATCGAGCACACCAACCGCGTGATCTTCCTGGAGGATGACGACGTGGCGGCCGTGGTGGACGGGCGTCTGTCCATCCACCGCGTCAAGCGCACGGCTGGTGACCACCCAGGCCGGGCCGTGCAGACTCTGCAGATGGAGCTGCAGCAGATCATGAAGGGTGAGAGCTGCTGGCTGGCACCTGAGGGGCATGGGTGCTGTGTCAGTGTGCGAGGGGCTGGAGTCACCTGGTGCCATCCCTGCCCCGAGTGATGACAGGCACTGCTCGGTCCCGTCTGGAGCATCTCCAAGCACAGAGGTCCCACAGCCTGGTCCCGTGCCATATCACCCTTGTGGGGAAACAAGTCCTTACGTGTAATGGGACTTTCCCTCTAGTCGTTGACACCTTACTGAGGAGAATTGTGGGGCTGAGGATTTTGCCTCCTTCTCAGAGCCATCTGGTTTTTCCAAGACTCATCCCTCACAAACTTGCTAGTCTGGATCTGCTCTTCACTGACACCTTCTAGAAACTTGAATCAGGCTCTCATCACGAGCTGATGTTTTGGTAGAAAAAGAAGTATCAATGTACTAATCTTTGGCTGGTCCAAGCTTTTCCCTACATACACAGGAAAAATGGCAATTACCAGGAGGTAATTCAAAATTTAAGTTACCAAGTGGTAAAGTGTTCTGATTTGTTTTCTGTCTTTCTTCATAGGTAACTTCAGCTCATTCATGCAGAAGGAAATATTTGAACAGCCAGAATCTGTTGTTAATACGATGAGAGGAAGGGTCAACTTTGATGACTACACTGGTAATTGAGCTTGAGCCTTCCTCACTCCTGACAGCTCAGTATCCAGCAGTTACTCATGCTGGTTACAGGGGAGGAGGTGGGTGATGGAAACCTTGCTGGTATGAGATGAAGTGTGTGTCAGAGTGCCCCCAGAATTCCATGTGCTGGTGGCAGGGTCCCATTTTATGATGGTTTTTTGCACAGTGGATGATGGAGATGGTAGCATGCTGTTAAGCACTAGTGATCTTGGGAGCTTCTCTCACTTGGCCACCCTGATCTTCCTCTCTGATCTTGCTCACAGTGAACCTGGGTGGGCTGAAGGACCACATCAAGGAGATCCAGAGGTGTCGGCGTCTGATCCTCATCGCCTGTGGCACAAGTTACCATGCAGGAGTGGCAGTGAGTGCTGGGCTCACTGCCAGAATCAGAGAGTGGGGTGGGCTGCAGGGACATTAAAACTCATCCAGTGCCACCCATGCCATGGGCAGGGATACTTCTCACTGTCCCAGGCTGCTCCAAGTCCCATCCAGCCTGGACTTGGACACTTCCAGGGATCCAGGGGCAGCCACAGCTGCTCTGGGCACCCTGTGCCAGGGCCTCTCCACCCTCTCAGGCGAGAGTTTTGTCCTAATAGTTTCATCTAAATCTACCCTTTTCTCAGTTTAAAGCCATTCCCATTTGTTCTGTCACTCCATCCCTTGTCCCAAGTCCCTCTCCAGCTCTCTTGGAGCCCCTTTAGGCACTGGAAGGGGCTCTGAGGCCTCCCTGGAGAGTGTATGGAGTGTGCCAAGCAGATTAAGGATTGATTTCAGGTTAGGGTTAATTCTCACAAGAGGTTTTAGCAGTAATATTTTCCAGTGTGTGGCAGCTCGAAAGCCTTTTTTGTGCAAACACTTACAAACATGATGTAATACCTGACTTCCTGTCCCTCCTTGTGCCAGACCCGCCAGGTGCTGGAAGAGCTGACTGAGTTACCTGTCATGGTGGAGCTGGCCAGTGACTTCCTGGACAGGAACACCCCCGTGTTCAGGGACGATGTCTGCTTCTTCCTCAGCCAGTCAGGTACGGGCTCCCCTCCCCACCCCTCACTCCTCCTGCCCAAAATTGAGGGAGGAAGCAGCAGGGCCCACTTTCGGTGGCTGTCTGTGGGACTGTGTGTGGTGATGTGAGGGAGGACACTCAGATTCCAGGGGTGGGAGCACCAGAGAGGTTCTGCTCCCTTCCTCTGCAGCTGCTACAGGACTCCTGTGGCTGACAGGTGTAACAGGAGTTATATTTCCTTTCTGTGCATCAATCAACAGACTGCAGAGTGCTGCTGAGCTCGAGATGAAGGCAGCTCCACAGCTTCTTTGGAACAGTTTGAGTTCTCTAGTTAAAGCTCCACCATATGGTGGATTGGAGCCACAGAAGAAATTAAACTCTCAAATGTGGTGAATAACAAAAAATCCATCTAACTTGGAATGGAGTAGGAGATAAAAGGCACACTGAGGCATAAAAAATTTATATGAGATATTTCATATTTTCAAGGACAACTGCGATACAGAACTATGTTTTTTCTCCTTAGTTGCATTTCAGGTTTTCATGGCTGATCTTCAGCTGTGACACTAAAACCAATCAGTACTTTGTCTCCACAGCTTAAAACACCCTTTTGGGAGCAATTTTTTTTCTTCTCTGTAGAGATTTTTTTTCTTCTCAGCACCATGTATCTCAGAATATCCTCTCTGGGGGGCTCACGATCAGGTTCTCCCTGAGAGAAACCAGGGGTTTTTGAAGACAGATTTTTGTGTCTCTTAGAGCCAGTCCTGTCCCAGTCTACAGGGAACACTCCTGAGGGCACACAAGGGGCTCCATCCTTCCCTGAGGTGTTGGATGTGGCAAACTAACAAAGATTTTCTGGAACCTCATCTTGCTCATCTGGCAGTGCAAACCCAAAGTAAACGCTGAGCTCAAATCACTTGTTCCCACCACCTGTAAATCTGTTTTTAGAATAGATTCCCACCCTGCATGTCTGGCTTTGAGTGGGGCACTGTGCAAGACAGGTTTGGGCACTAAGGACAAAGGTACTGACCTCACCTGGGGGGTTTTGTTCTTTCCTGTCACCTTATGTGTGCAGGAGTGCTCAGAGCTGTGTCCTTCAGGGCTAAAGCAAATTGGTGACATGAGCTGGAAGGCACAGCAACTTCTATTCACAGCCCACTTCCGGTGCTCAGCCCATGAGCAGCTCAAGACATCCCTGAAATGTGTTTTGCCCCCATACCTCCCTGCCCAGATGAATTTTTATTAACCAGGAAAATTAATAAAGTCCATTTTTGTTAAAGGGACAACCCATGAACTCCTTTTTTTTAAACCGTAGCAGAACACTGGCTTTTCCTTACACCAAATGCTGCAGATAGGTTTTGTGTTTTCTGAGTGTCACTGCCCTGTGTTTAGGGTTCACACTTGATGTGCTGGGGCTGAAGTGGCTGCTGCCACCTCCTTGGCTTGTGGGGAGCACAAACCCTGGGGCTCTGTTTGAAGAGTTGGTGCATTTCCCACCCACAGTGGCAGCAGCACTGAGCACCTATCCCTGTGCTTCCCTGTGTTCCAGGGGAAACAGCAGACACTCTGATGTGCCTTCGGTACTGCAAGGAGAGAGGAGCCCTGACCGTGGGCATCACCAACACCGTGGGCAGCTCCATCTCCCGCGAGACCGACTGCGGGGTGCACATCAATGCGGGCCCCGAGATCGGTGTGGCCAGCACCAAGGTGAGGCTCAGCCCACAGCCCTCCTTGATTTTACTTGGTGTTCTTGCCTCTGGAATCCCTCCTGAAAGGCCTGGCTGTGACAGAGCCCACTGTTTACCTGCTGCTGCTGATGGCGATGCAGTTACAGACCAGCAGCACCCTGTGTGTTCTTTGCAGAAGGCCTTTTTGGTCTCTTTTAAAAATGAAATAATGGAAGGAAACTGCATTAAACATTGAAAACAAATGGGTCTCAGAGGGAATGATTCCCTAAGAGGCCAGAATTCTCTTTGCCATTGTTTGTCTTGAGGTGTAGGCTCAGTTTAAACTAAGGTCAGAGATGAAAAAGGAAATTAATAGAGAAGATAATGGAAACTTTGTCTGCATGTAACTCCCTCACTGGCTCTGCTTTACCAAAGAAAATGGGATATTAAAACTATACTTTTAACAAATAAGGGAACGGTCTTTTACAGAAACCTACTATTTGTGTCCAGATAACAGGATTATTCTGGTTATGTATGATACAGTATAAAATAACTTACTTTGCTGCGTTTCATTTTGGTGAAGTGCTTCTGCATGGTGAAATCTGCTTTGGTTTAGTTATATTTAGAGGCGAGATGATGTCAATCTGTTACATAAATTCAGCCAAAAGCCACATTTGAGTTTAATAGTTCATTGGGGAGTTTGATCATGGAAAATTCATGAGTCTCTTACAAGAAACTGTTGAATGAGCTGTTTGTCTCTGTTGTTTTCACATGGACAACAGTTACAGTTTGGAGATAAATGGGATTTTTTCTCTGATGATGTGGGGAGTTACCAAAGCTGTGCATATATAAAATAAGAACTTGAAAAGTTTCTGCCCTGAGGTTGCCCAGAACTTCTTTTGAGAATATTCTAAACATCCCAGGCATGTTAATGTGGCTGCTGGGTGCTGTGGACTTCTGCAGCCTCCAGCTGCATAAAGCAGAGCAGCTCCCATTCCACAGCAGACTCCTCCAGGCAGCATAAGTGCAGCTTTTCTGGATTCTTTCAGAGCCGTTTCAATCTCCTCCAGTGCAGCTACATGGAAGTTTGTCTGGTCATTGCTTAGGAAGGGATAAAAAATATTCCACACCTTGATCTTAACTCTGGATGTGTTCAGTGCCAGTCTGGCCCCAAGCTCTTTCCATAGTGTTTGTCCTGCAAGGATCTCAGAGGCCAAACTGCAGCTGCTGTTTCAGTGTCCCTCAGGTGTCCCTGTGACCAGACCTGCCCTGATGAGAGCCCTCCTGTCACCTGTCTGTGCAGGGATTCCCCTCAAAGGCAGGGACAGTTCTTGCAGACAGGGAAGGAGTTCAGGAGAGTCTGTTCTTAAAGAAGAGAGGTGGGAAGTCACAGCTGCCTTTATGTTCCCTGAGTGTGGTCCAAAAAAATCCCAGCTGGTTGAGATTGGTTGTCGTGGGCCTCCACCAAGCATCTCCTGTCAGGACCCTGCTGCTCTTCAGTCTTCTCAGGAGTCACTTGCAGTAAAGGAGGACATGGGCATGGTCACAAAATAGGGTTTAGCAATTACCAGGGAATCTTAGAATATAAAATCTTGGTGGTTGTGTCTGAATCTCCTGGAGTATGAGGAGATCATCACGTGCCTCCATTGAGATGTGCTCAAGTGAGATTTCCCTTGTGAGCCCACGTTCATTTTTGCTGCTAACTTGGAGTCAAAGCTGCCACTTGGTGTTGTGTTGAGAACAAAGGCACAGCTGGGCTGAGGATTTCAGCTGTTTGGTCCAGCAGTGACGTTTCTCTCATGCCCCATGCCAGGCCTACACCAGCCAGTTCGTGTCCCTGGTGATGTTTGCCCTGATGATGTGTGATGACAGGATCTCCATGCAGGAGCGGCGCAAGGAGATCATGCGGGGGCTCAAGGGGCTGCCAGGTAGGACCCTGGGCAGGGGGAGCTCAGCAGGGCTGGACCTGCAGAGGGGCTGGGGGGGTCCGGAGGGCAGCAGGGCTGTCACAATTCCTCGTAGCCACGTTCCCTCAGGTGTCTCCAGGCCACCAAACTGGACCAGTAAAGCTCTGAGCCCAGGGGTCTTACGGGTCACTGCTGGCTGTGTGAGTGAGGAGTGAGTCGGGTGTGCAGTGTGAGGCACACACATGAGCACACTCAATCTATGTTCTTCCTCTTCTCTCTAGACTTGATTAAAGAAGTGCTGAGCATGGATGATGAGATCCAGAAGCTGGCTACAGAGCTGTACCATCAGAAGTCTGTCCTCATCATGGGACGTGGCTACCACTACGCCACATGTCTGGAAGGAGCCTTGGTAAGATTTCTTTGTTTAAGGCTGGCTCAGACACAGCCACAGACTTCAGACCTCTGCACGGGGAACAACATCTGGTTCCAAGTGCAGCTCTAAATGCAGCCATGGCTCTGGTGTGTTAGCCAGCACTGGGTTAAATGGAGGGTCCTGGGATAGGGTGCCCAGAGAAGCTGTGGCTGCCCATGGATCCCTGGAAGTGCCCAAGGCCGGGTTGGATGTGGCTTGGAGCAGCCTGGGTCAGTGGAAGATGTCCCTGCCCAGTGGGACTGGATGGGCTTCAAGGTTCCAACCCAAACTGTGCCATGGTTACAAATATCTAAAAGTCACTGTAACATTGCTGAGGCTGCTGCTGGAAGATTCCCATGTCACAGTCTGCAGTGGTTTGGAAGGGTGTATTTTTCATGTTCACAGTGGGAGTGCTTTACGAGGCACCCTAATAAAAGAAAAACTGAGCATGTACTTTCCAAATCCATATATTGCAGTTTTTACACTTGAGGAGATTCCTGTTATTCTCATTGCTGTCCCCACTGCTGTGCAAACGTGTCCTCTTTGCCTTTGCCAGCCCAGTCAGGCTGGGAGGGTGGCTGTGGTGGTTTGGTGGCACAACTGGAAATGTTGGTGGCTGCAAACAGCCTAGCTCAGGGGCACTGCTTGGATCTGGGTTTCTGGCCTGACTTGTCTGCATCTGAGAAGAGCCAGAACTGAGTTTTACAAAGTGCAAGAATTCACAGAGATGGTTAAAAAAGCATTACAAGGTTGCTCAAAGGTTTATGAATTCTTTTTCCCCCTCTAGAAAATTAAAGAAATCACCTACATGCACTCGGAAGGCATCCTGGCCGGGGAGCTGAAGCACGGCCCCCTGGCCCTGGTGGACAAGCTCATGCCTGTGA
This sequence comes from Pycnonotus jocosus, assembly GCA_013400435.1. Lineage (NCBI taxonomy): Eukaryota > Metazoa > Chordata > Aves > Passeriformes > Pycnonotidae > Pycnonotus > Pycnonotus jocosus. The sequence continues at coordinate 104,898 of VWYP01009391.1, read as the reverse complement.
TCATGATCATCATGAGAGACCACACCTATGCCAAGTGCCAGAACGCTCTCCAGCAGGTCATTGCACGGCAGGTGAGGGCCTGGCAAGGTCTGCAGTGCACCAGAGGTGATGCTTTTAAATAGAAAAGCAGTTCACAGCAGTGACACCGTTCACTTTGGCGTCACTGTCCATGTGAATTCAGTAAATACTGAGGGCATTTCAAAAGCAGGTTTTGCAGCAATTGCAGAATCTGGCATGGTCTGTTTTACCCTTAAATACCCCACAGGGCTGCCCAGGATATATGAAGCTGTTGGTTCTAAATTAAGTAATAAATGTTGCCGTTGGCACTCTTCACAGAAGCGAGAAAAGAACCTTCCAGATCTGTTTTCCTTCAGCATTTCCCTCTGTTGCAGGGCCGGCCTGTGGTGATTTGTGACAAGGAGGACATTGAGACCATTAAGAACAACAAAAGAACAATCAAAGTTCCCCACTCAGTGGACTGTCTGCAGGGGATCCTGAGTGTGATCCCCCTCCAGCTGCTGGCCTTCCACCTGGCCGTGCTCAGGGGCTACGATGTGAGTACAGCATTCCTTCCCCCTGCACTCCTGTGTGCTGCTGTGTGCTGGGTGATGCTGCAAGGCTCGGGGGGTTGTCTGTGCCACTGCTTGAGCTGCTGGAATGCCCAGGGCCAGGGGTAGTCGTGGCCAGTGCAGAACTGGGAGGAGGCCCAGTACGCATGGCTGAGTCTGGTGCAGCTGAGCTGGGATGTGTGGCTGTGGTCTGGTAGGAGCAGCCAGGCTCTGGAGGGCTGGTAGGGAGCTAAAGGGAAGGTGACAATCCTCAGAAGGGTGTTTGGCAAACAGTTTGGTGTTAGCTGTTTGATCTTAATACAGACACTGGCCTTTACCAGTTATCAGTGACCTCTTACCACCTGAGCACTGGAACGTGGACTAAAGGGACTCGCTTCTTAGTTCTGACAGAGGAGTTGTAACAATTAAGGTGGTGGACTTTTTTCTGCACTGATTGTCCTAAATTAACGTGAGAATATGTTGGATTGTTTTCAGTTGAAACAGAACAGACATTCCACATGTTACAAAGTTACACACAAACAAACAAAGTGTGTAAATACTCACGAGCCTGTTCTTTCTCCTCCCTCTCTGCAGGTTGATTTTCCAAGAAATCTGGCCAAGTCCGTAACTGTAGAGTGAAAGATCATCTGAATCATAGGGGCAAAGGGGAATTAAATGAAAGACTTTTTTTGGTACCAAAATAACTCGATTTTAAAGCCCCCTAGGTAAATCTTATTTTGGTAAATCTTTGTTTGTGTATAAGATCACCATAATTTCATTACATTAGTGATTGTCCAGTTGATTCCACATGCTATGTCAATGGCTCTGGGTTTTTTTGATCAATAGACTTTCCTGAAAGATGTTAAATGGTTTTCCTTAAAGATTGCTGAGTCTTGTAGGTAAGGGGCCCTCCACTTTACTCTGAGCTGATACCATTATCTCTTATGCAATGTGGCTCATTCCAGTCACTGATGAGAAACCTCTGAAGGAATGAATCAATATCCTGTCATGCTCTCAGGCAGTGAAGCAGGAGACCAGAACACGCAACTGGAACAAGAGCTGGTACTGGTCATGCTTGTGCAGATACTTTTCAAGTGAACAAAACTGCAGGCAAGCCTTTGGGGTAAATTCCTGCCTCAGGTGCAAAAGGGAATTCAGCTGAGCTGTCACAGCCACCTCACTCCTGGGCAAATGGTGCATGTGCCAAGGAGATAACGCTGCTCCAGAAGAGTTTTATCTATGCCAAAAACATAGCAAGTGACAATCTCGTAGCCATGGTGGCCACAAATGGTGCCATGTGACCCCAGCATGGCTGGTGAGACCCACCCCAGCTGGGACTGGGAGCTCTGGCTGACCAGTGGGGTGAGGGCAAAGAGGAGTGACCAGTGCTAGTTCTCAGCTGGTACCTGTTGCTGCTGGTAGTTGTTTGGGATTTTTTAAAACAAGTGGAAGTTTTCCTGTGCTGAGGATTTTCCCCTCAAACTAAGGAGCACTAGGGCACTTTGAGGACACCTGAATGACCCAGTTCTGTGCACACACCTGAGTGACCCAGCTCTGTAACACACCTGAAGGGGATAAAAAGGCTCCATAAACATGACAGGAATAAATACCTGGGTAATATTTCTGTAACAAGCTTGAAGAGAATCAAAAATGACACAGAAAATATATCTTCAGGACTTAAAACCTGACTTTTTCAGAGTCATCAAAGGGCAGTTACTATATATTTCCTGATGTGACAAGGTGAATTTCCTCCCATCTTGCTGGATTTTGAATTAGCTTCACACAGGCACTATAAAACCATGCCACAAGGTATAAAATAGTGCTGGTGAATATTCCAGGTCATTTACTCCCATGAAAAATGGCTTTAGCAAATGCAGTGCCTGGGGACTGCCCAGTGCCCTGCCAACCCCAGTTCTCCTGGCACAGGGTGCCAGTGCTGAGCAGCCACGACCCAGGCTGGTCCGTGGCTGCCCTGAGCAAGGTATTCCCAAAGACTCTGTGGCAATTCTGGTTTGTATAAACCCACAGGGACTATTTCATTTCAATTCAGTGTCAGCTCAAGGCTCAGTTTCATTATGAGAATGAAATGCTGCATGCCAGGAAACAGCTTTCTCAAAGCCAGTGTATGTGTTTATTAATCTGTCATATTCATACTATTAATTCATGAACACATTGTGTTGCCAGTGTCTGTTTAAGAACAAAGCAGTAAATGCTGCATTTTAGTTCAGCAAATGCTATATGTGAGGCACTGCCCTGTTACAGCTGTGCCTCTGCCTGACCATAACCTGTAGCCCTCCTTCCCTGCTTCATTGGAGGATGATAATTGTCCTTAAGGGAAAAACAAGGCAGGTGCAGTGCTCATGGGTGGGAGACAGCTCCTCCTCCTTTTCCTCCTCCCACCAGCTTGCTTAAGAAAACCTGTGCAGGGCTGGATCCAGGCTTGGGTCCCCTGAGTGCCCCTGGCACAGGGGTGTGCAGTGTCCCATCCTTTGTTCTCAGAGACAAAGGATGTATGAGATCCCATGTAAAACAGCCCCACAAAGGGAATTTTTAAAGATGCTTTTTCTCCACCTGCAGCCAGAATTGCTTTTATCCTGCCTTGCACAGAGGGCTGCCCGTGGGCAGGGGGGCAGACACCCCTGTGAACACAAGCTGCTGTTCAGTAGAAGTTTTTTAGTGCAAGCTATTACACGTTTGTGAAAGTTGTGTACAAAGAGGACCAAAGAACAGGAGTCTGAGTTAGAAATGTCCAGTCTGACAGTGGAGCTGTAGAGGTTGTGCTGAGCTTTCTGGGTTTGTGCTGTGCCAGACAAATCCCTATTCCTTGTAGCTGGAGGCACTGATGGGGCAGGGGAACAGGTAGTGCCCACCCCTTCCTCCTGCCAGCAAACTGCCTGGAATGTCAAACTCTGCCTGCCAAAACTGAGGGCTTGGAGCTGTTGCAGTGAGGCTGATGGATGCTGTAAGCTCAGTCTCAAAGGATGCTCTGGAGCACACCTGTATGAAGAATTTCTCTGCTGAGCGTGGCAGGGAACCTGTTAAGCATCTCACTGTTGTTGTTGCCATGCAGTGTGAAGTGAGAATGTACAAAGGACTCTTTCTAGCTTTCCTTACCTCATTTTGTCCACATGTTACATTTCGATGAACAGATGATGTTTCTCTTTTCCTTAGAAAACTTTTAGGATGTCTTGTGGTATTTATTAACAGCCAGTCTTCTGCTCTCCCAAATGAATGTTTTGCTTACTGAGCCAATGAAATTCTGCTTCCTTACTGAGGTATTGAAAAATTCAGTAGCCCTGTCCCTAAAATTGAGCCACAGGTAAATACAAAGTACAGACCAAGGCCTTTGCCATCTGGAATAGCAGCTTCTATTCCTGCCTACTTTGGTCACAATTCATTTTGGTGTAACTCTGTTCCTCATCTGCAGGGACTCAGAGGGAAGCCCTGAGGTTTTGGGGTGTTTTAATTACCAAAAACCAGAGAGCTCCCAGCTCAGCACATGTTTCTGCCCAGCAGTTCTCACACAGATTCCATACACATGGAAGTAAGGCTGCACATGGAATATGCTGCAGACAGAAAGGGGTTTTTTTTACCCCTGGCTCTGCTGCAGAAAGGCTGTGGGCAGTTTTTTCCCAGATTTGCCATAGTCAGCACTCTGTGCATGTTCTTACCAAGAGTCCATCAGTGCCTGGGGGCTGTCCCTGGGCAGGGCCATCTCCTGTGTGAGGTGGGGACACCCTTCTGTCCAAAAAGCTGCCTGGACACCCTGTGTTGGGTCAGGCTCAACCTCCTGTGTTGAGAGAGCCAAAGCATCACCCAGAGCCTTTCCCAGCCACGTGGGATGGAGCTTGTGGGCCTCACACAGAACCCTCAGTCTGGAGCCTTAAGCCCAGCCCAGACACGGAGGTCTGGTTGAGCTGCAGAGTGAAGCCTCTAAAGGCACAAATCAAAACCCCACCAGTGCAGCATTGGGCCTTTCCCTTCCCTGACTGTCCCTGGGAGTCCTTGATGCCACAAACAAGGTGCTTGGTGGCCGTGTTGGATGGAGGGAGAGACTAAACTAGCTTAAGTAGCACGTCACTGTTTGGCTGTGGCTAATTTTAGATCCTGCCTGAATGTACCAAACTTGCCTCAAAGCATGGAGTCCCTCCCTACTCTTCAGCAGAAGCAGGAAGAAGAAAAAACAGAAGTATTTGGGTTGGGGAAAAAAAGAAAAAAAAAAAGGAAAGTAAACTATTTGCCTTCAATTCAGTTTCTGTAAATAGACATTTGAGTGGCAAACCCACATTTCCTCCCTTGTAGATTCTCTGCCTCTGCTGTACATATCCAGCTGGCTTGGGTTGTGGGGACCAGACTGTACTGTGTTTTTGTCATGTGCTGTATGCAGAAGATGTCTTACTTTTGTCTGTAGTGTTCTATAATTTGGGTTTTGTCTCTTTGCTTATTTTTTTTGTATCTCACCCTTTGAATAAAATCAAGTGCCCTACATTATACAAACTGAATTACTGGTCTTTAGTTAAATCCATTAAGAAGAGGTAACCCGTGTGGAAGTTAAGAGCTGGATCTAGAAAGGAGAAAACCTCCAGGCTTAACTCGCCCCTCTCCTGACCAGCGAGGCTGTTTTCAGGTCAGACATTCAGCCTGTATTTCATTTTTCATATTTCACCTGTCCTTTCCTAACTGTGATTTTTTTCCACTCTACAAGAAAGCTTGTGAAATGCCCCTAAGGCAGAACTGTTTCTATACCTTAATTCTTACTTAATTACATTATTTAATTATCACCGAGACAGCTGCAGTCAGCACAGCCCATACCTGGCCCGTGCTCAGTGAGTGTAACTCACATTCCACAGCTTCTGAAATCTCAGCTGCTTTTCCAAGGGGGAGCTTCATGTGGGTGAGGCTGAGCTGGGACCATGAGGGTCAGGTCAGACCAGTGCCAGGGGCTCAGGGCTTGGTCTGGGCTAAAACACACCTGGCTGACTGTGAGGGAATCCCATGGTGACAAAACACTGGAATTCCACCCCCTTTCTCTTGGACCTTTCGTGGATTCATTTCTGCAGGGATCTTCGTCTCTCCACGGGAGCAGCATCAAACTCCAGCGTTAGTTTTCTTAGCAAAGGCTAAGAAAAAGCTCAGGCTTCTCCTCTCAAAGACCTTTCCTCTACAAGAACCAGCACTGAAAGGTCCTGAGGCTCCTCTCTAGGGCTTGGAACTTGCAGTGTGGCCATGAGAGCACAAGGGAAGTTGGCAGCAGGACTCTGCATAGAAACTCTTCAACCCTGCACAGTTTGTCTCGTATAAGCTGATAAATAAACTCCCAGAAGCCAAGTGAGACAGGCACAACATTCGGTTTGAATAAATTATATTAGACTGACTGCTCCAGAATAGTGTAGAAGCAGCACCTGTTCTTTGCCTCGGATAGGTACAAGCTATTGCTGATTGCAATAATATTGCTAATTGCCTTCCCCAGAAAGGCACAGGCACAGCCAGCCCGTGGGGTGAGCACACGGAAGGTGACAGCCACGCCCTGTGCACAGGGAGGAGCAGCAGCTGTGACTTGGCGAATTGTGGCTCCTGAGCCCTGGGTGCTCTCAGCAGCCCCCAGAAACCATTCCCAGGGCCAGAGCAGCCCCACAGCACTTACAGCATCACCCAGGAGGCTTTAAGGGCCTCAGCTTTAGTGACAGCTGACAGGACATCCTGGGAAATAGGGAAAAAATGCTGCACAGGGATGGGAATTCACCTCAGTGGGGCCAGTTCCAGCTGAGCTCTGCACAGCCCAGTGCCATTCCAGGAGACAGGAGACAGTGCTGTCCTTTCCTAAACCCTCTGCTCCTGCTCTGGTGGCACAGCCAGATGTGGATAGACCCACACAGCCACGGCTCCTGGACAGGCTTGGCCTCCTCAGCTCCAGCCCATGCAGAAAAGCTGTGTTTCTGCCAGCCTGACCCCAAACCCACTCTGTGTGCTTCAAAAGAAGCCATTTCTGACCTGTTTTCATGCATTTATCCTGTGGTTGAAATACAGCATAGGCACCTGAAGGAAGAAAAGCTGCCTCACCAGGATGGTCCATTCAGTGCTGAGGAGGTTACCCAGCCCCCAGGAAAATCAGACCCACAAATCAGACAGGACAGGACTTCTTCCCCCTCCTCAGGCTCATTCTTAGTTTTTTAGGTCAGATAAAATATGTTCCCATGGTCCTTACAAATTCCTATGGAAATGAGCTTAAACAAACAGGCTGTGGAGGGATGCAAGATCCTACAAAGCAGCGAGGCCAGGCACACTGGGACACTCATGGTGACACCACAGCCCTGAGCTGGGCCCAGTGAGGTTCCCCAGGGCACTGGGACCATGTGCAGGATGGGGCCAGCACGGGAGGCCTGGCCAGAGTGGGGGGAGGTCACCCGAGGTCCTTGTTCAGGACAAAATGACCAAATTATCTGCACAGGCAAAGCCCAGCTGCACCAAAGAGCAGCAATCAGCAAACCTGCAGGGGAGTAGCTGGGGTCTCCTTCCCTCCCTGCTCCTCTCCTTCCCTCCTTGCTCCTCCATTCCCTCCCTGCTCCTCTCCTTCCCTCCCTGTTCCTCCATTCCCTCCCTGCTCCTCTCCTTCCCTCCCTGTTCCTCCATTCCCTCCCAGCTCCTCTCCTTCCCCCTCTCTCCAGCATTACCTGCACCAGGGAAGGGATGGCCAGAGCCTCCGTGCCAGAGTGGCCAGTCCAGCTCTGCTTGCACAGCTCCGGAGTCCCCAGCAGGGCAGGGCAGGGGACACACAGGTGCTAAAGGTGTGGCACAGTCTCTCCTGTCTGTGAGCAGGCAGTTCCTGGCAGGAAGGATTGCCTGCCTCCCCTCCCTGCTGTCCCCAGGACCTGTCCTTGAGCTCCCATCTGGGTCCTTCTGGCACCTGGGGCTGGGCTGGACACACACGGGGGGGATGTTGGCACCCCCAGGGGATGTGCCTGGAGTTGGCTGTGTAACCAAAGCCACCCTACAGTGCATGGATGGTGGGAAAAACTGCCTGGAGCCACAAAAGCTCCTCTCCAGTACAAGAGCAGCACAGACAGAACGGCCCCTGTGGTCAAGGCCACTCTGAGCTGTGGCAGGGACTCACATTCCTGCTGCCATTTCCTGCAGCAGCTCCTTTCCCCAGTCCTGGAACTGCTGACAATGAAAATTGTCCTCTGCCCAGACAGCCCCAGCAGGCCTTGCCTGAGGAAACTCCAAGCACACGGGACCCAGGGCAGAACAGGATGGCCACACTCAGAGGGTGACCCCCGACCTCCCTGGTGACACAACACCAGGCCTGACCCTCCAGCCATCACCCTCTGGAATTCAGGGTGGATTTCAGAACTGCACAAAGCTGGGAATGATGCACTCAAGAAAAATTCCCACTGGGCCAAACCATGAGGAGCGACAGGTTTCTGTGACCCAGGGAATGTGTGACAGCCCTGGCTGATGGAGGATGGCCGTTCTCATCCTCCTCCTCTCCACCTGAGCCTGGCACAGCCACATCCCCTCCCTCAGGCCCTCAGGAAAGCTCTGAAGTGTTGGATGAATCAAGTGCCTCTGTGGATGGATGAAGTGGTCCAGAATGTCCACACAGGATGCCAGCCAAGCCAGGCAGGGGCTGTTGTTTTTATGGCTGCCTGTCCCTTTTGCAGGTGGATCATTCCCTGCCCCCAGGGCTGTTGTTTTTATGGCTGCCTGTCCCTTTTGCAGGTCGATCGCATCGCCGCCTCCAGAGACTGAGCACCAGCACTGCCCCCGGAGCTGCTGCAGCGCCCCAGGGCCTTGAGGAGCAGGAGCCAGGGGTGAGCGAGGGCAGCCAGACCCTGCCTGGGGGTGACACAACGCCCAGAGTGACACTGGCCCCAGGGTGACACTATCCCCGGGGTGACACCATCCCAGGGGTGACATTGGCCCTAGAGTGAAACCATCGCAGGAGTGACACTATCTCAAGGGTGGCAGCACCCCTGGCTCAGCCCAGGCCCCACCGAGGCCCCAGTCTCTGCTCCACAGCCCAGTACAGCACCCTAAATGTGAGTGTTAAGCACTGAACAAAGCCTAGAGCCACCCCTGGGTAGGTGACACCCTCACTGGTCACTCTGCTTGCTGATTGTGTTTAGCACTGGAGTTCTTGTCTTGTTTGTAGGTTTTAAACAATAAAAGTCTCCAAAGATTATCTAGGTTTTTAGAGCAATTGCCAAAAGTGGAGTGTTTTGCTTTAGAAATGCCAATTTGTCTCTTCTTGGATGGTTCCTTCCCTCCTTGGCTTCTGCAGCCCAGGAAACAAAGCCAAGTTCATGACCCCTCCCTGCTCCCCCTTCTTTCCCCATTCAGTGACAGCTCTGAGCGCTTGGACTCAAATTTCCCTCCTGGGCCTTCAGTCCTGGTGGTGGCTTTGCCACAAGAGCCTGGACAGTCCTGCACTTTGTTCAGCACCCCAGACCCATGGTGACAAGGACAGTTAGTTATTGGATTTCTAATTCCGATATTCAGGTGCTCAGAGTCTTTTTGGCCTCCTGGATGTTTCAGGGCAGACACAAGAAAGAGACAGAGGCTTCAAGGTTCAGTTTTTTCTCCAAGGTCTATCATGATGTTTATTCTTTCCTTCTTATCTCATAGTTCACTCTGTCCTCAGTGAGGACTGTTCTGAACACCGGCCATCAGGGAACTCCTCGTCCCCCAAAAGCTTGTCCCCTTTTATACAGATTATTCTGAACATATTGTTCACCATTTCCTACCAATGTCCACCATCCACACCAAACAGGTCATCTCCACTTGGCCCAATCTCCACAAGCCACATTGTGCCAACGTCACAGCAGAAAATGGAGGTGAAGAAGAAGAAGAAGAAAAGCCTTAGGGACCACCCCAAAATCTCCATCTTGTCTCCATCTACTTCTATTATAGAAAACCTAAAACTACATATTTCTCACTCTGTGATAAACTAAACTACTGGATTTCACACTCTTGAAATTTGTAATTCATCTCTGCCTTGTGCCATGGTCTGTGACCCCCATGGACAGAACTGAAACCCCCCTGTTCACTCCCTTGGACAGGGCTGTAAACACCCTGTGCTGGGGTCAATCCTTCTTGTTCAGTTCCCAGACTGTCTGGTCAGGGTCTCCTGAGCTTCCAGGGCAGCCAAAGAGATGCCCTGGGTTCCGACAGTTAGTCACAAATATCCCAATCCACCCCAAAGACCCACTGAGGTCTCCATAGCAAGCTCCTAGGAACAGAGAAAATGTTCCACAGAGTTAGATGAGGAAACCCCAAGGTTGTGTGGGATGCAGAGGAGCAGAGGTTTGGTGTCCACACCGGGGAAGCCCAGCATGAATCAGCTCCTCCGATGAAAGTGCATTTAAAAATTAATACAGAACAAAAGTGTTCCAGGCTGCACCAGCCTTAATTGGACTGAGAAAGCCATGCTGGGAAAAGCTTTGATGCTTTTACACAAAACCAAAGCACCAGCAGTGCAGAGTGTGTCCAAGGGCTGGACCAGCCCCTCCTGCCCCTGCTCCTCAGCAGCAGCTCCACTCCTGTTGCAGACTGGTGCAGCTCTGTGAGAAATTGCTACCTGAGACAGCATCCCCTTTTCTCCCTGGGCTAGAGATCCCCTGAGCTTCTCCAGCAGCCCCCTCCCTCCTCCCTGGATCATGGGGAGCAGCTCTGGGATCCGTCAGCGTTTATGTATCACAAACTGCAGCACTCTGGGCTCGGCACGAAACATCCCGCAGCTCATCCCTTCCCTGCTGCACAGGGACAGGAGGAGGGAACAAACCCAGCCCAGACCAACACCCTGAAGTTCCAGTGCACTGATTTATCACCGAGCTGGCTGCAGACAGGCACACAGACAGACAGACAGACATCCCCAGTGCAGTGTTTTATCACCGAGCTGGCTGCAGACAGGCACACAGACAGACAGACAGACAGACAGACATCCCCAGTGCAGATGATGCTGCCTCGCTGTCTCCCTGTGGACTTCACTGCAATGAAATCATATTCCAACAAGAGTGGGGAGGCAGGAAAAAAGCAGTCAAGAATTTCTGGACAGGAAATAGATGGGAAGAGGAGGGAAAAGGATTAAATGGGAGTGTGAGGGACATGACCAGTTCACTGCTCTGTCCTCTCCTGCAGCCAAAGGGGGAGGTATCCACAGGGTCCCCATTCCCACAGGCTCCGGTCCCCATGGTGGTGGCACCCCTTTCTCCAAGGTCTGTGCCCAGAAGGAGTTGGCATCCCTTGAATCCAAAGGCATTTTCTGCAAACACAGCAGGGAGCACAGGGAAAGGAACATCTCAGAGAATTCCCTGACAGGCACACGGACACTGCAGTAACCACCCCAAATGAAATCAAACCTCTTCTCTGTCAGCTGAGCTCAGAACTGAACTTGTTTAGCTCCTGTTGGGGTTTGTCTGCAGCAGGGAGGAACCAAGGACCAGGGCCAGGGCCACTTGTGGTGGCAGCAGAGCTTCCTTGCAGGAGGAGCCCATCACCACAGCTCTCCCCAGCTGTCACTGGGATAACTGGGGAGAAAACTCTCAGAGAAACCACCCAAAGCCTCCAGCCATGAGCACCCATCGGCTCAGGCCTTTATAGAAGGGATCCATGAGGCTGTCTGTAACTGTGACCCTGCCAAGATGCTTTAGATGTCTGCACCAGAGCACAGAGTAACAGTTGTTAGCTTGAAAAATACATTAGACCTTAAAAAGGCCTCTGGTAAAAAGAAAGAAAGAAAGAAAGAAAGAAAGAAAGAAAGAAAGAAAGAAAGAAAGAAAGAAAGAGAAAAAAAAAAAAAAGGTGGGCATAGAGGAAGGAGAAAAAATGGTTTCTTTTTAAGTTTTGGCCAGACCACAGTTTTCAGTATATATTCTTTTCAGATAAATAATTTGCCATTGTTGTTTTCTGATAATAGAACAAATAAAGCTCTCTTGTTTAAAGCCTAGATCTACTTCATTGGGAAATGAAAATATTTCCTCTGGGGCTCAGCACTCTCCTCCCTTAAATACCACAGCAGATGTGGTGAGGGGAAGATCTCCCAGCAGAAGCTCTGCCCTGCACACCCCCAGCAGTGCCACTCATGTCCCTGGTGTCACATGTCCCTTGTGGCCCTTGTGTCCCTCGTGTCCCACCCCTGGGGCCAGTGGGAAGTTTCCTCCCTCCCTCCCACACAGTGATTTCTGTGATTTCCCCTCTTCAAACTGGTTCCAGAGCTGTTCTGCTGTGGGAGTTCAGACATGTCAGAATTCCTTCTCCAAACCCAGATTTGGCTCACTGTGAATTATTTATGGTGCTCCGTGACCCCTGCCTGCCAACACTGAATAATGAAAGATCCCTTAAGCCAACAGGATCCCTACCTGCAGTTCCCCATGAAGATCTGTGTTTATCCTGCTGAACCAATGGATTCTCTGGCTATTTTCCAGCAGTTTGTGCCTTGTTTTCTCTCCCTTGCACTTGGGTCTGTTTCTTATTTATTTAATTTTGTGTTGTGGGAATGTAAAAATGTGCCACACGGGATGAGGCTGGTGGCCTGGGTGGTCCCACTCTTGGCTCAGCCTGTGCCTGAGCCAGCCAAGCTGCTGCAGTCAGAAATGTGGAAGGGCTGGGAAGTGAAGGCCAAACCTCGCAGTCCCTGGGCCATCAAACCTCCTTGCAGAGCACAGAGAGCAGGATACCCCAGAGCTGTCCCCAGACACAGCTCCTGCTGCTGCTCAGGGCAGGCAGAACCTGTCAGTGAGGGACAGACCCCTCACAGCCAGAGCCCATCCTGGAGATGGGCAAATCAACCAAACAGGGAAATTTGGGCTGGAAAACGGCACAGGTGGGGACCAGGACTCCTCTGGTTGGTGACACCAGGCACTGAGGGGGTTTAACCCAGCACAGCTGCAGGAACCTGGGGGATGATGCTGCACCACAATGGCCAGGAGCAAAACTGGCCTCAGACAAGCAGATAGTTACCTCCATATTTGCAGCAATAACTAAACTTCCCCTTGCCTGCTCTAGAGAACATTTGGATGTTTAAAGAACCAGGAATCTGCTAACAGGAATTAATCCTGAGTGTCTTTGTCAAAAAACCCCCAGAATTATTCAGCAGTGCCAGTCCAAAGGGACCACAACAGAACCATGTGTAAAGCAAGAGGGACCAGGAACAAAATTGCTGAACATTTTNTTTTGGTTTTTTTTTTGTTTTTTTTTTTTTTTTTTGTCTCTGAAAGCTGAGGGTGTCACATGTACCCTAGGTTCACCCATTGCCACAGTCAGGAATTAAAACTGCATTTCTCTGTGTTATCTGGGTCAATGCAAATTTCCTCAGTCTCCAAAAAACGTCTCATAAGGTTCTCCTGCAGCAGCAAAGGAGAAAACAAGGGTTTGCTGTCATGTCTGGAGGAGGAGCTGCTGTCACAGGAGGGTCTCAGGGCACTCAGGACACAAATGACAGCTCTGCCAACAACTCCCTCTTTCACCCTTGACAGGTTATTTGCCTCCACATCCTTCTTTAATGAAAAACCACATATTTTGTTTTGCAAGTGGATTATTTTTGCTGGATTATCTCAGGCTGGGGAAGCAGCCTGAACCAAGCCACCCCAACCCCTCCCCAGACAGGGACAGGCAGAGGCAGACAAGTGAGGATGACTTCAGAATTTGACCTTCTGAGCTGGACTGCTTAAAAAAACAAACAAGAAACTCTCTGATGCTACTGAAGTTATTTCAATATGTTTTCAGCAACTTGAAATCTCTACAGTTTCCATGACAAGCTGTGGCACAGGCGGCTGGGATCACTTTCATCATTGCACATACCCAGACACTCATCCTGCCCCCCAAAAAGTTAACAACTGTCAAATTCACACCAAAACAGGAGTTCCCAAGTCCTGTCCCGTGGGACCAGCTCTAGCAGTCCACGGAATGCTGCCCCTGCAGCCCAGGCAGGCTCCCTTGCCTTAGACACAGCTAAAAATACCCCCATTCACTCCCAGTGTTGTTTTTCCATATCTGATGTTGCTGTGGTTACAGGAGCCCTTTGGCTGGGAGGGGGGAGCCCTGCACGTGGAGAGGGTATTTCCAGGTGTTTCATCCTTGCATCCTTTTATTTAAGGTATTTAAGGGTTCACAAGTGCCCATGCCTTAAATAAAACCTGGGAATCAATCCCAGCCAGCCTTTTCCTCAGGCCCTTCAGTTGGGAGCATCTGCAATGTACAGAAATTTTCATTCTGTCTGACCCCAGGCACTGCAGGGTCCAAAAATCTCACTTTCCCAGAGGACTTTTCCCAGTTTTTCCTTCAAACAGCTCCAGGTTTATCCCCACGGGTCACAGCCATGGCGAGCTGGGATATTCCATGGGAATGCTGACAGGCAGGCAGAGCTTGCCAAGGCCAAAGGTGCTCACATTTCACACGTCACCAGGCACAGACTGAAGGAATGCAGACATTCCCTGCTCCTGCCTGGCTTTTTCTTTCCCAGAGACTTTCCATTGAGTAAGAAATACCTCGAGAAAGGAGCCCCACACCCCTGTTCCCTGGTGAGCCCACCCCGACCACAGGGTCTCACAGGCAGTAGGAGAGAAGCACAAAGCATCTTCTGGAGGCAGCTGAAGACTCACACCCAGAGGAGATGCCAGGGAGGGTTTGAAATGGGGATGGAAAGTGGAATTTAGAAGTCCCCTGCTTTTATTGTGAGTAGGAGTTACCTCATTGCTAAGTTCAGTTTTCCACTCCCTGTGGTATTTTTGCACGCTATGGTTTCTCCATCCCTTTTAATTCCTCAACCTCTGGAAAAGGCCCCACGATTTAATGTCTGTGAAGAACTACAGAATTCCCTGCTCAGGCTACAGCTCTGGCCACATCCATCATGAGGGGCCAAGTCCTCCACCATCAGGGACACCTCACTTTGGGGGACAACTGCACCGACCCTGTGGCACGAGAAAGCCTTTTCCCTCATGCTCTGCACCTTTCCAAGATATTTTTCCTTCCCACATTACCAGCAAGGGTCCTTCAAAACATTTAACTATTAAAAAATACTTAATCCAAAAGTTTTGGCAATGTGTTACAGACTTTCAGCCACTGTCTGCATCCCGGATGCTTTATTTTACAGCTCATGTTATTTTTACAAGTAATTTTATAGCTGTTTCTGAAATAAAGAGATGCATTACACTCTCCAGCAGCACTGCAGCAGAGAGGATGCTGTGTCTGAGTCCCTGGCCCTTCCATCAGCCCCACACAAACCCTTATCTATGACTCAGATGGGGCTTTCTCTGCCAAATTTACAGAGAAAAAAAGCAATTTCTTTCCCTGCCAAAGTGAGGAGCCCCTCAGCTTTCTCAGGGCAGATGGGAACAGGCAGGATATACCTGCAGGGAGAGCCCTGGGAACAGCCCCCAGAGACAGCCACTGCTGTTCCCTGGCCTCACCTGGGTCCCCTGGGCTGGAGTTGTGTGTTCAGCACAGCCTCTACCCACAGGGACAAAGCCAGGACAGAGCAGCCTCTGCACCAAATGAAGAGAAATCCCTGCCAGGACTCCCCATTTGGGCTCCTTGCACTGCCCCAGCCTGGTCTCCCCCAGTTCCCTGCTCACAGAGGAGCTGCCCCATGGCTCTGTGCCACCCCAAATCCCTTCCTGAGCCCCCCAGTGCCCTCAGCAGCCCGGACTGGGAGCCCAGCCTGGGAGCCCAGCCCTGCTCCCACGGGGCTCCCTGGGTCCAGCTGCTGCCCACAGACCAACCATGTGCTCGTGATGCTCTGGGGACACTTGGCTCCAAAATAAACTTTCTGTCTGGGGAAACCTGCCCTGCTTTGGTCTGGTGGCAGCACAGTGGGGCTTCCTGGGACTCAGGGGCCGAGGGGTTCCTGGGCAGTGAGGCTGGAGCTGATGGAAATTCAAACCACCCTGCCCAGGTCCTCATGTTCTCCTGGATTTTTCTCCCCAGAGCAGTGATAGTTCTTTAGGCAGAGCTGTGCAGCCACTCCTGTGTATTTTCCTGCTCTGACTGACACAGAGCTTCCATCAAAGCCGCTTTGAATCCTTTCTTCTGAGGTTGGGCTAAGTCAGTTTAACTTTTGGGTTTTTTCACCTGACCTCTTCTGAGCAAAGCAACCGAGATTTTCTTTGAGCCTCCATTTAAAGAACACCTTTTGTCTGAGTGACAGCAGGACCTGCTGAGCATGGTGATCTCCTTCCTGCATTTACCAGGTACAAGTTTGGTTTAAACAAAACACAGCAAGAAAAAAGCAGGCTGAGGCCAGGCTTGCAGGATCTGATGTGTTGAAGGAACTGCCAATTCACCTTTTCAGAGGCAGGTAAAGCTGGGTTTGTGTGCTTGGGCAGGAGTTGGCTCACCCAACTTCTTCATGCTCTTCTTTGTGGAATATCAAAACAACTATATCAAAATCCAGATGAGCTGGGGTTGTTAAGCTTGGTTATTCCTGGTAGGAGCTGTGCCCTGTTAAAGGTAGCTCTGGTAAAGGTTCCTGAGCCAGTTTGTGTGAAATAGGAGATTCTGGGAGGAATGAACAGTTTAAGCTCTGTCACATCCCAAAGAAAATAGCTTTTGTGTCAGAAGTGCTCTGGGTCATTGGGAAGAAAAACCACCAAGTTTGAGTTCCCCAGGATAATGAAAAACCAGTTTATGAAAATTTGTTGCCCAGGATTTGCTTTGCCTTGGCAAGGAATTGCTCAGAGCCCAACAGAGATTTGTGTAGTTCTTTAATAATAACATCAAAGTCAGCAAGAGTAATGACTGAATTTAACAAATGACACATGCAACAAACAGAGGGAGTAAAACATCACTGCACAGCACTGGCTGAACTGACAACATGTAATTCAACATTAAAACAGGGACTGTTCTGCTCCTCCCCTGCACCAGCACCACATCAAGGCAACATTCCCAATCTGTTACCCCCAAAACTTGCCAGAGCCTTCAGAGCCAGACATGACCCTTCCCCAAAATAAACAGTGACAGAAGATGCCTTCACACACCAGAGAACAGAGAGAGAATTCAGGTGACCACAGAGTTCATGTGAGTGAGTACAGCCAGCAGCACTTGGTAACACTGGGCAAGTAAAATAAAATAAAACAGAATCTGAACCTTTGTCAAAGGCTCAGCCCTTGGAGGCTGCCAGGAACTGACAGAGAGTTTTGAATGAATAAGAGACAAGGTGAGGAATCAAAGAGCAAAAGTAACAGCTGATGGTTTGTTCAACACCATCAGACATCTGGTACCTGCTGCTCACACCAGCCCAGCTGGGGTCTCTGAGGTGGCACAGCAGTTGTGGCATTACTCAGCTCCTTTTAATGTTAATTAAAAACATTTAATTGAAGGTTGGCTGGTGTGGACTAAGAAAGGTTCATAGACAGAGAGTACAAAGGGCACCACAGAGCAGTGGGTGGTGCTCCAGTTAATTCGACCTCATTTACATGGCATTAATTGTCAGTGGGAGCTGGTTTGAATTCAGGACCAAGTTTTCACTCTCAGTGGCCTTCCATTAAGTTCCATTAATCTTTAGGGTCCACCATAAAGGGAGTGTGGCTTTTAAAGGCACATGAGGTACTTTTGGGAGCCATTTTTGCAGCCAGATTCAAGTTGGTCCTAAATCACAGAACCCCAGAATGGTTTGGGTTGGAAGGGGCTTTAAATCCCACGCAGTGCCACCCCTGCCATGGGACACCTTCCACTGTCCCCAGGCAGCTCCAAGCCCCATCCAACCTGGCCTTGGGCACTTCCAGGGATCCAGTGGCAGCCACAGCTTCTCTGGGAATTCCACCCCAGCCCCTCACCACCTTACAGGGTGGGATTCCCTCCTAAATACAAACCAGGTACAAAATTCACCACTAGATGTGCTCTAATACTTGTGGGAACATTAGGAAGGGTCACCAAAGCCAATCCTCTGCAGAGTTGTGTGGGTTGTTTCCAGGAGCTCCAGCCAGATCCCACCCAGATCCCCTTTGTGCAAAAACCCCTTTGCCAATGGATGGATGGCCTGTGTAGCCTGGAGCTGCAGTGCCTCAATAAATGCCATGTAAAACAGGTGCTCGTCACTACAGGAAATATTTGTACATTTATAAAAAATAGCAATACAACCATAAAGAAAAAATACAACAAGCACAGCTTGATACGATAACATGCCATGAAATGTCATTGGCTTTATAATAATTTACTACAACTTGAAAAATGTTCTTTTATCCACAACGGATAGGAAATGCTTCCATCTAACATATGGTAAGCATGCAGCAACAATATGTACAACAAAAAATTTGGAGCTTGTTTTTTATTCTTAAACTGGATGATTACAAAGGGAGCATTTGAAAATCCTGATTTTTCTAGCCTGATCTAGGCTTTATTTTGCTTCTTTGAATCTGCAGGGTTTGTTTTGTTTTTTTCCTTAGTTTGGGGAGAATGAGAATTTCTACGTACGTCTGCAGAAACATTGTGGAGAACATACTGCTTTTATTTTTTTTTCCCCAGCAGTAGGTTTATGGGTAATTAACCAATTAACCAACTTATTGGCTAACTGGCACTTAAAAATATAAAGTTCTCAATGCCGTATAGTTGAAAATCAATTTCCTTCCCAAACATTTTTGAAATGCTGAGGATCTGTTGGTGACATGGATCCTGTGTTACACTACTCCCAGTTTTCATACCTTCCACTGTGAAACCAAAGCAAATCACATCAAACCAGACCAGACCAAACCAGACCAGACCAAACTAGACCAGACCAAACAAAACCAGACCAAACCAGACCAAACCAAAGCAAACCAAAGCAAGGAGCTGTTTGCCTGACCAGATCCCATCCATCCATGAGGGAACCCATCCCAGCTCAAGTGAGGGTGTTGAGGCTTCCCTTCCCACCTACCAGTGCCCTCCTGTGGAACCAACCATGGCCTGTAACTGGTACAACTGGGATGGGGGAGCAGCACAGGGGGAGTTTGCTCTGGGTCAGGGACTGCTCCGTGCTGCCTGCAGACAGAACAGTGGGGGCATCAAAGGATCTTGGGGAGCACAGCCTTGGCCTGGGTTCAGTTCCAGCTCCTCAGGACTGATGGATTTATCTCACCTAAGAGCTGACGCTGACCTGGCAGAGGGAGGGAGGGATCCAGAGCCTTGTGCCAAGGGTTCCCTGTTGTTCTTCTGCCCAAGAGCAGGTCTCCACTGAGCCTCTTTCCTCTGTTCCCTTTCCTCCTTCGGATTTCCCCCCCCCCCCCCCCCCTCTCATTGAGAAGATA